>OY757558.1:13136213-13197394 GCA_963584105.1 Alviniconcha strummeri
ATCTCAGCCTCTATAATACAATCCATCAATTGTCACATAAGACACGCAAAGGACGAAGTTCGTCGGTTATGGGCGTGTTGCACGTTAAAGCATACTCTCTGCAAACTTCGTTGTGCCCTCAGCTTTTGACCAGGGACTTTGAATCACAGGCATCACTTTGGTCTTTGCTCCTGAAAGAGCCCTACATTTGATCATCATCGTCAACAGCAGCGACTGGCAACGACGGTGACTACCCTGGACAGAAGGAGATTTACATATTTATCATCATCGTCAACAGCAGGGACTGGCAACGACTGTGACTACCCTGGACAAAAGGAGCTTTACATTTTTATCATCATCATCAACAGCAAAGATTTGCGATGACTGTGACCACCCTGAACAGCAGCTCTACATTTTTATCATCAGCGTCAACAGCAGAGCCTGGTAACGACTGTGATTAACTTGAACATTTTTATCATCATCATCAACAGCAGAGACTGGCGATGACTGTGACTAACCTGAACAATCTGACAGAACGGACTCCACAGATACACTGCTTTCCTTTCGTTGTATGTTGTACTGGCCCCTTCCAAACCACTTATCCAACGCATCCGAGAAATGTCCATCTTTAAAGCTGAGTTTTGACATCGTATTCACTCAAACCACTTTTCTGTTCCACGAGTACACACTTCATATATATACTTTGTCATATATATATAGTTGGTTTTTTTAAGTACATCGGTAGAACAAACAAATGCTGTGTCCTGAATGAACTGAAGCTGGATGACCACCCTAGACAATACGGTCCTGGCGATGTGATCGTGTTCCAGAAACCTGGCGAGCCACAGGATAAGGGAAACTGTTTAACCATCCGTCCAGCAGGCACCGTGCATGATCAAATTGTCTGATCACCATAAAACTGGTGGACAATAAGTATGATCCACCTGGGATCATGATCAAAAGCTGAACATCGTAAAACGCATCAGCCGACAGCACCTTTAAATTCTTTCAACCACGCTCAAACTCCGGGGATCTACCACGGAAATGTCCACAGCGTTAATGAATTTTCCCACTGAAACAATGAAGTCATACTGTATTGTACTGTACACGAAACGAGATGTATCTTTATTAACCCTTTCCCTGCCCTTATCACAGCATATGATGTCCTTGACAAAGTGTTTTCTATCTGCCGGCAAGACGTCATGGGACGTACATCCTACTCGAATTCCGACTGTTCAAGCAAACTCCGGAGAGGTAGTGGTGATGAAAACGAACGTCTATGGTTGGCTGAACTTCTCTGTGACACTCTTTTTAGAAGAAACTGCATGGGCTGCACAAATTCTTTGGCAGGTAAAGGGTTAATCCCCGCATACCAAGTCTGTTATCAGTGTTGTTACTGACGTACAACTACTCATCCTCAGTGTTGTTACGTATCTCTTTATCTTGCTATAGTCAGGAATTTATATATTTTTTATTTTATTTTATTTTTTAAATCCCAGTCCGATATTATGTTACTGACATATAGATCTAATCATGTACGCGTATCTTGTCTTACGTGACCTTCCTGATTCCAGGTCATAAAATAACTAGACGCTATCAAAGCTGTTACTGTTGACTAAAAGCAATAACCAAGAGGCTACAAAACAAAGACAAAAGTTCAGCCATGTCCGTTCTGGAAAAAGAAAGTCCTTTTAACACAACCCTTTTAACACAACACTGCCTACGAACATGATATTCCTCTTTACACAGCCCTGTTTAAGATAAGAGGTGTGTGTTTTTTGTTTTGTTTTTCACATTACTGTTCAAGAAAAAATATATTCCTTCTGCACAGCACTGTTCAAGATTTAAAAACAAAACTGTTCGCACAGTATTGTTCAAGATGTGAGAATCTTCCTCTCGAAAGCAGAAGCTTTGCAAGACCAAAACACCGCTAGTCTGGAGACAACAATGTGTGTGACAAACCTCGCACAATGAAACAACTGCAAAGAAAGAAGAAGGAAAAGCAATTCTAAGTACTACAATCGTATAGAAGCCACTGACACCGACATCCGACTATACAAAACCACACACAGATGTGTATCTTCGCCAAACGATTTTGACGATGTTCAAGGCAGCCAGTCGATGGCGCGAGTTCCTGTTCCACTGCTACACTTCAGCTGTAACCAGCCGTGCATAGGAAATCAACAAGACAGAGGCTGAAAACAAGGCAACGAGGTAATATAAGGCAGCCTTGGTGGTAGTGTTCACTTTCATAGCCGCACGTCCACGTCCAACAGTGACTGTGAGTGTGACTGAGACAGTGAGAGTAAACAAGTAACTAAATCACTGGCAGTGAAGGAAGCAGAATATGAAAAGCACAGATAATGACCACCTGGGGGCGTGTCTGTGAGATAAGACACTTAGACAGTCACCCACAGTCACAACCAAGGTACAGACAGTATGAAGTGACCGTTATTCAACCCTGACAGTTCTTTATGTATACACTGTGAACTCTATCCTGCTTGAGACTGGAAAAAAAGGAAGAAAAAACTCTTTCAGCACTGACATTTAAAAAAAAAATTAATTAAGACTTCTTGTGAAAAGTTGTCCAGCTTCAACATTTTGAAGACTCTGACACTTTTAGTGTATGCTGAGTTTTTTTGGTCCACCAACGGGAAACCTTAGCTTGTATACCTTCCCCCCTCTTTCTCTCTCTCTCTTTCAAGGGGGAGGGGGGGGGGGGGATCATTGGCGGGAGCTGCCACAAGTATCATTTTTGTCACGACAAAACTTTTGTCGCGACAAAACACATCTTTTGTCATGACAAAAACATGCTTGTTTGTCGCAAAAAAAATTATGTTTGTCGTAACAAATATTTGTTGCAACAAACATAATTTTGTCACAACAAGCATACTTTTGTTGAACACGTGTTTGTCACAACAAAACTTTCAATGAGACAAAAATTGTACTTGTGGCAGCCAACGCCAATGATGGGGGGGGGGGGGTGTCAATGAGGTTGAAATCAATAACAAAATAGGAGAGAGAATCACACACACACACACACACACACACACACACACACACACACACACACACACACACACACAGTCCAACCATGCTCTACAATGCCTGTCACAAAAACAGTCTGCTGGTTTGACATTTGTATCACCAGTAGCATATGATTTACAACAAGTCTGTTTAGAATGGAAGGAGGGAGGGAGGGTGAGAGGGAGAGAGAGAAAGATCCACATAAAATACCTGTGTGTGTGTGTGTGTGTGTGTGTGTGTGTGTGTGTGTGTGTGTGTGTGTGTGTGTGTGTGTGTGTGTAATATAAATATAAAGACAAAAGAACTAGCCCTCTACAATCCATGAGTCTAGTGCCCTGTCTAGTGCCCACATATTCTTATTATCATTGGTATAATTTGTAACTCTACTCGGTTATGGTAAAATTTGTCACTTGACAAATATACCCCTCTTTAAACTTCAGTTGGATGAAAAGAAGTCAGAGACAGGAAACAGGAAGACTGGGGAAATCCATCTCACCCATTTATGAAGTTGATTTTACAACTGTTAGTGTTATGCTGTGCTACTTTGAAAAAAGATCTCAATTCTGATTGAGGTCATGTAACATGACTAACACTGAATGATTGACAACACCATGTCATTCTGTCATCATATTAACCAATGCACAAATTGTTGACACAAATTGTGAAAATTATATTCATAAATTATATATTATCCATGACCAATCAAAATGTGGAAAAGAGCACAAAACGTGGCAAACAGCACATGATAAACAATCATAAAGGTGCCAGTAGTGCTGACAATTTACAAAATCAAATCAACAGGACAGTACTTTCAATCACAAATGTTTACTGCAAGTCATGTTCTTTTCACCAGTTCCAACCAGGCACTCAAGCAATTTTATTTTTTATTTGAATCTGAGAAGGCTAGATTGTTTACATATATTCTTATTTACTTAAATTACTGGTTTATTTCACTTCTTTTTTCCTTTTTCTTTTTTCTTATTCTTTTTTTCTTTTCTTTTTGTCTGTTTGTTGTTTTGGCCAAAAAAAAATTGTGTGTGTGTGTCTGTTGTTTTGGGAAAGTTGTGTGTGTGTGTGTGTGTGTGTGTGTGTGTGTGTGTGTGTGTGAGTGTGAGTGTGTGTGTGTGTGTGTTTTAATTGGTTTGTGCCTTTGTTTCATTTAGTTCTGCTTTATGAGATTTTCTTCTTATTTGCATCTGTTTATAGTCACATTTACATTATTCATTTGATCTCCCCCCCCCCCCCCCTTCTGCTCAAATGCCCCCAACCCCCACCCCTTGCCCTACCCCTACCTTTTCAAGTTTAAATAAAATTGCCAACAACAAAAATGCATACACTTATGCATAGTTTCAGTTATTAGTGAGTAATAATATTACTCAGCAATTTAACTAGACAACAACAAACAAACAAAACAAAACAAACAAAAAAACTGAATAAAAGAGTTCAATTTAAATAAAAGATTAGCTAGAACAGTATCATCACATGATTATGTACAGCAGCTTAAAAAAAAAAAAAAAAAAAAAAAAAATTGTTTTCTTCTTTCTAAAAAAAAAAAGTTTTCTTCTTTCTTTCTTTCTTTCTTTTTTTTTGGGGGGGGGGAGGGGGGAAAAAACAGTGCATAGAACAATAATAAGGTTGTTTATTAAGTAGAATAGAAACATCTGAGCTAGAAAATGCTAAACTTCCTTGTATCTAAGCTCTTCAAAAAACATGAATCCCCCCCCCCCCCCCCCCCCCCCAACCCATTGACGGATATTATATATATATCTTCAAAAGCATGCTGTAAAAAAAAAAGAAAAAAAAAAGGCTACAGTCACTCATTTAAAATCACATGTGACAAAAGTGAAGTGTCTGCTCAACAGCAAAGAATAGCACCACATAAAAGTGATCAACATCAACAACAATGCCAAGGGAGGCAACTCCTTTCTTGTGACATTTTAAAACAGTTTTTCATGGTTGTGAACTTATTTTCCAAAAATGTGTGTCCACACGAATATAATTTTGTTATGGAGTTGACTTGTCAAGTGTATGATATTAATAATAATGCAGGTATAATTCCACACAAATGATGCAGAGGAATTCAGTACAAGATTAAAATTAAATGTTCCTGC
Organism: Alviniconcha strummeri; assembly: GCA_963584105.1. NCBI lineage: Eukaryota > Metazoa > Mollusca > Gastropoda > Provannidae > Alviniconcha > Alviniconcha strummeri. The sequence goes on from OY757558.1 coordinate 13,141,331, forward strand.
AGAATTAGGAGAAACTACATGACTAAGTATATTATTATTATGTTCTTTTCAAATCACCAGCATTTTCACTTTATTCTGTGTATGTATGTACATCTTCCTCAGATTCAGAATGCGAATAGTCACTAAATTGCTTCTAATATTTTAGGGGTGTGTGTAGTAAAAATGGGGGGCAATCAGAATATAATGCTGCCAAGCAAACTGATTTTTCTTCTATGATGATGATGATGTGGAGCTTAATGTCCTTGGATGTCGGTTGATATATTAGGAGCAAACTGTGACCAATCTGTGTGCATGGTTCAATGTTGCTTTACATCCACAAAAACCATAAGGCTCATTAGGACGGTGAGCCCAGGACAGCCACCTCGACTTTCATACAGCTCCTGAACTCTGATTTTATTTCCTTCTACTTGCCCTACAGTGCATGTGGGAATTAAAGTTAACTGACTTGATCAGTGTCAACCCCTGAACTTCACTACCATTGTCAAAAATATATCAAAGTAACAAGAAATACTTCTTAAGCATATTCTGATTTCTACCCATCCCACCTCCCTCACAACCATCTATGTTCAAGAAAATGGAGAGAGAAAAACATGAGTATGAAAACACACACACAAACAGTGAATAACTGAATCAGCTGTACTCAAAACATTTTGCTTACCACTGTCATCATTGTGAGCAAAGGAGTAGGGATCGGGTCGCAGAGATGGTGCTCCTCTCCTTGCATCCAGGGTCCCTGCTCCGGTATTGGTCCTGGAACGAGGAGGAGGAGGTGGCACCTGGCTCAATCGGATCGAACTGCCCTGTGCCACTGGGGCTCCGCCAACTGCCTCACTGAGCAGGTCATCATTTTCAGCTCCACTGCCCATGTTCTGCGACCACTCAGGCACAAAGTCCTCAACTTCATAGATGCTGGATTCCTCTTCGGCAATGCTGGTAGCAGTGTCTGTGGAATGAGGCTGGTTAAACATCTGGCACTCTGTATCAAAGCCAGAGTACTTGAATGGATCATCATCATGGACAGGTGCTCTAAAGCCTGGAGTGGGCAGATCTTCAAACATGGAGGAAGGAGATTCTGCAGCAAACCGCTCGTCTGTGGAAGACTCAGTGAGGTGGGAGGAATCATGGAAAGTGAACGTGTCCGGGAGGTTAGGAGGGGTTTTATGCTGGGGGCGGGGAGGAACGGCAGGTGGTCCGGTCCTGACCACTACCTGTGTGGGGAGGGGTGGAGGTGGCAGGGAAGGTGGGGGGATGTTGTATGTGGGATCCAGCCCAATGTACTCACCACTGGGCTCACCATACACTGGCATACATGGTGGAGGAGCTCCTCCATCTGCCTGTGGCTTTGGTGTGAATGCCATTAGGTCCGACTGTGGCCTCACCATCCCTGGTTTGTCCTGTTTAAGCCGTTCTGTACACCAAACCGCTTCGTATGTGTCAGAAACCCTTTGCCCACTAGCCTCTTCACTGCCAGGGTCTTCAGGCGCAGTGCTCATTGTGTCACCTTCATTCTCAGCACCACTGGCATTCTGGCCTGGATTCAAGTCTGAAGAATGGTCCCAAACCTTTGTGGGCTGCAAAATTCCTGTATGGGGCAAGGAAGGCAGGCCAGACTTGTTGGCATGAGAAGTGACAAAAGGATCAAACCTGGCTTCAAAGTCTGAGCTCGCTGATGGTTGTTCTGTCTGTTTCTGGGCCTTTCCGGTGTTTTCGTAGGTGTCTGACCCCCCAAAGGCACTGTCAAACCCATCATCATAGCCTTGACCACCCTGACTCGGTGTACCCGACTGGGTGTCTGGCCTGTTCAATGCAAGTGCTCTCTTGATTATGTCACTGTTCTCATAGTAACTTTCTTCATCAGCCCTCATGATTTCATCAACGTCTGTGGACAAAACCCCTTCAGGCAGCTTATCCCCTTTGCCAGCATCTTGGCCCAAAGAATCAGGAAACTGCTGAGCAGTCCAATTGCCATTGGAAACAGTACCACCACTGCTTAACTGCCCTGAAGGAGAAGTGTCCTGCTGTTGCTGCTTCCATTTCTCCTCTTCTTCTTCCTTTGCCAACTCTCTCCGAACCATTTCATTCACCATCTCCTCCACTTCATCAGCACTTGGAGGAACACTTTCTTCAACTTGGGATTCATTCACATTCACTTTCACTTGCTGATCAGCTGGACTCCTGAGAGAGCTTTGTCGAGGTCGGGGACGTGGAGCAGGTCTGGGAGCACTTTTGGGTGACTCTTCCACAGAACTTGTTGATGACACTCTAGTTTCATGGGGGCTGGAAGACTTGTAACAAACCGTTTTCCTGGGCATAGGCTTAGGACGAGAATCTGGTGAAGTCTTTGATAAGTCTTCTCCGTCCGCAGGAGTCCTTGACAAGCCTTCTCTGTCACGGATGGATAACCGTTTAGTTGATTTGGGTGGCAAGAAAGGAGGAGTCTCGGCAGGAGGAGTCTCAGCACTGGCCTTGGTTGGAGGGCTGTCGTACACATCATCATCCATGGTGGAGGGAAGTGGAACTGCTGCCCTTTGATTTGTGGTTATATCAGCACTGGAACTGGGGGACTGCTGGGTCAGTTTAGAGACCCCTGGGTGTCTTTTGGGCCACTTCAGCTAATAAACAAGGTCCATCTGCAAAAACAAAGAAGACAAACACTGTCAAATCTACCATGACTCTTATTTAACTATCTGACATCAATACAATTCTGTCAACGACAACAACAAAAATCAGGAGTAAATTCTGCAACTTTGTGAAATAAAGTCTGTAAGTTCTGAGAGTCATTTATTTATCTTAAGAAACAGATTCACAAGCAGTCTAAATAAATAAAGCATAATTTAACAGAAATATCTGTGAGTAAAAAGTACACTGTAACTATAATACTCATGATTTTCAACTTTTTGTTCAAAGCTGTGTTTTACCATTCACTGTTTCAATTTCACCAAGTAAGTAAGCAAGTTGGTGTTTTATGCCCAGTCAACCAGTGTGGTTATATCAGGGCAGTTTCACAAAAGAACACCCAAAAAAATGCAGCTACAAATTACAACCAGACCAACTGTTTCAATTATATTCATTACAATTACCAAATGATGGTTTTAATCATTGGTTTCCAGTCAGTCTGGCTCATCCATGGATCAAGCTTTAAAGGCCAGTTCATTCATCATCATTTAAAGCTTGACATATATCATGAAACTGTCAATGTCAGTGACACAAGTGCATTGACTGGAAAGCTTGAGGCTCTAACACACAACCTCAACACAAATCACGTAACTTAAAAAACATACAGCTTGTAAAATAACACACTGGGGAAATATACAAGTGAAAGAAAATCTGACATGAGGCAATGCAGTGACAGTACTGAGCAGCCTACAAAACCCAATGGATTTCCTGTAATATCAGAATTTGTGCAAGCATACAAAAATTTCAAAGGAAACTACAACTTGGGCAAAGTAAGGACATATTTATGTATTCAGGTTTTCCCATAGCCTAATTTATCATTTAACATCCTGGTATAGTATTTTACTCCAAAAGTTTGTTTGTTTTTACACCATGCACACATGCACCATTCTAGTGTATCCTTGTAGCAGCAGTCCACCCCCCCCCCCCCCCCCCCACACACACACATGCACGCACGCACACACGTACATACACACACACACATCGCAGCAGCAGCTGACACATGCACCATTCTAGTGTATCCTTGTAGCAGCAGTCCACAAACAAACAAACATACACACACACATACATGCACACACACATGCACACACATACACACACACTTTGCAGCAGCAGCTGACATATGCACCATTCTAGCGTGTCCTTGTAGCTCAGCAGCCTATACATGCACTGTTCTAACCTGTCTTTGTAGCAGTAGTCCACACATGTATTTGAACTGTTCTGTTCACACATGGACATAAACTTGAACTGTTCTAGTGCATCCTTGTAGTAGTATTAGCCCCCACACACACTCTTGTTCTAACCAGTCTCTGTAGCAGTAGCCCACACAAGCAATGTTCTGCTGTGTCCTTGCCACAGACTAGCAAGGACAGGCTCCTTGTTCTACCACGACTTTGGCACAGTAACCTACACATGAAAATGATGAATACATGTACACTATTCTACAGCACCAGCTACTGTATTCTTGCAGCAGTTAGAAAATACCCATGCCTTATTCTACTTTCCAACTGTTGCATTGTATTAACTGGTCTGGTGTGAAAAGTGGACTGGGGCAGCAACATGTGATCTCACTTGTTGGGTAATCAGGTCAACTTTCGCATCAGTGAGTTGCCACTAGGAGCAGACTGAGGACAAACAACCACAACCACTGTCCAGTGTTCTCTCATCTGGGTCTGATGTAACAGTGGGCACTATCTCCAGCTGAGTCACAATGCCTCCAACCGCTGTTCCCTGAAGAATTAGTCCAACTGTGTCATTAGTTATTCTATACTGTATACATACATAGTTCCACTTGCAACAGCACACAGTCACCACAACTGCATGCAAACAATTACTAATCAGCAGCTGTGTTGACAACAGCAGTGACCAAAACAAGTCACAGCACAGATGATAAATACACAGTACACACCCTTGTTGTAAACAGCCTGCTGCATGATCAGGAAATCAGCATTTAAAAACAAAAATAATCTATATAACATGTAATTATTTTTAAAAAAAATATAAATACAAACATGAAATACTTTTCATACAATTCCGTTTACAGTACTTGCCACACAAAAAACTCCAACCACAAATGGAGAAGCAGCAACAGATGAGGCTAAGTTATTTAGAAACTGAGTTAGTTAGTCAGTTCTTGGATCTTATGAATTTAAAATGTAATGTCCTGTCAACCACATGGGGTCATTTTAGAATGATGAGAACTCGGGGAACAGTACCAAACTTAGTCAGGACCAAAAGGTTGGGGGTTCAATTCCTGCTTTAGGCAGAAACTTTCGACTCCCTGAGCCACCTCTCAAGTTTAATGATGCTAGACTCACCGTCACTGTCAAGTCATTTAGATGAGACTAAAGCAACAACGGAGTCCTGGGTGCTATAGTTGTCATTTATGTATACATGTTATTGCTAAACAGTCATAAATTTAGATCCAAACACAAAAAGGTTCAAAAGAGCACTTATTTATTATGACACGGACACACAGTATACAAATTTTCAGGGAAATCCCCTTCATCAAGCCACAAGATGACACTTAAAGTAAACAACAGTTAAATGGTTAAAAACAAAAAACTAGAAACTTTTCTTTTTTTGATTGATCTGTTGTCGTTTTTTCAGTGCTTGGAAAATTGATAAATTGATAAACTGATAAGATTGATAAAGCCATAAATTTAAAAAATACCCAGAAAAGACTGAAAACAGAACCTTACAGTCAGTTACACATGAGCACCTCATCAGTTCATACGCCTCCATAATGTTACTTGCAGCATCACCTACACCATGATAAACAGGGCAGAACTAATGTCAGTCTGTGCAGGTCAGCCTTCTGGTGTTGAATACAGGTATGTGACTGTACATAGTCAGTGAACAAATCTTGAGACTAGAGTGAAAATGAGAGAACGCTTTGTATTGTAATGCATGCTGGCATACAACAGCCTCTTCTCTTTTTTTCTTCTTTTTTTCCGTATCCATGACCCCTTCATGGCGATGGAAAGCATTCAGACTATTAATCTATTATTAGTATTAACATAATGATAAAAAATACATAAACTGATAAAAACCCAACAGAAGGTGAGCACTGAGCTCTATTCCAACACAAGCTTTCACCCTTAAATCCCTGTAGTACTGTGTAGACTGGAGGCACAATCATTTGATTGATTCCAGTGATCGTGCTAGACATTTTTCAAACTGGTGTGACATCTATAAGGTGGTGAAAGTGGTTCACAGAAACCAGTCAAACAAACTGTTCCCCTGGCCAAACATGTTCTTACTTCTTTGTTCAATTGTTGTCACTAAACATTCCCCAAACAATTACACACTTGGATTATAAATCCTCACTTATACTAGTATGGTGTTACAGTCTGATGAATGCTATATTATATATAAATACTTTTAATAGCATTAGCAAACACATTTTCACTCACCATGGTGTGCCTCTCTTTGTTTAAACTTAAAACTAGAGGCTGCTAAGCCCAGCTGGGTGTTATTCTGACAAAATTAAGCCTGCTCCTGAAAACAAAGCAGCAAAGCAGCCAAACAGACAGCTGGTCTTCACAATCAGATTTGCAGTTTTCACCAATTTTCAAATCAATAAAGATACATGTATGCATTGTACTTATACATAAAATTAAAATGTGCCATACATTACTGTGACATTACTGGTGTATGTCTGTCCACGCAGGCCTACTTGCATTCATGTACCTTTGGATGCATTTTTAGTAATTATGACAATATGAGAGGTGCAAAACATTCAGTCTTGGTCATATGCCTATCAAAGCTTTCTTTGGAGGAACAATGCAGTCATTACGAACCTTGCCTCTTGTACTGCATAGTTCAGAATGGTGAAAACAACAAAGTGACAGGCATGTCTCTAGATAGATAATCTAAAGATTTAAAATAAAATTAAAAAAACACCAGAGAAAATTTGCAGCTGTTAGAACAATCAAAAACAACCAAACAAAATGAGAGGACTCTCTCATACTCATAGTCATACAGCACAGTCATATATTCATAGCAAATGATTTCCAGATTCAACAGTTAAGTTCCGACCATGACTTCCTTCATAAAGAACAAGGAAAAGTATAGACAGAGAGCTGTTCTATCTAGTGGGCATTCAACCATGACTTGCGTAATAAAGAACAAGGAAAAGTATACAGAGCTGTTTGTTCTATCTGGTGGGGAAGTGGATCAGGCACAACAACTGAAGAGAAGCTGACCTCAGCCTACCATAAAGAAGTGAATCAGAAACTTGTAGACTGGTTGCACTACACAAGGTATGCATACAGTTTCCAACTCAGTGGGCATTTATTACATGGTCAAGACTGGGGGAACATTGACATAATTTATATATCATATGTGTACAAACTACAAAAGTCCCTTTATTACACACATGTATGTATGGCTTTAATCAAGATGGGAGATGGCCCCTTGGATGTGTGTGTGTGGGGGGGGGGGGGGGGGGGGGTTGCATACATGTGTATTATATAAAATATATTGTTTCTTTCCTGTCATACACATAATTTACAAAGCACAGAGCAACACAAACTTGTGAACTATACAAACATATGTTAATAACTTAAATAAGTAGATGTAGCCGAAACGTAAAAACATTTTTTTTTAATCATAAACGTTTATGAACATGAGTCTTTCGAGAGAGACAATGCAACACGTATTGATTTATGTGGGGCAGAAGTCTACAAAACGCTGATGTGGGTGCACTGGAAGTGTTGTTTTGATACAGCAACACATTCCTCCGTCAGGTGGTTCCACTTCTCCACAGTTCTGAATATTCGAATGAGTTCGGATGCAGTTGTATCGCTGTCGCCGTGTCGGGGACTCAAACTACGCAATGTTCATTCTTCTTGTCATTGTCAGTGCACATTTTGTGTGCCTGAAAGCTGATGCAGCAAGCTCAGGAGCGTAATAATGAACAATGGCTCCGGTCTGATTCAAGTAGAAGAAGAAACAAAGGCGTTTAGATAGATCTAACCGTGGTAACGGTAGCCCTATGACTCAACTGATGTATTGTGTACATTTATACACGTATGTACATGATGTATATTGTAGTGCTGACAATTTTCCCTTGTACTCGTAATCAGTTTCTAGCGTAATTAAGACACCACCTTCTGTATTTTTCTTACCTTCAAACAAAATCCATTCCGTGTCGCTCAGGGTGTCGAACTTACACTTGTAATGCAATCTCGATCTGTCAACAAAGTTCCTCTCTGCCACCACATGAAGTCAACTTTTGCAGCTTCCGTGTAGCTCGCAGGAACGCGCTTGCAGTAGAAGCGTCACATTGATTGGCTGATTACAACTTGTTGCGTCTGCTACAGGAGTCAGGAACTCCGACTACCACAGAGGCCAGCGAAAAGAAACCGAAATCGGGTGCCCGAAACCGAAAGCAGTTGGAAGAAATAAATGACTGTTTACTCGGGAAGGATAAACATAACTGACAGTCACTCGATCACTTATTAATAGTGTGAACAGGAAAAAAGTGTTTCGAAGTTTCTGGCGTGGATGCCAGAAGTGTGATTCACTCGGAATGAGTGTCGTCTGCTTCCTGTCCTGTGGAGATTCAACGGTTTTGTACTCGATGACTTATTGTACCCAGGTTAAACTTCGTGGTCATCTGACGTTTCATGGCACGAACTTTGACCAGATCGTGCCTAAAATTATTGCTCACTGACTCCGTTCCCAAACTGATGGACTAGTGTAGGAAAGACTGGATCTCTTACAGACGATTCGGAACTGAGATTACGGAGCTCAAAATCAAATCTAGATAAGTTGCTATAGCAGCACATACCGTCATCGCAATATACAAATATAGCCCTGGCAATATTTATCTCCAGCCTAATTTATATGAAGCAATTGTATTCACTCACACACACGCATCACTGAACTCATTCAGTTTATATAAAATTAAAAATCCTTCGGATGAGATTTGTGCGAGATCCGTAGGCACGGTAAAGATCATGTAGTCCATGTCGGAGTTCGGTGGATTATGGAAACACCAAAATAATCCTGCATGCACAAAAGTGTTAGAATCTTCAGTGTTAAGTAGACATTATACGGAAGAAGAAGAAATACACACACATCACTACATTGTTGTTCACACTTCATGCCGCGTGCACACAAAGCACCACTGAACTACCCATGCACATACACACTCCACAGCAATCCAGCTGAGTCGTGTGTGTGTGTGTGTGTGTGTGTGTGTGTGTGTGTGTGTGTGTGTGTGTTTACATTCCACATATATATGAGATTGTTATACTGTAAAATATATATATGGTGCACATCCACTGTGTGCACTCTCCTTCAGTAACATACGGTGTGCACACACACACGCACGCACATGCATACACAGTATCTCTCTCTCTCTCTCTCTCTCTCTCTCTCTCTCTCTCTCTCTCTCTCTCTCTCTCTCTCTCTCTCTCTCTCTCTGTCACACACACATGCGCACACTGTATGCACTCTGCTTCAGTAACATATTGTGCTCACCCACATACCCTACTGAAAAAGTTCAGTCCCATACACACAATCACTGAGTTCGGCCAGAAGCACATCCTTTCATTAAAGTAGCTTATGTTATGAAATGGCCTGACCCCTAGCTGGCTTTGGTTCAGTAATAAATAATGGGCATTTACTGATTTAGTGTGTGAAAATCGGAGACTGAAACAAGAAACAAACAACAAAACCCAAGGGGCACTTCATACATTGTTAATATTGGAATATGGTATGAACTGTTAATTAGCTCATGGAACCAAAGCTGTTCTTACTCCTTGAACTACAAACGCTGTGCTGACTCTGGAAGAGAAAAGGTGCATTCATATTTTTCCTACCTGTACAAACTTGGTACTTCAGTCCTAAGTACTTCACCAGCTATACAGTTAGTAATGGATTTTAATGTCCTGTGAACTGCACTTGTATAGTTAGTAATGGATTTTAATGTCCTGTGAACTGCACTTGCTCACCTCAGGATGATCATTTCTACAAGAGCCACACATAAACTGTTAAAAAGAACACTAACAGGACAAAACATGTGTACACACACACACACATGCCCCTTTTTCAAAGCCACAAAATGACTGTTAAACAGTTATAAATGAAAATATTGTACTTGTCCGGTTGTCATTTGTTGAATGCCTGGAAGAATGTTGGCACGATAGCAACTTGGAAGTGAAAAGAATGAACACTAGCAGCAGCCATCCTTGTTTCAGATCAATCGCACAACTTGACATGGAATTAAATGTTGGCATGATAGCAACTTGCAAGTGAAAAGAATGAACACCAGCAGCCATCCTTGTTTCAGGTGAATCACACTTGATGTGGAATTGTGACTGAACAAGTGTATGCAGTAAGGTGCGATTGATGACTGGCCTGTATGTGTGAATGAGCTTAGCAGCAAACAGCACTATGGTTGGGGTGGAGGGGGGGGGTTGTATTTGTGCAACAGTGATGATGAATGAACCAAAATCAATTCTGTGTTCTTTTACTTGTTGAGAACAAAATTATTACATCTTGAGCAATAAAGTAACATTATTTTCATTTTTTTATACTGATTTTTGTTCATTGCGTAAAGCAATGAAAAATGTTCTACTCTTTAACTGATTACACACACACACACACACACACACACACACACACACACACACACACACACACACAATCATTTAATTCATTTGTCTTTATTTTACTCAAGCAATGAGCAAATTCTCCAGCACAAGAATCAAACTCACCAGCAAGAAAATACCACAGCACACACTAAAGAACATATTAAAAATCACCATATTTGTTTTTACACATGTATATATATATATATACATATATAGGTGTTGAATATCTGATATTTAATGTTCAAGCAACTAAAATAATGTTGGCGACAGAATAAAGGCTTTTTCTCTTTGTGACACATATCCATTTTATTTATTTTTAGTCTGAAGCTTGAGGACATTTGTTGCATGATAGTCAAAGCCGAGTTAAATGTGAAAGCCAAATCAGGGTAAAATAAATTTCTCCTATTAAAAGTCTGATTCACTAATCACATGCAACACATTTCCAAAGGATTTGGGTGGGACTGAAAATAAATGAACCAGAAAGGCTGAACTATTCTCTCCATCTTTTGAGTTTGATTGGTTCAAAAAATTGTGCTAATCCAAGGCCATTGCTGAGAAGGAAGTGTTGAGAGGAGGCACATACGCACCAGGTCCATGATGTCCAGTCATTAGCCACCACCAGACACCCTCTTTCCCAATCCCATGGCCCTGCTAGCACACTGCCTTGTCACAGCTAGCAAAATAATTAGTAATTTACACTTTTGATGCTAGTAAGCCATAAGACATATTTGCTAATTGTGTACGAATGCATGAAGCGTGCATGTGTTGTGGGTGGGTGTAAACACGAGTGTGTGTTGATTTGTATGCATGCATGTTCTGCACTGGAATCTTTGATATGTATGTGTAAAAATGCATGAGTGGCCAGGGTTATGTAAGGCTGGGTGCACAAATGCCCATTCATTGAAACAGTAGCATACATCTCCATTAGACCTTGCTGCAGCATTGCTGCATTCAGGTTCCTCTCTGAAGCAGTGCCAGCTCTATCCTACATCGCCAAGTCTTCATTCTGTTCATTGCCTGTCACTAGCTTTGTAGTATATACTAATAAGAATGGCTAGGCCTTTGGGAGCCTCAAATATGCTCCAAAAATGTATTATCCTCTTCAGTACAAGCCACAACGAATCGAACACTAGCAGCAGGCAGGACAGGTTGCTGGCACCGCATGTGTTTACTTTCCGCTCCCATATTTTTATCAGTACTTTTTTCCCCCTGTCTATCAATCATGGCTATAAATGTTTAAATTGCCAAGTGAACCACAAATGTCATCGCAAAACAAAAACAAAAAAATGTTCATGAGCATTCTCAGAATTACAATAAAAAGAGGTAGGAAACTTAAAGACAAAAAGAAGTAAAATGCATGTAAAAATTTAACATATTGCTAGAAAATAAAACGGCCTAAAGCTTGGCAGTTTAGCTGAGACCAGTTCTTAAGTTTTCTTTCTCCAGTTATGAAATTTGCATTTAAACAAACAAGTAAATCAACTTTGGGCAGAATATGAAACATGTAGGTCTACCAAATAGGGTCGGCACTATGTTCCCACATAAAAAGCAAAACAATACTCTGCAAGATTTGAACAAACCCCTTAGTAGAACAGATGTAGGACAGTGGCGAGTCACATGGACATTTCCAAAACATAACTGTGAGATTATGGTCAGGGTTGGTAGGAATGCAGAGCTGTGGGAACACAGATGCTGGCTTCTTCACAATATACCATGTCCACTGTTTCAATCATCCCCTCTGTCAGACAATTTGGGTCAAAACAAGTTTTTACCTCAACAAGTCTCTAATGCTTGAAAACAAGTCAACCACAGATACAAAATATCCAGACACAAAAACCAATTACAGGTTTTCAGGAGTTATTTAATAATTGGATTTTAACATTCTGTCAAAGAGCTTCTCCCTTCGATATTGCCATTGTTAAAAAGAAAAAGAAAAAAAAGCATGACATGCTAGTACTGTTGACCCTTTGATCTAGTTCATTAATATCAGTTAAAAAAATAATGTTAAAAATAATTTTTAAATAACGAGCAGAAACAATAGTACATAATGTACTTTAGTATAGTGTGTAAATAAATTACGAATGCCTTATTGATGTGGGAACAAACATGCCTTCGACCATTCTGGGCAACTGGAACAGCTTCCAGTTCCACACAATGGCTGGGCCACACTCCCCAGAACAGACAGCAAAAAGCCAACCGCATACATTCCTCAAAATGTGAGGAAGGTCCAAAAGTAAACTGACTGGTGAATACTTCACTAAAATGGGAAGGGGGGGGATGCAGCTGAATATTCTGACAGATATTATTTATACTCAAAGACTTCCTGACATTGTACACAAGAATCGAAGACCTCAGGACAGACATGTACCTGTAATCCAAGACCACCCGACAATATACTTGTATTCAAAGACCTCCTGACAATGTACTCAGAATCCAAGACCTCACAGACAATGTACTCTGAATCAAAGACCCCACACACATGTACTCATAATCCAAGACCACCTGACGATACACTTGTATTCAAAGACCTCCTGACAGACAATGTACTCAGAATCAAAGACCTCACAGACAATGTACTCTAAATCAAAGACCTCACAGACAATATACTCAGAATCAAAGACCTCACAGACAATGTACTCTGAATCAAAGACCCCACACACATGTACTCATAATCCAAGACCACCTGACGATACACTTGTATTCAAAGACTTCCTGACAGACAATGTACTCAGAATCAAAGACCTCACAGACAATGTACTCTAAATCAAATACCTCACAGACAATATACTCAGAATCAAAGACCTCACAGACAATGTACTCTGAATCAAAAACCTGACTGGGAAATTGCCGTCTTTTTCTTTCTTCTTTCTGAAAAACAAACTATTTCCACACTGAACAAACAATACAGGACTTTTACATACAATTATTAACTACATGAGAATCTACCAGGTCAGTTCAACTTTTCCAATGCCCTAGGTTATGCTAAGGTCAAAGTCTCTGAAACTAGCATGGAAGTGTTAGAGAGAGGGAGAGAGATGGAAGCTATTATGCAAACTTGAAAAAATCTCGCTTACATAATCTCACCACCCTTCCCCCACTCCCCACCCCAAAGAAGTCAACATTAAAAACCCACAAATGGCTGGAGTACAAAAATAAACACTGAATACTACTTTTACTTGTGGGACTTTTCATGCCAGTCAAAAGAGAGTGTCTTTTCACTCTTATTAAAAACATTCGACACACCATAAAAGGCAAACCAAAATTATGGGGTGTATATATAAAGCTGGGAATTCACTCAAAAGTTCACTAATTTGACTATAAAAAAAATAAAAATATTCATATACGTATCAGCAAACAAAATAAAATTTCAGCACTATGTTTTGTTCATATGTACAAGCCGCCATCACCAGCAAACAAAATTTTAAAAATGAATAAATACAATCTGGCACTGACTTTCAAATGTTTTATGAAAAAAAACATGAAGCATCAACATGATCTTGAAGGCATGTTGATTAGAGAGATGACATGTCATATAGAAATTCTTTACATTGTATACTGATAATATGAAAATGGAAGGACATCATGGTTGGAGTATTTTCTGGATTGAAGGGGAGGGGGGGGAAGGCTGGTAAGTAATGGTAGAACCATGGTTCTGAGCCAGCCACTGACACTTTTTTCCCCCAGATAGTATGTGTGGAATCTGTACACCCACAGATTCATGGGTTGTAGACTATCTTCGCCAGAGGCAAGCGGTGACATTCAAGTGGATAGCTTGGAAGGAGGCTATGACAGTGTCTAACCCCGCTTACTGATTGACAAGCATGATCAGTTTGGATCTGAGTACAAGTGGCATAGTTATGAGTGTGGTCAATACCACTAATAAAGTAATATCACTGTTTTATATGATGTCCCACAGCAGTGTTATGAATGTGTCACTATGTGTTTTGAAAGACTTCATATAGCAGAACCAATGTGCCTGACAGTGGAAGAACTGTGTAGCTAGCGTGCACAGTTTTAGAGTGAAATGAGTGCCTGATCCGCGTGTATGTGTGTGTGTGTGTGGGGGGGGGGGGGGGGGGGGGAGTATATATATACATTTCTGTTGTAATTAACTATTAAGTAATTGCATCATTAGATACACAGCATTTGTCTATATGTGTAGAGAGAGAGCATGCATTTTATTTACAGCATTTTGTATACAAATAAAAACACTCTTAAACTGCAGTTTTTACTTATGCTTACATGGCAAGCCTGCTGAGACATGAATAAATAACATGGCAAGCCATAAAAACGAAAAAAAGTAATTCCACACGTGTTGTCCTAGGGTTTGCCGTTTTGTATGCATATAAATTATAACCAATATTATGTAATTTTCTTAACAGCGAAACCCAATGGGTTTGTTTTGGGGTTTTCCCCTCAGAACCTGAACAGTTTTAGCAGCCAGTAGTGGCAGGGATTTGCAATGTGAGTGTGCATGTGGTCTGTTATGTGAAGTCTGATGTGTCCAAAGATTTTCAGCTTCTGGCAAGGCAAGTCAGGTTGGAACAGTAACGCAACCCAACAAGGTCGGATTGAAGTTGATATGCCTTCAGGAACTTTTAAATAAAGTGTTACTGTTAGTAACAGTGAACATGCATATTCTTTCATGAGAAGCCTCTTATCAGACTTATGTACATTATAAATTATTCATTAATTTGCAATAGTATTTTTGATCCTACACAAAAATTGGATGATTGTTCTTTTTTTCTTGTCCTTTTTTTAATACTCATTTCATTGAGAGTGAAAACAAAATGGTACTTCTTCTCAATTGATTAAAGTAACTTTTCCCTTTTCACTCCCAATTAGAATTTGTTTTACATTTTAAAAGTACTCAGTTGATTAAAGTGATTTTTTCCTTTTCTAACCCTTTGATGATTACTTTTTTTTTTTGTTAGTTAAAACTGAGAAACTCTCAATGGCAATTGTGGCTGGTGAACTCACACCCCTAAGATACATCCTTCATCACTATCCAGCCTTGATGTTCTTATCCATGTAACTAAACCAACCACAGACACAGCATGTGGAGAGAAAAAAAGAGTACAACCATCGCAAACCAAACCAACAAGTTACACAATCTAAGCATAACCATGGGAAGAACAAGCTGTAAGACTATAAATGTAGCTGCCAGGTTTGACTAAACATATGTCTCACAATCACACATCATCATGGATCAAGCATGTTGTCCTCAATTATTATCAGGTGACTCACAATCAGATGTCATCACTGACTACAATCAAAGCAATTGTCATCATGATCACACAATTGTCATTCATTTCATGAGAAATGTCATAATCACAAAACAGTTGTCAGCCATGTACCTTATGAACATATAGGCATGTAATCTCATGCACCTCATGAACTGTCATGCTCAAGTACATGCATGTCATGTCATGATCACACAAATGTTAAAAAATATATGATCACACAAACATGTATTTCATAATCAAACAAATGTCAATGACACATGGTCAAACACTGTGCATGGTCACACAAATGTCAATACATAATCAAATGTTAAGATTTCATGATCAACATCTCAATTGACTGATGATCAAATGTGCATTTCAGATTTCATGACAATACAGATGACAAACGGCAACAAATGATCAAACATGCATTTCATGATCACATAAATGTCAACACACAAACACCACAATGTGGCTCATAAAATGTCTTGATTACCAGCAAACACACACAAAATGTGCCTCTCATGATCACTTGTCACAACTGGCATTTCACATGATCACACAAATCTCACTGGTACACAAGTGTTGGTTCATGACCAGTTATTATTTTCAACAAATGTCTCACGGCCGGTCACATAAATTCTGATGCACTTTCTGCATAAAAATAGTAACAGAAGCGGATGTTACTATAGTAATAAAAATAGTAATAGTAGGCAGATGGCTTTATAAACAAGCAAGGTAGTATTTCAAAATCTGACACTGCTAAAAATGAAATGTTTCAACAGAAGCGGATGTTACTATAGTAATAAAAATAGTAATAGTAGGCAGATGGCTTTATAAACAAGCAAGGCAGTATTTCAAAATCTGATACTGCTAAAAATGAAATGTTTTAGTAAAAAAAAAAATCAGTCAATTTTAATGATGATAGCACAAGACTGTGCCCAGATAAAAATGTAATTTTTCTGCAGAATAAGAAATACATCATAATAAGACTAGTAAACACACAGACAACACACATACACATTCTGAAAACATCATTTTCTATCTCCACTTTTTTGTGACCTTGGCATCAGGTCCACGGACTAATAACCAGAAAAGCCACAACATTCTGAAGTGTCAGCCTTAACAATGTCCAGAAGCAGCTAGTGACTTTTAGGGCAAGGCAAGGAACAGAAACACTAGTCACAAACCTTGTCAACATCTACAAGTGCACATAATATTGCAGTTAATACCAAATTTCTTCTTGATGAGTGATCCCATGAGAATATAAAATACGGAAAATGTATTTATTTAGGCCGTACCCCTCGTGAGGTCACCTCTCCCAGTCCCAACCTGCAATGCCATTGTAGTGCTGAAATAAACAAAGCAAGGAATATAAACCCTAGTCACAAACATCAGCGATCTTCCACATATATGCACATAATATTGCCTGCTAGTGCTGCCAAGTTTCCACTTGATCACCCTTGATCACCCTAACACTTACTGAAGCAGCATGGTATAGTCTCACATTCTTAATGCCACTGTGGTGCTGAAATCAGGTCATGGTCAGTGGAAACATATGAACCTCGTGAGGTCACCTCTCCCAGTCCCAACCTGCAATGCCATTGTAGTGCTGAAATAAACGAAGCAAGGAATATAAACCCTAGTCACAAACATCAGCGATCTTCCACATATATGCACATAATATTGCCTGCTAGTGCTGCCAAGTTTCCACTTGATCACCCTAACACTTACTGAAGCAGCATGGTATAGTCTCACATTCTTAATGCCACTGTGGTGCTGAAATCAGGTCATGGTCAGTGGAAACATATGAACCTTAAAGCTCAATAAAAGTTGTTACCATGAAAAATTTCAAACATCTTACATAAAAGTCACCCAAGGAAAGGCTATAAAGTCACTGAAAACGGTATTAATGGGTCAAGCACAGTACATGTTACTTCATGCACCATCAGGGAAAAAAAAGACATCATCAAGACTTAAATGCAAACAAAAGCACAGTACATGTTACTTCATGCACCATCAGGGGAAAAAAAGACATCATCAAGACTTAAATGCAAACAAAGTGTTGCACCATCAGGGTAAAAACAGACATTATCAACACTTAATGCAGTCTGAAAGTCATGACGCGTGCCATGGGTGGACAGAAGGCATAAAAACAATCAATGATCAAAAGTTACAATTCTCTCTTTTGAGTTATTAATTTGCACGCCAATCTCATTAAAACAGTATGTTGAGCCCAGGTAATCCTCACTATATCAGTGATCAAGTTCATATGCAGCACAATTTGTTAATCATCGTCATTATACAGAGAAAATCCCCCAGATTCGAAAGCTCATTACAGAATCAACATTTTACTTAATACACAACATTACTGACAGTCAGCAGCAACTAAATGCAAGGCAACAAAATTTACCTCCAGGATAGAGATTAACTCTTTCAAGACTTGCACTCTAGAGTACAGATTAGCTCTTTTATGCCTTACACTCAAGTGCAAAGATTAACTCTTTCATGACTTACTCAAGTGTACAGATTAACTCTTTCAAGTCTTATCCACATATACAGATTAACTCTTTCAAGATGAGAGACTCAGAGCCCCTTTCAAGATTTTCACTGGTGTCCAAATTAACTCTTTCAGGACATACTCTCAAGAGTACACACTGTTTCAAGACTTACTCTCATGTGTATAGAATAACTCTTTCAAAACTTGCATTCAAGTGTACAGATGAACTCTTTCAAGACTTAAACTCAAGTGTGCAGATTAACTCTTTCAAGACTTATCCACATATACGGATTAACTCTTTCAAGATGAGACTCAGAGCCCCACTGCTCCATAATTCAGACCAACACTGATATTTGGTCTATATATATATCATTTCCAACTTTAGAAGTCTAAAAACTCATAGATTTTGGCACGCTTGCAAACGTTTGCCCCAAGACAAACAATCACCCTGTCCTTTGTTCTAAGTCTTGCTGACTACAAAAAATATCAGACAGGTAAAGTAACAGCAGGCACCGGACAAATACACACTCAAAAAGTGTGGAATATGTTAGCAATTAAGCTCAAACCAATACGCTACTGTATGTATACTGGCAGCATCCATAATAGGATGTCTTCTTTCAAATCTAGCATTGCCATGAGAAGAAAAGAAATCAAGGACAAAGTACTGAACCATTAATTATTTTGGTCAAACACATCTTGAATGGTCATGACTTTTGCTGGATAGTACAGATGATCCAACACTACGCAAGAGAGCGAAACAAACCGGCCACCAGCGCAATGTAAATGCAGCATCTTCAACTTTTGGTCACACTGCACTCTTTCAAGTTTAGACATCCAGCAGATGAACGGAGACATAACCAAATAAATACAGCCAATGGCCTTGTGGAAAGTGGTCCGTCAAGACATACTGTCTTTCATAGGAGCTTGTTAACACAATTTCTGTAAACTGCAGGAAATGGATGCAGGAAAAAAGAGGCCCTATCCATCAGCCCAGTGGTGTGTACACTGCACAGCCTTCTCAGCCTGAAAGGCTTTGGCTGTGCAGTCCAACATCAATATTTCCAAAACCACCCTTATTTATTTAAAAACAAATCATCAATATTTAAATAAACAACTGGGTAGAGTTAACTAGCTAGCAATTGCTAAATAGCAATAGTTGAAGAAGGGGATTTCCCTGAAAATTTGTGTCGTGTTGTCTGTCATAATAAATAAGCTTTTTTTATCTCTTTTTTTTTATCTTACAGTCGTTTGGATCTTAGCTAGCAATTGGATTTTTACATCCTGTCAACTGCACAGTTATTTCTGTCATAAGTAAATAATAAAGGTAATAAAGAGGATTCCTAGAGCACCCATCTACCACACAAGGTGG
Source organism: Alviniconcha strummeri (assembly GCA_963584105.1). Taxonomy (NCBI): domain Eukaryota; kingdom Metazoa; phylum Mollusca; class Gastropoda; family Provannidae; genus Alviniconcha; species Alviniconcha strummeri. Next base: position 13,160,705 of record OY757558.1, read on the forward strand.
GAGTGGAGTGCACTCTACAATAACACTATACAAATACACATTTTAAAACTCTTCCTGTATGTAAAAAATTGCTCTCCTAGTCAGAAAGTAAGTCATCAAACCTTTGCCGGCTTGCTCATACTTGTCCCCAAAACAAAAGTGCACAAAAATTGGCCTCATTCAAATGCTGTCAAAAATGGCAGAAGGAAATGTAGCTGTAGACATGGGTCTTATCATACATGCTTACAACAACAAAAATTCACATTAAAAAAAAGAATGCCCATCCATGTTATTAGGCGTGGATGAAGAAAAACAATCTGTGGCACCCAATAAAATGTCAGGTGCAAGGATACAGAAGTTAAAAGTGTTTAAAAAAAAAAAAAAGTGACTCTAAACAGGTTCAAGAGCTAAGTCCATTCTCTTCCACCCCACTACAGGAGGTGGGGGCACATTCTCTCACCCATCGCCTTGCTGTCACCCATTTCCTGTATAATTTCTAGGAAATGTACAGCTACAGTTTCTAGGAAATGCCCAGCATCCAAACAGACCTTGTTTCACGGTTCACAAGGTGCTCAAAAGCCTGCTCTGTGTGAACACACCGACAGCAATTACTGTCCACGGGTGGCAAGTTCAACATTGTGCAAGCGACACTCAGGACCTACAGGGCATCAAGGCTTTTGTCCAGTTCATGACCACGCAGACCAGCCAGACACCAACTAGTTACCGTTTGTATAACATTAATGCATCAAAACAGTGCAAATTTCCAGTATATTCCAAAAGCGTAGGATACATTACTACATGCTAGTCTACTCTTCTAGTAAATTCAAAGCAAAATGTACTATACAAGTTACAAAGTCATGCTATGTTCTCCTATTTTTATAAAGCACACTAGTGTACTCTTCTAGAAAATTCAAAGCAAAATGTACAAGTTGCAAAGTCATGCTATGTTCTATTATTCTCACAAAGAGCAATGTCAGCTTGTAACAGTACTTGACTTGAAGGACACAAAATCTCTCATGCAAACATTAGAAAACTTTTTTAAAGTCTTTAAAAAAAATAATCAAACTACCGAAACTCAGTATTCATCAGATTAAAAAACAAACAAAAAAAAACTCAAAATAAATAGTCATCATGAGATCAGCTGAAACTGTCACCATTCAAAGTATATGTTTACTTAATGCCAACAATTAGTCGCGGATGCAGTCGCTGCTATTACTGTGAGCATTTCAACAAAGCTTTGTGCACAAAAAGCAAATACTGTAGACCTAATTCTTTCTTTGTTTTTTCTTTTCTATCTATAGTAATTGCACACAGGTATACAACTCTTAAATAGGAGACAACAATTAGCAACTGGATTATCAATGTCCTGTCAGCCACACAGTAGTAAATTGGCGTTTTATGTCCAGTCAACCAGTGCGGTTATATCAAGGCGACACACATTTTGTCATCATATATTACTTTTTAAAAGTGTGTATTATGTGTTGAAACTTGGATATAATGTACAATTTTAAAACCATACTTAAAAGGGAAGTAAGCCACGCAATAGTTTTGATCTTGTGACGAACAGGAGACAAGGAAGCATAATCAACTGACACACTGCCAGGATGATGGTAGCAAAAGGGAGCAAGCTATGGTGATTCAGAGCACCTTCCTCCTTCCTTTTATGGAGGTTTTTCAAGAGACAAAGGTCATAAGTGACCATTTACATTTCCCTTGGCACTTGCATTTCTGTCCTCAAGGGTTAAAGTGGTGTATGCTGTACTTTCATGCAGCTAAATGACTGAATCAACACACAAAGGAGTTTTTTAAAAAAGCTCTCAAAAGACATCACACAAGCACAACAACAAAGACCCAAGTCGTCTTCAGTAACTCTTGCCTGGCATGCATGCAAGTACAAGGTACGTAAACTCCACCGGAGGTACATCCTCTTTTTTTTCCCCTCATTACTGCCAACATTAGTCTCCCCTTCTTTCACAGGGTTCGTACAGAAACATCCTCTCAGAAATGACACTTTTCACATACTTTTTGCGGTATGGCACAGAAAAGCAACATGAAGGTACACAACTCTTCCACACATCTAGTAAAGGGATGCAACCCTTACTGTAGCTGATGGCAGACAGTCAAAACTAATAGGAAGTGTGTTATTTCTGACTTTGCACAGCAATTTTTTGTTTTTGTTTATAAACTACTGTTTCGTCTTCGGAAATGTAATTTCTGACTGATATAAGCTGATAGCTTTTCCCTAGCACTCTGAAGACCACAAAATTCACAAACTTTCACAGACCCCACTCAGTTTTCACAGACTTTCAAGGCCTTGAAAAGCTTATCCCATTCTCCCCAAACTTTCAAAGACTGTGCGAATCCTGTTTCAAGACTTTAAGCAAAATAATAGCTCTCTCCAAGCACACGTGTGCGTCTTATTACTGACTGACAACAGCAAACTCAACAAGTCTGATGTCCAGAAAAATGACAAGCAGGCACTTAATTACAAGAAAACACAAACTCAACACAGCTCACAGAAGACATACAGGGCCAAAAGCAGTGCATACAACAAATGTAACAGATGTTAAAAATGCAAGCACACAGCCAGGACATGAATTATCTCTTTCAGCAACTGTTGAATTATCTGTGTCATTTCCATCATGTAAAACACACATCTCAACCATGGTGTTTGTCTTTGTTCCTGTTCGTCTGTGTTAAAATATCTTTCATTACATCAAAAACAACTAGATCAAGGAAACAGAACACAAGGATGCAAAATGTGCAACTTAAAACGGCAAGCAACAATTGCTAACTTTTGTTTTTAAGTGAAGAAAATAACACACATGCAAGAACTCCACAGTACTTCTTAGTTGCAGTTGAATAAATCTAGGCAATTTTTGTTGTTGAACAGGGGTGGGGAACCAATCAATCAGTTAGTTAGTACTTGGATTTTAACAACCTGTAAACCACATAATGGCAAATACCAGTGCCATATGGCAGCAAATGCCACCTAACATCTATCATCCCCTCAACAAGAGCCATACCAAAAATCTTTAAAAAAAATGTTTGAGATTTTTCAGTAAAAAAAAAGGCAGGGGAATGGACCATTAGCAGAAAAAATGACAAGGCAGAGAGAGCAAGACAACCACAAGAGAGGAGACAGGAAAGGGGAATCAAACAACAGTCCTGAGCTTCCAGACAGGGAGCGGACATCAAACATCTTTCGTCTCCCTTTGGGGGACCAATCAGTTGAAGAAAACCCACATACACCATTAACACAACACACATATTCTAACACCGGGAACATCACCTGGAACAAGTTCTCGAGTTCATAACAACTCTTGTCTAATAGCCATGGCCATTCATTTACCTTGTGTTCATCAAACTTTTAGGCAATTACAAAGTGAGTGAGTGCATGTGAATCTATAAGTTTAAAACCAGTTCAAGCAGAACAATACACATATTAACTCACATAGGCACACACACACACAGAGTAACAACTCTTGAATAATAGCCATGGCCATTCATTTACCTTGTGTTCATCAAACTTTTACTAAGGCAATTACAAAGTGAGTGTGTGTGTGCCTGTGAATTTATAAATTTAAAACCAGTTCAAGCACAACAACACACATATTAAGACTCACATAGGCACACACAGTACATGTATTAAGACTCACACACACAACAATACATATATATATTCACACACACACACACACACACAGAGTAGTTCTTGTGGATCCCCTGAGGACACTTCAACCTCCCCCCCCCCCCTCCTCGTCAAGTGACTTGTTGACAGATGCTTGTTTCCTAGACAGCCTGCTAGAAAGCGAGTCCAACCTAAGGAGCTGTTCCATCTAGTCCCAATCTAACTCGTCAGGATTGTCTTGTGGTACAACCAGAAACAGTTTCTGTAGAAAGAGGTTGATGGCATCTGCAAACAGACAATAAAATGTACAGATTACATGCAAATGCACACACAAAGGAAATAAATATATGAGCAACAAAACTGCACCCACATTACAGGATAACAAGAGCAAATGCAACCCTGTTCTGGTTCAAGCATCTACCATCTGTGTATTTATCTGATTCAGGCATCTACCATTTGTGTATTTATCAGATTCAGGCATCTACTGAGTGTGTATTTATCTAGGTAAGGCCACTGTGGTATCTACCCACTGTTGACCTGGTTCAGGCATCTACTCACTGTGCATTTATGTAGTTCAGGCACACACCCACTGTTTATCTAGTTCAGGCATCCACCCACGTTTTGAGCGCTCTGGGCATTGATGAGCGCATGATAAATGTTTTCATTATAATTATTATCTAGTTCAGGCATCCAGCCACTGCTTGTCCATCTATTTCAGGCATCCAGCCACTGTTTATCTATCTAGTTCAGGCATCCACCCACTGTTTACTTAGTTAAAGCATCTACCCACTGTATATTTACCTAGTTCAGGAATCACCCATAGGTATTTATGCAGTTTAGGTATCTACCCATTGTTTATTTATCTGTTTCAGACATCTACCCATTGTGTATTCATTGGTTCATTCATATACCCACTGTGTAATCATCTGATTCAGGTATTCATCCACAGTGTATTTATCTAGTTCTGGGCAGATATGCATGAAGAGCTACTAAAGTCAAAGGCAGATAACACTTAAGCCTGATTTGCTAAACAAGTATGCAAGTCTGGTCCTCCTTCCACATGCACAAGTTGCCAAAAGCTTTAAAATAGCTGTCTGCCTGTCTTTAGTTTTAGACTGGGAAATTCCACTATTTTACAAACAATGCAGTGTGTGTGACATCATAAACCTGAAACTGATCAGGCACCACATGACAAAATTGTCAACTACCAAAAGTCAAAGTTCAGTTGAACTGCAGTGAAGTCACATGCATGGTTTGATTTCAACAGCCTTTGTTGAAAAGTTTACAAGAAGCTAGAATGTCACTAAAAGCGAGAAAAAAACATGCTTAAACATAAAAAAAATGTGTCTACAGCTTTAAATGTGTTTAGGCCAGTCTTATTTGTGCTCCATGTATGTCAATGTCATCACCATTTAAAAGATAAATGCAATAGGGTGCTGGTGCTCAACAGGACTGTACTCACTGATTTTGGACTGTAAAGATTTTGGTTTGCTCGTCCAGCGGTTGCCCAGTATATAGAGAACGGTTCCAATTCCCAGTATCATCAGTGCTGTCAAGGACTCGCCGACTTTTTGATAAAACGTCAAACAAACAATGCCCAGGCTGACGAGGCAAAGTATGACAGGTAAGACAATAGGAACCTGAAACACACAAAAACATGGCATTTAACACAGCTGCAACACATACATCAGGTAAGACAACAGTAAACCCGAAACACACAAAAGTATGGCAGGTAAGACTATAGGACCTGAAATACACAGAAGTTTGGCAGGCACAACAACAGAAACCTGAACAAACCTGCAACTCCATGAACATACCTCTCTTGTCCTTGCACTGTGGTTGGTACCCTGATATGCAAACGACAAGATACCTAGACATGCCCTCTGTATCAAGGGGCTGCAGGTTCAAATCCTGCCTAAAGCTCCAGAGGCATGGAGGAGCTAAACCTATGGTTATTCCATTTCGTTCCCCTCTGCCAGATGTCTGGGGGAGGAATTTACCATAAAGGTATGCCTCTTGTTTGCAGATGACCATCAAACTGCAGAAAGTGGCCAAAACCATAAGATAAAAACAGCCTGGTGCTGCATGGGGAAATGGTATTGTTCTTCAGTGCTAATGAATCTGAGACTGTTTATACTATAGAAATGCTTTTTTCTTTTCTTTTTTAAACTGCCAAAGCAATTTCAGTTCTGTTCAGTTGGCTTCACCATCCTGCACTTACTCTTAAAAGCAGTATGAGCAATAAAATGGGAGGATGAAGGTGAAGTCTGTTATTTTCTTTATTAATGCTAATAATACTAACCAGACGGTGTGTGAATGTGTGTGTGTGTGTGCGCGTGTGCATGCATGCAAGTGTGTGTGCATGTGCGCGTGTGTGTGTGTGTGACTGGGACATTAGGAGTGGGGAAGGAAGAGGAGGGAATCAAGCAAGCTCGTTTTTTTTATATATTACAATGTATTAATTATTACTAGTCTTGTTGTAATGTATGCACTTCCAGTGTTAACTGGGATCAGCACTGTATGAGAAGAACAGACAAATCTCATTATTATTATACTCTGAACCCACATCCATCTTAGCAAATAGCCCCTTACTTTGATGGGTCGATGGAGGTTGGGCTCTTTGTACCTCAGGTACACCTGGCCAGCAAACACCATGGTCAGCACTGACGCAAAGCCAAACCCTTCCATCTCAATCAGGTACCAGATGTCCCCTGATGCTTGGTAACACAGCACCAGGGACAGCTGCAACAGAAACAATCAGGTGAACATGCTACCAGGGGCAGCTGCAATAATTCATTCTGGGAGATGAACACTATCAGGGGCAGCAGCAACAGTCATTCTGGGAGATGAACACTATCAGGGGCAGCGGCAACATGTTCATTCTGGGAGGTGAACACTATCAGGAGCAGCGGCAACAAAGTCATTCTGGCAGATGAACACTATCAGGGGTAGTGGCAACATGGTCATTCTGGGAGATGAACACTATCAGGGGCAGCGGCAACATGTTCATTCTGGGAGGTGAACACTATCAGGGGCAGTGGCAACAAAGTCGTTCTGGGAGGTGAACACTATCAAGGGCAGCGGCAACATGGTCATTCTGGGAGATGAACACTATCAGGGGCAGCAGCAACAAAGTTGTTCTGGGAGATGAACACTATCAGGGGCAGCAGCAACAAAGTCGTTCTGGGAGATGAACACTATCAGGGGCAGCGGCAACAGTCATTCTGGGAGATGAACACTATCAGGGGCAGCGGCAACAGTCATTCTGGGAGATGAACACTATCAGGGGCAGCGGCAACAGTCATTCTGGGAGATGAACACTATCAGGGGCAGCGGCAACAGTCATTCTGGGAGATGAACACTATCAGGGGCAGCGGCAACAGTCATTCTGGGAGGTGAACACTATCAGGGACAAAGTTAATCTGGGAGGTGAACACTGTTCAGTATTGGGGGCAGTGGCAACAACATTAATCTGGGGGGTGAACACTATCAGGGGGGCTGGGGCAACAAAGTCTATCCAGGAGGTGAACGCTACCGGAAGCTGTGACAACAGTCACTCCGGAAGGTGAACAGCAGAACACTACTGGGGGCAGCTGCAACATGGTCAGCCTAGGAGGTCAACACAGAAACAAGCAACACCACTGTAACAGTCAATCTGAACAGTGAACACACTCTCTGGAACAGCTGCAACAGTCAGTCAGGTACTGAATACAGCAGCACAGAAGGGGTGCGGGGGGGGGGAGAGCTGCATACACAAAATTCTCAGCCATCACCACTAGGAATCACTCGAAGTAACAGCAAAGAGACGCTGGAAAAAAAACTAAGGATGAGACTGGCAAGCTAGGTCAGCGAATACAGTTTTGACTGAAAATGTTTGAGGTTCAAGGGGCTGCATAAGTAAGATCAAGGGACAGGGGTGGTGGGGGTGAGTCCAAGGGGATGTATAACTATATGATCAGAAGGAGGCATATGGGGGGTGGGAGTGGGAGGGTGGAGTCCAGGGGGATGTATAAGATCAACAGGAAGCAGCTGGTGGGGATGGGGGGGGGGGGAGGTGAGAAGAGAACAGGGCTAGTCAAGGGGTACTGACCCCTCTATCCCCCTGTGGGTCCCAGAGGCAAAGCCCCCAGAATTACACCAAGTCTGAGCATTTCTGCCCATTTCCTAAGCCGTTCCTTACTGGCTGAATCACTGCGCAAAACATCTTAGACCTTACCAAACTGGTGTCTTAACTCTTAATGCTTTTTGAAAGCTGAAGAGAGGAAATAACTACTGCAAAACCACTCTTGTCTGCTGCTAACATCTTAACTCTTAAGGCTTCTTATGCAAAACCACACTCTTGTCTGTTGCTAACGTCTTAACTCTTAAGGCTTCTTGAAAGCTGAAGAGAGGAAACAACTCCTGCAAAATCATACTCTTGTCTGCTGCTAATGTACAAGCACACTAATTCAGGAGCGCTGCTGAGAAACATACTCCCCTAAAAACATTTTACAAAAACTCCTAGCTGTACAAAACAATATCATCATAAATGGTACTGCTAAGGTTTTGTTCAGCAATTTATACAAAAATAAGAATAAGGCAACAAAAACAGGAAGCCAGTCACTTTGAAGGAAGCTCTCCACTCCACTATCTGACTTACAATGACAATGAGGGAGGTGGCAGGTGTCATGTACTTGAACTGGACCATGGACATGAACAGCGGCATGTGGTTGTTCTGGGCCCCAATGAAAAATAACCTGCAACACACAATTTACATAGATCAGTTTCTTCAGTCTCTGTGTCTTTCCTGAGCTGGGCCAACTGTCCATGGTAATAATCAGTCATTGAAATCTCTGGAAAGTGGCCATCAGAATGGCCTTAGCTGAACATGGATGGATATAACAAAACATTGTACCTTGACCACAATGGGTCAAAAAGCTAGCGCTGTATTTTCCATCACAAAGAAATGCCAAAACAGTCCAACCATGACACAGGCAGTCAGAACAGTCGTAATATGTGACATGGTTAGAATGGTGTCACTGATTGTTCCCAAAACACACACTGAGATCAGGACAGGTATTGTGATCACTGTACAGTCAAGACAGCCATACCCTGACATGGATAGCATGGTGCTGTTGATTGTTCCCAAGACAGAGATCAGGAGAGTCTAGTCAGAACAGCCTTACCTTGACATGGATAGAATGGTGCCGTTGATTGTTCCCAACACAGAGATAGCAATCAGGATAGGCATCAGCCACTGCATGACACCCATTGTCCGCTCCGCAAAGGTCTGTAAGTGAAAAACATGTCAAAAACAAATACACTTATTAAAGATTCCTCAATTTCAAGAGACTGCCAGGCTTATAGCTGACCAGCATTTGCTGTTAGCGTTACTAAATAAAATCCATAAACACAACACACACACACACAAATATTTACAAAGAAAATCTGTAACTGGCATACATCAGGCACACCTTACAGAAGTTACACACTTACTCCAGGTCCTGAGCTTAGATCCAGGAAATCATCAACAAATTAGACAAATTAATCTGCAATACATGATGTACTGATCAAATAAAACAAGCCCCAACTAAATTTTCGCAGCAGCAAATCTCTGTTGTCTATCAAAACTCAACCTGATTCAAGCTGAATGCCGCATCGTAAAAGCAAGTAATTTGGTAGTTCATTCCCAGTCAACCATTACAGTTATGTCAGGTCGATTGCATCATAAAAACAATCCAAGTTCTGGGAGACACTCACAACAGCTACTGCAGCAGACTGTGTCATCTGTGGGGCGGAGAGAACGCCCAGATAGGCAATGTTGGCCACCAGGTAGACACAGATCACAGTGCACATGGAGATCATGATAGCGCGGGGCAGATTTCTGATGGAAGCAAGACACAAATTATGAAAAACATTAGTCCTGATTTTCCACGCTTGATGCCCAGTCAACCATGAAGGTAACTAATAACACCATGGTGAAAACACAGTTCATCAAATCACAGAAATACATTAAACACACTTTTTTTCTTCTTCTTCTTTTGAGAACTTAAGAACAACCAGTAAGTCAAACTAACAGTAACAGCCTGACTGAGGGCCGAATATTTTTCTGTTATTTACCAATTTTAACCAGTAAAAAAATACTGAAATACTGGAACCTACAGGTTAACGCAATCTCTGTGTCAGTAAATCATGCTAAAGAGTGAGCAAAAGAACTGAAAAACAAGTGGGCAGTCAAATTAACAGCCAGTATGTTAGACTGAGTGCTGCATATTTTTCCGTTATCTACTACTGATTTTAACCAATAAAACACTGGAAATTACTGGTTCATGCAAACCCTGTATCAACAAATCACGCTAAAGAGTCAATATTAAAATACATCCCAGAAAAAAATCCATTAAAACTTAAGCATGAGGAAAGATTTCTATACACACATCGCACACATCAACAAATTCACTTTGATTACTGGCCAAAATGCACATGGAAATAATTCAGTTCCTATCAAGTTTAAATGGACTCATTTCCAGCCAAAGCACATCACATGTGATGTACACAAAACTGAAGAAATAAACTAATTGACAATGTCATGGGATAAGGTTTGCAGATTTTTTTTTTTAAAGACTTCACTCACTTGTGTGGTTCAACCAACTCTTCTGTCAAGAAGTTTAGATAGCTCCTGCAAGCCAAAAGGTGAAGAATACATCATCTGACAGGTTCCAAACACACACAGACACAAACATACGCACACATTACATGTATGTGTGCAGCTATTTCATGTCCCCCCCCCCCCCCCCCCCACTACTGAGAAATTCAAAGAAAAACAAGTCTTTAAAATGTCCAAAATTTCTGGCACAGCTGCCTTCCTCAAGGGATTATTCTTACAACTGATGTACACTAAAACATTGTTCACACGATTCTCAAATGTTTGGGTTTATAAAACTTGATGATCAATAAAAGTGTAAAATGCACACACACACACATACATGCATAAATTTGCATGCAAACACACATGTATGCAAGCTTGCACACATCTGAATGCCTGCATATGGAATGGACACATGCAGTGTGATGCACACTATTTTTCATGTCATTTATTTGTGTTCCTTTCACAATTCAGCAATGAACCCACACGCACACACACACGACATACCATCCACTGTAGGCCCAGAAGCCTGAGTAGAAAGACAGAGCAATGGCGCCAGCACTGAAGTCAGAATCTTCAAAGGCATTCTCGAAGGACTCCACATTGCCTGCACAGTAACAAGGTGAAGACTGGCCAGTCAGAAAACACAAATGCATCCAATTCTAAACACCATTTTGACAAAGGCAGTCTCGTCCAGCAGTACAAATAAAACAACACACCCCACACACACACTTTCTCAGCAATACTGTCCAGCCATTGCACACAAGTGCATCTGATTCAGAGCAGCCATATATTTATATGGCATTTAGGCTGCTTAAATCAATGTCAAAAAATATGTCCATAACTTCAAATGCGTTTAGGCCAGCCAAACAGTCCTATTTGCACTGCGCATGTGCCAACATGTTTGTGTCATCAGCGCTTAGAAGATAAACATGATTAACACAACAACAGGCTATTTGCTCTTCATCCTGTACGGGCCCAGATCATCTCTGAAGTTCACTTTCTGGTACACTTTACTGTCCAAATGGTTTGTTTCCCCAAAGAATGAACCATGCTGCTGCCCAATCGGACAGGTCTGAGTCTACCTACTCTGTATCAGCGACTGCGTCCATGCCAGTGTAACTGTTCCAACACTTTTCATTGTTTTACTCTGAAGCTGGCTTTAAATGTAATCAATAACATAGAAATTACCAATACAAAGGTCCATACTCACTAAGTTGAGTTGGTTTCCTTTTTTTTATTTTTATAATCAAAACTGCACTGCAGAAACTGAAAATACCAAAAGGGGAAAACAATTCAAACTTCAATGTCTTTAATCAACAAGCATTAATTTAATGATAATCATATTCATAATAATTGAACACTTTTTCAAAGTGCCATTTCCCCAAGAAAACAAGGGAATGTAGTGCTCAAATGAGTAAAAAGACATCACATAAACACAACAGCAAAGCACTGTGTCACCCACAATAACTCTCTCACCAGGTATGTGAGTTAATACAAGGCACATAAAGTCCACTGCAGGTACATCCCCCACATTCAATCGAATCAATGTCTTGTGATCAGACTCTGAAGTCAGCAGCCATGTCTAAAACAGTAAAGGCCTTATAATAACAATAATAATAGCTGTCATTTCTATAGCACCATATCGCACAGACAAGAGTGAGCACATTGTGCTTTATAAGATCAACAATAATGTATACATTAAAACCTCTAAAACAATAAATTATAGCTAGTCACAATATTGTATTCCTTGCATGCACACACACACACACACACACACACACACACACACACACACACACACACACACACACACACACTTAACCTTTAACCATACACACTTTAACTTTGACAAAAACTTCCTGTCACAGTGTCAGTGTCAAAGTTTTTGACTCAGATTAGTCAGAAAAGACGGAGGATGTGCTCATGTGTGAAAGCAATGTTGTGGAAAAGATTTACCCTGGTGATTCTGCCTCTGTTCTTTCTGAAATGGAAAGCTAAGCACCAACCTGGGAACTAATAACTTAGCGCTATCCTCGTCATTGCAGACGAGTGTTATAATATGACTCAAGTACATCATGGTCAAGTGAGAAAAAACCCATTTGCGCAATGGTTTCAGCTGCCAAAGGATAGAAAAAGAGAAATTAAATCAACAGATCAGATAAGTTACCATACAAATTACATATTGCAAAAAATGAAAAACACAAGATGAATGTGTCTAATTTTTCCAACCACTGTGACAGTGTGAGTAGGTTCAGAGCTGATGAATTATTTAAAAGACTGCCTAAAATGCAAGTGTACCAAGTGACTAACAGAGCTACTCAGTAGGATAATCAAACATATTTCTGGTCAACACCAGCTTGTGAGCATGAAACCTTTGGGTTCCTGCCAGCATTTCTGAACCACAGGACCTGTGAGGCCCACAGCAGCTAGTGCATCAAAGTCACATGTCCCCTAGGCCAAGTGCTAGACCCTGTCTGTCCTCCACTGACCTTTACACTCACTGAACCCCAACCCACCAATGCCCAGTCCACCAAGTCACAACAGCCAGCCCCCCAAGCAGGAAATAAAACTGGATGTTGCCACACACACTCTCTCTCATTTACTGTCACCAGTACACTCATGCTGTCACACACACTAAGTTTCTCTCCCACACACACACACAGAGTACTTACACATTTTTACAGTGGTTAACATTTTCTGCTGTCCTAACCAGCCCCCCCGCCCCCCCCTCACTGTACTAACCACAGTATTCTACTGTTACAAAAACAAAAACATTCATCTATGTTGTAGTACTGTGTACATTATGTGACCACAGTCCCCAAGGCTGCCACCTTTGACTTTCAGTTTCAGCACTGACTAAAGATCCCCCCACCTACCCCCCCCCCCCCCCCCCCCCCCCCACACACACACACACAAATAATAAAAAAATCCCAGCCAACCATTCACAATGTACAGTAGTCAGGAGACCTTTACTTTTGTTCCTCTTTACGAGTAAGTTGTTTTCAACCACTGCTGAAAACGAAATGCTTTGATAATGATGCTTATTCAGTTATTCACTTACTGTCTGACACATTTAATCACTTATTGACCTAATTTTCTCTGCATATTGATCAGTTATTCCCAGGCAGAGACAGGCAGTTATAAGCCAAAACTGCTTTTTCTCTCTCTCTCTCTAGTCTAATCAAGTTCAACAGTCAATGCTTCTTTTGACTAATTCTTGTCTTTGCCAACTCTTCAGTAGTGTTCTTTCCCAGCTTGTCATTCAGTTTCATTACTCAGACTCCCAAGTCCCAGGGTTTTCCTTCAGCACAAAGGACATGACATGAGAAACTCAGACTCAGAGGGCTTTCCTTCAGCACAAAGGACATGACATGAGAAACTCAGAGTAAGAGGGCTTTCCTTCAGCACAAAGGACATAACATGAGAAACTCACTCAGAGGGCTTTCCTTCAGCACAATGGACATGACATGAGAAACTCAGACTCAGACGGCTTTCCTTCAGCACAAAGGACATGACATGAGAAACTCAGACGGCTTTCCTTCAGCACAAAGGACATGACATGAGAAGCTCAGACTCAGAGTCAGAGGGTTTTCCTTCAGCACAAAGGACATAACATGAAAAACTCAGAAGGTTTTCCTTCAGCACAAAGGTCATGACACAAGAAACTCAGAGGGATTTCCCCACTAAGCACATGACATTAGAAAACTCCAGGGTACTTTCCTCACTAAGAATATAATAACATGCAAATTGTGGGCTTCTCCCACTAACTAACTAAGGAAGCTAGCATGCAAAATTCAGTAGGTTGTTTTCCAAGGACACGATATGAGAAAAGATGGCTTTCCTCACAAAGCACATGACATGTAAATTCAGGGATTTCCTCACTAAGCGCAGAGCAACAAAAGAAACTCAAAAGGTTTTCCTCATCAAGCACATGACATGAGGGCTATGCTCACTCAGTCAATGCGTGCATGACATGAGTGATGAGAAATTCAAGGCTTTCCTCACTAAGCACAGAGTAACATGAGAAACTCAAAAGGGATTCCTCAGCAAGCACTAGCACATGACATGAGGATCTCAGATGGCTATTCTCGCTGAGTGCATGACACGAGAAACTCAAAGGGCTATCCTCACCAAGCACGTGCCATGAGAAACTCAACTCAGTCGGTTTCCCCCACTAAGGACATGACAGAAGAAACTCAGAGGCTTCCCTCATTACACCCATGACATGAGAAACTCAGAGGGCTTTCAAAACTAAGCTCATGACATGAGAAATTCTGAGGGCTTTCCTCACTAAATATGGCATGAAAACTCAATGTGCTTTCATCACTAAGCCCGTGACATGAAAACTCCAAGGGCTTTCCTCATTAAACATGGCATGAAAACTCAAGACAGCTTTCCTAATTAAACATGGCACCAAAACTCTGAGGCCTTCCTCACTAAGGACCACCAGGGCAACATTTACTCAGGTCAGTGCCAGCACCACTGGATCTTTTGACACACACACACACACACACACACAAGCCCTGGTGTTTGAAAATAATAACAATCAAGGATCAGGCAAAGAACCAGGCTCTGAATCCACCACCACCCTGTGACCTAGGCACTGAACCCCACCCCCACCCCCCAAAAAAAACGTGAGAGCCTGAGACCAAGGAGAAGGGAGAGGAGGTCAGTGCCCCAACTAGGATTCAACCCCACCACCTCTCCACCGCAAATAACCTACTGACTTCACCACACCACTTCCACAGAGATCAACAGACAGACTTAATAAGACACTAGACAACTGTCAACCACACAGACTCAGAGCAACACACACTGCAGAGATCAATAGATGCTTTCTTTCATATAATAGTAACTGAGTAAGTCAGTCAGTAAGTAGGTAATTGGTGTTGAACCCCCAGTCAACCTGGTAGAGATACTAAGTGGTAGATCATACGAGGGCGATCTTTTTCAACAGACAAAAACAGAATGGAGCATGAGACCGGGACTCGCAAAACTCTCTGTTAGTGTTACATAGCAATAGGAAGACCCACTTACCACCACATAAAACCTGGTAAAACGTGTCGCTTGTGGCGTACGCCTGTCTCAGTCTCTGACACTGATATATTTTATGGGATAATGTGACCTCTAGACTTACCCACTAACCCATTTCCACAATCATGCAAGTCTGCATAGGCCATTCGCCTTGATTTATAATTTCACTGTGTATTGTTCACATGCACAGCACAGTATACAGCCATACCACACAGTTATTTCAGTAATTTGTTTTATACTTTGGGTGGCTGTCAACAAAAGTTGATGTTCGGGCTGTAAAGATTTATAGTTATACCCATCTGTCATGACTATACAAATGACGTGTCATTTTGTGAAACCATTTTCTGTAGTTCTTTATTTTCATTTAAAAAAAACATTTGTTTGTCCGTTAGGTAACAACTAACATCAGTGTAGTTTTCAGATTTTTACTTTAAGTTTATAACTTTAACTTCCATCAGTTGCATTCTCTCTCTCTCTCTCTCTCTCTCTCTCTCTCTCTCTCTCTCTCTCTCTCTCTCTCTGCGTCTCACTCATTGCCCAACTGGCATTCATAACACTACAGTAAATCATCCTTTCAGCATAAAAATTAAGACCCCCCCCCCCACAAACCTCTCTCAATGCACATGTTAAAACATCTGGTCCCTGATGGGCTTTATCTCCAACCTGGTTCCTCCACAGATCTATAATAATGATCAAGAGGCAGCCCTCAGAAATACAATAAAACAGTCAGTGTGTTGCTGAGTCAGCGAAGGTCAACAGCTTTGAGATTTATAAAACTTAACAGTCAATGGTGACCATCAGGTCAAGGTTCTCCAAGCAAGATGACACTGTTTTTTATCAACAGCATTGACACTAAACCCACAACACTTGCACAGTTCAAATTGTTGTTCCCTAGTTTTCAAACAGTTTTATTGATACTGTCATTGTTTGCATTTCAATACATGTATTTTCCATCAAATTCAATCAAGTATTGTTGTTGTCATTTATCAGTTTCAAATTACTGGTGTTGTTGCCGCTGCGGCTCATGACCCATGGGACAGGGGTGGTGGTGGAGGCAGTCTTTGCCAATATTAATGTGATACTGTTAATATATATTATACTATATTGTGAACGTTACATTAGTGCATCATCTTCAGTGTTTAGAATAACATTTACGTCCAGTGTCTTTACCTTGTCCAAGATAGACAAAGCCGATGATGATGATGATGGCAAGAGCGATGAGTTTGGAGGAAGTGATGATTACTTGCAGCCTGGTGACCCATTTCACATTGCGACAGTTGATCATCACCAGCAAACCTGCAACACACCATGCATGTACATGTATCGTGTAATGATGTAGGTTATTATTGAAAATCCTCTTCTCAGCACATACACACACACACCACAGTGATATAAACACACACACACACACACATACACACACCACAGTGATATAAACACACACACACACACCACAGTGATATAAACACACACACACACACACACACACACACACACACACACACACACACACACCACAGTGATACAAACACACACATACACACACTGATATAAACACACATGCATACAGTCACATTCACACACACGCATACACACACCCTGACCACCTCCCTCCCACTCACCACCACCATCATACTCTTTCTCTCACAGTCACAGCCAGGCGATCAAATCATGCACATGCATGCTTGCACTTGCAGTACTTCTGACCACATTAACACAATGACAAAATAACACAGCAATTAGGTGCAAGAAAACCTAAAAGCAAAACATCACTGAAAAACAGGATCGAATCACAATCTGGGCTATTATTATATTTTAATTTTATATTAATACTAAGACTGAATTAGGAAGAACAGCACATTCTGTGCAGGTGTCATTTCATAAAATAGACCAACAAACAACGGGGTTTAAATATTAACAACTAGTAACAATACTTTAAACTGAACCGAGCAATAAACATACTATAGTATTACTGTTGTCATAGTTCTTATACTTTATAACAATATTTACTATTAAACTTACTAATACTAATTACTATAATAATATTATGTGACACAAGGGACACAGTAACTGATGCCCGATTCATCTATTTATAACTAACATTGTATCATCACCAGGCATGTAGGCATTCAGTGATTATTACACGAGGTCTGTCAATTCCATGACTGATCAAGGTCACACCCTCAGGAAAGTTAACTGGTTAGTTCTGTTATAAATTTATGTCCTGTCAACCACACAAGGTCACCCCAGAACCAATCACACAAGCGCAGTTACCCTATAGCTAACAGTATTTGTATTAGTCTTACTCTAAAAGATACCAGTTGAAACAGATCGAAGTCATCAATGATCAGGACACGGTAAACAGCTGGTTTCGCAGTCACATGGTTCACAGTTAATTTTAACTTAAATCAGTGCTCAGTCTGTAAAATGAAACTGTACTACTACTGTAACACTGTGCTAATACCAGTCTGTGCAGGTAAATAGCGCTAGTTATCTAGTAGTAGTAGTAATGACACAACCAGTAATCAATACAGACCTGTGTAACATCTGTTACCAGGAAAGTTCAATATCACCATCTGACAGAAAAGAAAAGCCAATATCCAGGGGTTGCACTTTTTAGAAGTTGCCTACAGAAAATGCAATGTTTTCACAAAACATGCAGGCACTGATTTTCATTTTTTAAAGCTATCCTGCACATTGTATATATAGTTAAAATTCAGCCTCTTGTGCCGACTGCTGAATTCTATATGCAAGCCTGACAGATAACAGCATTACATTCAGTATATTCGAACATGGGACCCTCCTGGCTATAAACAGTTTTCACCAGTGGCTAGATAGATCTTGGCCTTTCACTAGTAAGTAGTATTTGCAGATTCCTGTCTGGTTTCTTTACTTTCTTGAGTAGGCAGCCAACTGTCAGTTGGCTTAAAGCTAGTGGAAGGGACTGGTTCAGAAACTATCACCATGACTAAAAAAACAAGTCGTCAGCATTTTTTGCATTGCCTTTTGTAACATTATGCTGAGCTGCAGAATGTGTTTGGTGCCACAGACATACAAATGGCAGGAAATTAGCAATATGGCCAGAAACTGACACAGGCAGTGAACTACCACTGACCTCATTCAACATCACCCAAGCTGGCCTGGCAGCTGTCATTGTCAAAGTTGGTATGTTCTGACAACCGATTTTGCACCACATCAGAGAGACAGAGTGAAAGAGAGAGACTGCTTAACGCCTTCAATTAAAATGCAATCTGTCAGACAAATCTGGACCATTTTGGTGTATAGCAAATGCATGGGATTTGATTTTGAACAATTGCTCATCTAGTCATGATCAATCACAGTTCATACCTTTCAGAGTTTTACTTGCCACATTTGCAAACATCACCTCAGTAGTTACCAGTCTGTTTAACAGTACTAATAGTAATACCAATACTAATAATCTAATACTAGTAATAGTATAAATAATAGTAATCCATATCTGTCAATAGTGACAACAGTGTTCTGCATGACTGAACATGGTCATGGGTTCAGCACTCAAAACTGCGTGGTAACAAAAAAAACAACAATAATTTGAATAAACTCATGTTTGACACATGACAAATACAATGCTGATCACCACATAATGACATGCAGAAGTTGCTGTTCACTTGACATGCTCAGTGTCATGTTTGGTTACGCACATGTATACGCACCAACAACCAGTACCATGCATGTTGCTTTCAAGACACTGCATTTGCTGTACACAGTTCAGAATTTCTTGAAAGTGTATGTGATCCCTGCAGCAGCCTACACATTGGTATAATTTATAACCATGACCATGTGTACACCACTTCATGACTCAGTTCAACAGACATCATCATGAACATGGACCTAAGCAGCTGGAAGTACTACTATTTATGAAGCAAAGACAACACTCACATACAATGATGACGGCAATAAACTTCTCCGCAATGGCTGGCACAAGGCAGTCCGGGAAGATGGGCTGCAGGATGTAGAGAGAGGCGATGAGACTAAGAGCAGCCACTCCCACAGGGCAGATCAGCGTGAAGTTAATCCACAGGCACACGAATGCCGGGAAATCTCCAAACGCCCGTTTGATGTAGATGTACTCGCCACCCGACTGCGGTATTGATGCACCAAGTTCTGCATAGCACAGTGCGCACAGTGTGTTGTACAGGCCGCACACACCCCACATGATCAACGACATGCCCACCGACTTGACGTGGATGAGGATGCCCACGGGGGACACAAAGATGCCAGAGCCGATGATAATGCCAACAATGATGGCAACGCCTTGAAACAGCGTGATCTGTTTCTTGAGCCCCACCTGCTCAGGAATGGCTTCAACGCTGGCTGCTCTCCCTTCGCCCATGGTTGCTGTCTCAGTGTCACTGGTCACACTGTTGTTAAAGCACTCCTTCTTCTTCCTGTCAAAGACTGCAAGTCCTGCAGCGACGTGTATTTAAAAGTGCTGCACACACAAACCAATACACTTAGCAACCAGTGTCTCCAACCCCCTCCTCGTGGATTTAGTATGAATCTGATCTATAGGTGTTCAAGCTTCCATTTAAAAAAAATTATAACCCTGGTAATGTGGTAATGACATGGGAACTAATAACAGAATTTGACTCCAGAGAAACCTCAGGGTGGATGCAAATCCTAACACATAATGGTCACCCATCCTTTTTGTGACCACGCTCAGTTACAGTTTTTTACACTTAATTTTGTCTTTCAAGAAACAGTGAACCCCCACAGACTCTTGCTCTGTGCCCCTGATTTTTCAGTCCTGATCACAACCCTGGGCTCAATGAAAACTGAAATCACTTGGAAGCACACAAAATCATAAAAGTTATTACAATAATAATGGGAATTTACACATATTATGTGATGTCAAATGTGCCTGGAACCCATCACTGTACCAAGGCAAATGACAGCACCAGGCAAACCACAACAGCAAATCACACCTCGATGGCACGCATCAGCACATACACAAACACTTGCATGTATACACACCTATACATTGTATGCATGCACTGAAGTTGGGGGACTAGATGGCTATGCCATCGGACTATAGATAGTAAAAACCCAACGGCAAAGGTTCAGTGCAAAGAAGCATTTTTCAATTTCAGTTCTTCTCACTTCCAGTTCCACTGTAACGACTGTTCCACTTCCAGACAACACTGACTGATTTAAGCAGACTCATTAGTGCCCATCTTGCCTTCATGTGCACACCACACACTAAAACTCAATACACACATTACAGATCCCATTTATGGTTATAAATTAAATACATCTTTCAATTAATAACAGACAGCATAACACTAACAGTACTTCAGCAGTAGATACTGAAAAATTGATATTGAGAAAATCAAAATGCATTTTACATTTTTAGTAGTACTACTACTAGTACTAGTAGCTGATTAATCAAAATGATGACTGTAAGAAACCCAACAAAAACTTGTGACAGCCAGACTGGAACAGTGAGCGTGGAACTAAAAAACGAGTAACCATCATCTTCATAAACAACTGCAAAACAAAAACAAACAAAAATGGTGTTAGCCAACACTTGCAACAGATGCCACTGAAAAACAGAAAAAAGAATCACAACCGTTAGTTACACATGTATGCTTCAATTGTTCACCAGTCTCTCCATGGCGTGCTCCACTCACTGCCAGCCGCTGTATCTGCGAAAAACGTCAGTATCACTATCATCAACATTTCTAATTTCTTCGAGTCAATCAATGACCCAATCCGTCTCGGACGACAAAGGAACGTGGTTAGCTAAATTATCAAGCTTTCTTCAGCCCCCATCATTACCATACGTCAGCCGAAACACGCCTACCACAGATGTAAGATATTTTTGCTCACAAGTCACCTTTCCCTGTCCGAAATCTGTGCTGCGTTCAAAAAAATAACCGAGATAAACCGTAGTGTGCTCGGGCCACGTGTTCGCTTATTGCAGGCTGTGTCATCATCACATCTCTCACACCTGTCCTTGCGCAGTTTAGACTGGGAGAAGCTACACTGCTTACCTAGATAATTGTCTCGAGATTGTCTGCAGCGAAGCTGGGTGTGTTTTGACGATTCAAGCCTCCAACAGTAGGAACGCGCGATTTGCAGCCTGGTCTGTTTTCCCTCAGCTCTCTGCCATCATGTCGGCTTCGCGCCAATCAGACAACACGCAGTGTGCTTGTAACCAATGGTAGCTCCCGTTTCATGTGGTGTCTTTCAGGCAGAGTTCATTCAAGCGGTAGGCGCTGTTCTTCCCTTTCGAGTGGAGATAAATAAATAAACATGGTGCTTAACGTCCACAGAAACCGTACGGCTTATTAGCGACGGGCGAGTGGAGACCCAACACCTTGTTCAAGAAGTCAGACAGTTTTGGTGTATCTAGAGTTATTTTCGTTATTTCCCTAATCCGACGAACTCTAACATACCTACGGGATGTTTGACGTGCGTATGTGATACTATACTGACACTGAAACGGCGCCGGAAAATCGAAGTCTTTTTCAGTCAGTGATGATGCAATGTCATGAAACTCACTCAGGGGTGGTACGGTGTAAACAATCCACGTGATTTGTGATACTATACACTGAAACGGTGCCGACTGAAAAATCGAAGTCTCAGTTTTTTCAGTGATGATGCAATGTCATGAAACTCACTCAGGGGTGGTACGGTGTAAACAATCCACGTCAGTGATGTCACCATTGAAACCGACACAGCCGTGCTCAAACCGTGTGTAATAAATACTATATAAAATAATAATAGTATAGCCAGTCTTGGTCAGTTATGATTTGCCGCCTCACCCACCGGCTCAGTCAAGTTACGGCTTTGGCATTCCGCTATGCCTTTTTCGAAGCGGTCTCGCTGTAAAAGACGGGCTTGGGTGCCAAGAAGGGAGTGCCAACTGCGCAAAACTGCGTGGACCACATCCAGCCCGGGCCGTCGCCACTGTTTCAGCCTACTGGCTACAGTCGGAAATTTGTGGCGGAACATTTTAAGTGCCATTTCAGTCACACTGATAAATATTCAAATCAACAGCTTCATATCCAGCGAATGAAGCTAAAATTTGCAAGAAATGTGAGTTTGATTACAGTCTGTAAAACTAAGGTCAGTCAGTTGTCGGTACACTGACGCGGATCGACTGATTTTCCGACACCAGTAGGCCTACTGAGGAGGCGGCAAGCACCGCGCACGGTATTACGGCTCGGTTACTGACTAGAATCAAATGTCACTGACTCGAGTGGCGCATATGACTCGGTGATAAAACTCACGGCTTTTCGGTTGCAAATCTTAGCCGGCTTCATATGACTGACTTTGCGGTTGGATGGTTCTGATGATGCTGATTTGTGACCCAAAATGCCGTTTCAGTAGTAAAATATCCAAGGATCGATTTCCGACGGCCGCCTCCTTATGATATTACCTAGTTTGGTTTGCTGAGTGGCCCGACCGTCATTGAACCATCCACCCACACTCCGAGCATCGCTTTCCGACACCTTCCTCCACTAGAAACTCTGTCAGATTTAGTTACGCCACTGAAGGGGCACTCTTTATCTCCGCGCGCAGCTGTCCATCGACGCGGTCAGCGCCCTCCGGAAGGTTCGGGTACTAATAAGACTGCAGAAGCAACCTAGCGCCTTGGGGGCGGGGATAGCTCAGTGGTTAGAGCGCCGGACTCGTGATTGAAAGGTCGCGGGTTCGAATCCCTTCTGGAACGGCGGGAGAATTTTCTTCTCCAGGGTCGACTTTCTGTGCTGACTCTTATTTCGGTATCCGTTCCACCCCACAGTAGCACGTAAAAAATCCCGGTCATTCTACCAAAAGTGCAGGTGGCAGGTTACAGCTAAACACGCATACACCTTACGTATGTGGCTTTTATTGAACCGTGCTTCGGCATTGGTCACAACTTGTCCCTAATATGTCAAATGACATCTGAGGACATTAACCATCAACTCATCATCATCAACCTAGCGCCAAAGCACGCACGTAAACATGAGGCACATCCACTCCGAGTAAAAAAGAGTTCCGTCTCGATTCAAATGATTTTGGTTTGATTTGAGCTGGCGTAAGCAACATGGTCAGTTATAAAACAAACGTCTGATATAATCCAAGTTGTTAGAAACAAACTTACTACTGAAGTTGATCACCAACAAAAACCTGCTCGTTAGCTGACAGTTTTCTGGGACCTATGGCGTAACTAAATACGGCAGTGGTTGAGGGAAGGATGTCGTAAACCAGTGCTTGGAGTTTGCCATCCACCATGAGCCGACGCATAATCTGTGCCGCCGAAACTTCAGTTCCGACTCTGAGAGCCGGTTTTCTCTTCCGTGCAGTTTGGCCGGATGTGAGGCTGATGACGATTATTAATGGGGAGACTCAGTGAGAAACCGAAGACGCAACTTGGAATTGACCTGAAAACTGTCAGAGTTTATGCAAATATTTCTATCTGCAAAATATGCTTGACTTGATTATTTGGTTTTTCTTTGAATATTTGTCTACAAAAGTCAGAAGCGTTTTTGCTGATACTTTTTGAGTGGTGAATAAAGTCGGTAGCGTTTTTGTTACTTTTTGTGTGGCACAGACTGATTGGGCCTAGTGACTCACTTCAGAGACTGAAACAGCACACATCATAATTATCCTTCCGCCCGAACAAAGCCGGTTTGGCGGAGACACTGAGCAATAATAATAATAATAAAGAGGATTAAGTTCTGGAGCGCCCATCTACCGCACAAGGTTGGAGCACCGCGGGCAGGGCGCTTCAGTTACATTAACACTGACAACACAAAACACACTGACACACACACACACACTCACACCACACACACACAGTCGCGCGTCAGAGTGACAGGGGGATAGGCACGGCTGTGAAAAACAGTTTAGAAATATCCGTTATTGAACAGGTTCGTCACAGTCTTGATCTATAAACATCAGTTGTCTCTGGACAAGACTTCGCGCTATATAAATACTTTTATTATTGTTACTATCATTATTATTATAAACCTTCCAGGCCCTTGTGGCCCGACGGTCCCACTGAGTCGGCAAGTCACGTCAGTTCAATCCTCAGTGGCCGTGGCCGGCAGGCCACTTGAGACACGGCGGGCACACTGGCGTACCGTGTCAGCGCTGTAGGCGCATACTGGTTTTACCTGTGGCCGTGGCTGCTACGGCTTGATGAATGCCTGACTCAGAGCGGCTGAGGAACTTACTCAACCGTGGCCGGGGGGAACATTGGAGGGAACCGTCGTAGATCTTTAATACCGCGACTGATGCGTAGGAGGGAACGTAGATCTTTAATACCGCGACTGATGCGTAGGAGGGAACGTAGATCTTTAACTCTGACACGCGATTAATGCTGCCGTTGGGTAGTACGTGATGATGTACAGTCAGTCGGTGATTCACGGCAAACACCCGCCAGCTGGTGTCCCTGAACATAAGAGGCAACTTCGCCCGCAAGGCCGGCCCGTCGCGGCCGCTGATCGATCATGATCTCTATTCTCCGCTCTCGAGCAGACTCACTGCGCTGTTGCCGCATCAGTGACTTCAGCTGCTTTAAAAATAATAATAATAATAATAATAATAATAACAACAATAATTACTTCCTTCCCCCCCCCCCCTTTTTTTTATTTTTTTTCTCTTCCGTACACTTCGACCTTAAATAAACAATAAAAAGAAAAAGAAAAAAAAGAGATAAGTAAGTAAACATGGTGCGTAACGTCCACAGAAACCATAAGGCTTATTTGGGACGGGGAGAAGGGGGCGAGAGGGTATGGAGGGGGGGGGAGAGGGAGGTTATATACCTATCGCTACACTGTCACCACCAGCATGATACCTGCATTAAGATGGGCAGCGATGACAGCCATTTTAATGTTTCAGTAGGAAGTGATGGACAAAGTCACAAGACAGTGTCCACAAACCACAACCTTTTTGAAGAAAAAGGAGAGCCGAAGCGGTATCGAACCGAGGTCCTTCCGCTTACCAACCAAACCGGCTCACAGGTGTACTGACAGCGCTGTTGGGTTGTTATATGGCTGGTGCCACGTGAAACTGCCGCCGCCTCGGCGCGTTCTGTGTACACCATACAACCATGCACCATGTCGACTGATTGTTTTTTGTTTTTGTTTTCTCCTGCCGGGACTCGAACCGCGACCTTTCGATCACGAGTCCGGCACTCTAACCACACAGCTACCCGCGCTCCCCAAGCCGATCTGGCCTAGCGGTAAGGCGTTATGGTGCTAAGCAGAAGAGCCTCGGTTCGATTCCGCGGCTTCAGTCCTTTCTCTTCAAGGAGGTGTGATTTGTCGACACTGTCTTTTGACTGCCCCTCACAATTAATGAGAAGCTCTCATCGCTGCCCATCTCAATATCCAATCGTTCTGGTGATGACATTAGATGCGTTAGTCTCCCTCTACTCCCACATCCTGGGATCTCGATCCCCGCCAGTACCTCTTCGGAGACAACTCGACGTTAACCAACCAACCAACAAGCCGGCTATAAATATAATTACGTCGCGTCCTTTGCAAGACTTGGGGGGCGGGGATAGTTCAGTGGTTAGAGCGCCGGACTTGTGATTGAAAGGTCGCGGGTTCGAATCCCTGCTGGAACGGCGGGAGAATTTTCTTCTCCAGGGTCGACTTTCTGTGCTGACTCTTATTTCGGTATCCGTTCCACCCCCGTGTTACCACAGTAGCACGTAAAAAATCCCGGTCATTCTGCCAAAAGTGCAGGTGGCAGGTTACAGCTAAACACGCATACATCTTACGTATG
Organism: Alviniconcha strummeri; assembly: GCA_963584105.1. Classification (NCBI taxonomy): domain Eukaryota; kingdom Metazoa; phylum Mollusca; class Gastropoda; family Provannidae; genus Alviniconcha; species Alviniconcha strummeri. The sequence goes on from OY757558.1 coordinate 13,186,738, forward strand.
TGGATTTTATTGAACCGTGCTTCGGCATTGGTCACAACTTGTCCCTAATATGTCAAATGACATCTGAGGACATTAAGCATCAACTCATCATCATCATCCTTTGCAAGATGCTCGGCGCTGAACTACTTGCCGAGGATGGCCGTCAGGCCCATCGTCGGTGTCTAAGACTAAGTCACACTCCGAGCATCGCTTTCCGGCATCTTCCTCCAAACTCTGCCAGATTTAGTTACGCCACTGAAGGGGCACTCTTTATCTCCGCGCAGCTGTCCATCGACGCGGTCAGCGCCCTCCGAAAGGTTTGGCTACTAATATGACTGTGGAAGCAGCCTAGCGCCCTAAGGGGGCGGGGATAGCTCAGTGGTTAGAGCACCGAACTCGTGATTGAAAGGTCGCGGGTTCGAATCCCTGCTGGAACGGCGGGAGAATTTTCTTCTCCAGGGTCGACTTTCTGTGCTGACTCTTATTTCGGTATCCGTTCCACCCCCGTGTTACCACAGTAGCACGTAAAAAATCCCGGTCAATCTGCCAAAAGTGCAGGTGGCAGGTTACAGCTAAACACGCATACACCTTACGTATGTGGATTTTATTGAACCGTGCTTCGGCATTGGTCACAACTTGTCCCTAATATGTCAAATGACATCTGAGGACATTAAGCATCAACTCATCATCATCATCAGCCTAGCGCCCAAGCACGCATGTAAACATGAGACGCATCCACCCGGGGTAAAAAAGAGAGTTCCGTCTCGATTCAAACAATTTCAGTTGGTTTTATTTCAGCTAGCCTAAAAAACATAGTTATAAAACAAACGTCTGACATAATTTGAGTTGTTTGTAACAAACGTACTACTGTTTGAGCACCAACAAAAAACTGCTCGTTAGCTGACAGTTTTCTGGGACCTATGGCGTAACTAAATACGGCAGTGGTTGAAGGAAGGATGTCGTAAACCAGTGCTTGGAGTTTGAGACTAAGTGTCAAGTGTCGGTGTCACATCGAGTCAAGTTACTCGCTGACTTTGACAGTGTTGGCTAGGACGCATCAACTAGTATGCTCAACACCAAAAGTAACTTACCAGGTTTTCTTCTTCTTCTTTATTTTTTTAATCGCACTGAAATATCACCGTACGTGACACAATTTTAACATAAGAAATTTCATTCAGTTCTTCGAATACTAAAACGCCGAGTCTGGGAGCTCAGATTATAAATACAAAGATTGTATTTATAATCTTTGTTATCAGTATGGGGCCTACAACCATCCTTTGTGTTCGGGTTCTAATCACCATCACCAGGGTTGTTAACAGGCCGAGGTGCGGGTAAGGTGCACCGTGGTTTAACCGGCTGGGTGGGTGTGCCGGAAGTAAGTGGCGGTTGTCGCGCAGAGTAACTTCTTGTTGAAGTGTTGCTTTACGTCCACAGAAACCGTAGGCTTATTAGGGACGGGAGCCCAGAACGTTCGTTCTTTTTGTTTAATGTCCTCAGATGCTAAAAGCATATTAGGGACAATATATGCCCAGGACGGAGAGAGAGAGAGAGACAGAGAGACTTTGTTGCTTAACGTCCACGGAGACGAGTAGGCCCATGAGGGACGGGGACGAGTGGGAAAGGGGGAAAGAAGAATGAAACCACGAGACAGGCGCCAACCTGGAAGACCGAGGCTGCAGTGGACCGCCGCCAGAACAACAAAATGTTAATTAAGGCAGTGTCCGCCCGGCATTGCGCAGCAACTACCGTACCACGCAATTGCTGTCCCAACTTTACGTCCAGTTGATGATGATGAAGTAGAGTTTCATGTCCTCGGACGTCGGTTGACTTACTAGGGACAAACTGTGACCAATGTCGAAGCATGGATGAGTGTTGCTTTACGTCCATGGAAACCGTAGGCTTATTAGGGACGGGAGCCCAGGACGTCAACCTCGACTTTCACCACCCAGCTCCTGAGCTCTGGCAGGGTGACTTAGCGTTTCGCCACGCTTGATCACTGCGGCCTAGCCTAGATTTAGCGGCACATCTGTCAGTAATTTGGCACGTGACACTATCGGCCTTGTTTTGGTTAAACATGTTTAACGCCGATCGTTGTCCCTGAAGAGGTACTGGAGGGGATCGACATCCCAGAAGGTGGGGGAAGAGGGGCTATCGGCCTTGTTTGGTTACTAGAGGGGCCTGAGATCCCAGAAGGTGGGGGAAGAGGGCTATCGGCCTTGTTTGGTTACTAGAGGGGACTGAGATCCCCGGAGAGTGGGGGAAGAGGGGCTATCGGCCTTGTTTGGTTACTAGCGGGGACTGGGATCCCAGAAGGTGGGGGAAGAGGGCTATCGGCCTTGTTTGGTTACTAGCGGGGACTATGATCCCAAAGGGGGGGGAAGAGGGGCTACCGGCCTTGTTTGGTTACTAGAGGGGATTGAGATCCCAGAAGGTGGGGGAAGAGGGGCTACCGGCCTTGTTTGGTTACTAGCGGGGACTGAGATCCCAGAAGATTGGAAGAGGGGCTATCGGCCTTGTTTGGTTACTAGCGGGGACTGAGATCCCAGAAGGTGGTGGAAGAGAGACTGTCGCCGACCGCCTCAGTCGCAGTTAGAAGCTATACGTCTGCAGCTCCAAACGCACAAAGTTCGGACTGACTTTGCAGCGACAATGGCTTTACCTTTTTAGTTGCAACAAGCCAAAAAACGCTCGAACGTCTAGTTCCACCTCACAGAACTGAACTATATACAGTAAATCCTCGTGTGTGCTTTTTGTGTGTGTGTGTGTGTGTGTGTGTGTGTGTGTGTGTGTGTGTGTGTGTGTGTGTGTGTGTGTGTGTGTGTGTGTTGTTTGTTTGTTTTTTGTTGTTTGTTTGTTTGTTTTACCATTGCCCGAAAATCCGAACAACTTGTCCGAAAATAACTTCAGCGCAGTGCCCTCACTGAACTGAGAAGTGAAAAGAAACTCAGTGAGATATCTCCAAAGAAATGACCATTGGCGCCCATCAACCTAGTTTTATTATTCACACAAAGCTACGTCTTTATATTAGCGATCTGAATCCAGAGCTTGTTAATCGACAGGCTTCTTTTAGATTCGGCGCTGTGTCGGAAACTGTTGAACACTACCATCTCAGTTTCACTGCCTACTCTACACTCAAGCACGTGACTACACCATCCAGACACTTCCCCCGCATTACATTATCATACCTCTACACTGAGCGCAAACTCCAAGCACTGATTTACGGCATCCTTCCTTCAACCACTGCCGTATTTAGTTACGGCATAGGGTCCAGAAAACTGTCAGCTAACGAGCAGTTTTTCGTTGGTGCTCAAACAGTAGTAAGTTTGTTACAAACAATTCAAATAAAACAAGGCGTGTCATTTATTAGGTAGCGGCAGCCTCTCATCGCCTATGCGGGAACATCGGAACTTTGCTCAATTTTACTGTATTTCAGTCACTAATTTCTCCACAGTCTCTGAATGTATCCTCTTGGAAATTATATGAATAAAAGGAACGTTTTCTTCGCATTCTTATGGTTGTTTTTATGTTTGCATGCAATGTACCTCGAAAAATCGCCAGTTGATTTTCTACGGGAGGTATTTGCCGTTTGTCCGGTGCCGATCACGCGGTCCGAGACTTGAACGAAAACAGTCGATGTGTTTATCCGCTCGGTGACAAAGCGATACGCGTTCTACACAGCAATATGTGGTATCACTGGATCGGAAATTGAATGCCGATTCCAGTGGTGTAAACGCCGTGGTCGTTTACAAACATCTCTGGTCGCTAGAACGCATTTTAGTCGGAAACTCGCAAAGAAATTCAATTTTAAACCACAAAACTCCCTCAAATGTCTAAAATATCCCCCACAAAATGAAGCTGAATCCGTACCCTTTCGATTGAGGTATGGGGCTAATGGACTGATGACCTGTGAGTCTTTCACAAGCCAATAAAAGACCGCAATAAAGGCGCTTTTTTCAAATTGAGTTCCTCCAAGATGGCATCGACCGCGTGGAGTTTTTGTGACTCGATTGCCGAGTTTGGCACAGGATTCGTGAGTATTCTCTTTACCTGGCTCCAGTTTACTGAATTTGGTGATCGTTTATCTCATAATTTAGCATTTTTATATGATATTTTGATTCATTCTTGCAGGATTTGCCTAAAATCTTACGATTTTCTCGACCGACTCATAGTTCTGTGTTTGTTTACAAATACGACTAACCGGAAGTTGTCGATCACTCGCTTGTTCTCCTAAATATTGCCAAAATACGCCAAAGTTTCACAAAAATAGTCATTGAAATACATTCTCTGATGTCTTCTGGAACAGTATTATTTGGGGGGGACGAACCTTTGACGTAAATTCGTGGCGATGGCTGTTTTCGTGATCAAAATTCTTCATCAGGGGAGCGGGTAACTAAGATGCTGAGAAAATAGTCGACTTCATAATAACTTCTGCACTTGAACTCTGTTAAAAGTCTTTTTCGTTTTTCAACGATCGTAATTAAATTCTCAAACTTTAATAGTATGTTGACCAGCATTTCTAGTTCAAAATTATAAGTGGATTTCTGCTTTGCTAACGGTAGCCAGTCTGATATTGTGATAAGTGATGATAAAATCATAACAGATAAGACTAAGAGTTAAGGCCTGAGTGATAATGATTATTATTAATTATGCTGTAGGCCGTAGATCATTCTGTCAATGGAGATCAACAGAAACAACAAAACTGTGTTGTTGTTTTCCTGCAGATGATGACCAGTTTTCCAAACTGAAGGCTGTTTTCCTGGCAACTGGGAGAGGATGCCGGCAAGACCTTCCTCTGGTTGAAGTGGACAACCGACTGTTAGTGCAGCTGCTTCTCCCGAAAGATGAGGGATCCAAGACTTTGGATGAGACTGTATTCTTCCAGCAACTTCTCAAACCAGATCTGGTCAAGACAGTGCTGCTTTCTTGTCTGCGGTATTTATGGTCAACAGACTGAAGGAGCTGTTTGGAGGCGAGCCACTTCCAGAACTTCCACCTCTTCACGGCCATGGCAGCTGCCAGCAGCGATGTCAACAAGTGGAAGAGGAATCTGACCCAGGAGATGTTGACTGAACCAAATGATGAATCAGAACCTGATGAACCTGAGTTTGAAACCAGCTTCAGATTTCAACAGGAGGGTGACATTGTGGTAGTCTACAATGTAGAAGATTTCTTTTTCAGCAAAGTCACCAGGATCATCAGTGAGGAAGAGGCAATAGTCAATTTCTTGGAGAAGGCGGCAGTAAAGATGGAGTTGTTGTGTACAGGTGGCCATGCTCTGAAGATTACACTCAAATCTCCGCAGTTGTGTTTGCCAAGAATCTGCAACTTGCACCTTCATCATTGTCTCCAGGGATGTTCGTTCTTTGTTGAATCTTGCAGAAATTTATTTGGCAGATATCAAGCACTCAGATGCTATTTACAGTGAAATCACCTGTAGACCGTGTCAACTGACTCCAAATCACAGCTTTGTAGACCTGTGTGTTCATGGATGATAAAGGTGATACTGCTGTACCATGTTTTCTTTAGCATACACGTCCTTTTTCTGCTGTGAAAAGTGAAGATTTTGCAGACTTTAAGACTAACACTCAAAATAAGTGCCAATGCTGCTGCAAATGTACTTCACACTTAGTTTAATGTACATGCAAAGTTTCATGGCTGTATCTGTAGTAGTTTTCAAGTTATGAGTTAAAGTATGAAAACCATTAGATTTGTCCTTTTTTTCGACTGTGAAAAGTGAAGTTTTTGCAGGCTTTAAGATCTATCACTCTCAAAATAACTGCAAATGTTGCTTCAAGTGTACTTCACACTTAGTTTAATGTACATGCCAAGTTTCATTGCTGTATCTGTAGTGGTTTTAAAGTTATTACCAGTTAAAGTGTGGCAACCCACATATTTGTGTTTTTTCCGCTGTGCAAATTGAAGATTTTGCCAACTTTAAGACCCTGTAACTTTAAAAGTAAGAGTCAGAGCTGCTTAGAAAAAAATAAGTGCAAAGACTGTGATAAACCCTGCTTGGAAATCCATTGGGAAAGCTGTCATTGCCATATGTTACCCACTGTGTGGTGTCAAAAGTGCTCTTTCATGCAAATTGGCAAGCTCAGAATTGCTTTTTGGAGCAACTTCAGCCCTCTGCCTATGTTTTATCTTTCTTTGCTGACCATATGATTTAGCTGTGACAAAGTGCAACCAAGGTATACTTTTGAAAAGTGTAAGTATTTGGATTCTCCCATGTTCATGAGAACCACTATGGGGGGGTAAATTTGAGAAAATGTAATATACTGTTTATTGTCTCGCAAAACTGTATTTTCGAATGGAACTTTGGAACTAATTAAGATAAACAGTTACTTTTTTTTCATTTTCTTGTATCAATATGGCCTGTCTGAAAATGCATAAATTAAATTGCTGTTGTAAAATTTAAATTTTGGCTGCCGCTACCTACATTTATAGCCGCCAACAAAGTTGACACCAGCACAGATAAAACCACAATCGTTTGAATCGAGACAGAACTCTCTTTTTCTACCCGGGGTGGATGCGTCTCACGTTTAAGCCCGTTCTTAATTGGGCGAATGTTTCTTCGCGAACCTAGTTGGAAGTATTCGGCGAAGCTAGTTGGTTCTTAATTGGGCCAACTTTTCTTCGCGAACCTAGTTGGAAGTATTCGTCCAAGCTATATTCGGGGTCCAAAAACCTTCGCTGAACATGTTCTGGGAACATTCGTCCTATTGGACGATCATTGCCTCTGATTGGCTGAGAGCAGAGCTCTCCTGTAAATGGAGAAAAAACAAAAATAAAAATGGATGACGGTGTCGCTAGGTTCTTCACTCGCTTCGAAGGGAATTTGTTCATTTGTTGACTTGTGTTGACTTGTGGAAGGCGCAGCCTTGTCTCGGAGAACCCAGAATGAGATAGTAGTTGAATTACCCTGTGAGGGATGATTAAAGTATACTGACTTGACTGACTTGACTTTAGCCTACATTTTCGATCATGCTGTCTGCTGCGCGTCTGCCGCAAGTTCGGGCCGAAGCTTGCATCTCATTACAAGCCAGTTGAGAATGAAGTAAAGTCTGGACTGTCCGAACCATATTCGGCGAACTAAATGTTCAATTAAGAAACGAATCATAGTTCGTCGAAGTGTCCGAAGTATGTTCGGGCGAACAAACATTCGTCCAGTTAAGAACGGGCTTTACGTGGGTGTTTGGGCGTTAGGTTGCTTCCACAGTCTTATCAGTACCCAAACCTTTCCTGAGGGCGCTGACCGCGTCGGTGGACAGCTGCGCGGAGATAAAGAGTGCCCCTTCAGTGGCGTAACTAAATCTGGCAGAGTTTTGAGGTAGGAGCCGGAAAGTGATGCTTAGGAGTGTGGGTTGCTTCTACAGTCATATCAGTACAGTCCTTTCGGAGGGCGCTGACCGGGGTGGAGATAAAGAGTGCCGGCCCCCTTCAGTGGCGTAACTAAATCTGGCAGAGTTTGGAGGAAGGTGCCGGAAAGCGATGCTCGGAGTGTGGGTTGCTTCTATAGTCATACCAGTATATATAATAGTATACAATAAAGTAACAGTGAAAATCTTAACCTATCAGGAAGAGTGAGATAATCGTTACAGCAGTTCCACTAAGCATACAACGAAACGGACAGTGACATTTGGGACCATGCCATGACCTCCAGCCTTGTTACTCAACAGGGCTACAGCATGTCACTGTTACTGACTAGCACAGCATAATAAAAAATTATCTGTGAACAACGTCAAGGGTCAGTAAGACGCGGGTAGCGCATCAAGAATCTAAGCTGCTGATCTGGCTGCGCCTGTCTGCTCGGTTAGTGAATAGAGACAAAGACCTAATTGCCACTACTGACGCGCATCACCGGCGGCCAGTTCGGGTACACGCACAAAGACCCAGAAAGGGTTTACAAGCTATGCAGAGTGAAAGTCTGCGCGCCCAACACTCGGCCATACAAAAGCTCGGTAGAAACAAATAAGTTGTGCATAGTTCAGGAGCTGTGAGAGTCGAGGTGGACGTCCTGGGCTGTCCGTCCTAACGAGCCTTCTGGTTTCCGTGGACGTAAAGAATTATTAAACCGTGCTTCGGCATTGGTCACAACTTGTCCCTAATATGTCAACTGACATCTGAGGACATTAAGCATCAACTCATCAATAAGCTGTGCCGCGCAGGGATAGCACGGCCAAACTGACAAAGGACCCATACTTTAGAGGGATAACTTTGCATCGGCAAAGCATCACTCAAACTGAACATCCCAACAATGGCAGCATAACATGCTAGCTACATATCATTTACACTAGCTACATTTTGGAAGCACTGGTCATCTTGTGGCATAAGATTTGAACACACATACAGTGTATACTGACGCCATGGCGGCTGCAACCAGGCGGCAGTCTCAGTGACACCGAAATTACCCACGTGTTCAAGAACCAAAATCAAGGCACGTTGTGAACGTACATACATCATTTACATCAGTGAGAAACAACAGAACAACAATTAAGCCATAGAAAAATAGCTACTTACAGGCTCTCCCCTGAATCAGGTGCATAGGCCGCAGCTTGAACTAACTGCAGGGACACGGGAGAAAGGACGCGGCGGGCCCAGCGCACAAGTTTCAACACTTCAGATAACTGGGGCCATAAAACTCCCACCCAGTCAAAAAGAAAAGGACGACAGGAAAGATTAAAGGGTCATGGCCCGGAACACACACAATACACTCGGTTACATATTATATATAGATATTTAAACCAAATGGCAGACAATATTAGTTGCGACAGAAAAGGCGACAGAGAGTGAGAGATATTAGTCCAAATGTTTGCAGCGACAAAACTGTCCCCCGCCCCCCGGCCTCTCTCTCACGCCCTGTTGCTTTTTCTGTTGATGATGATGAGTTGATGCTTAATGTCCTCAGATGTCATTTGACATATTAGGGACAAGTTGTGACCAATGCCGAAGCACGGTTCAATAAAATCCACATACGTAAGGTGTATGCGTGTTTAGCTGTAACCTGCCACCTGCACTTTTGGCAGAATGACCGGGATTTTTTACGTGCTACTGTGGTAACACGGGGGTGGAACGGATACCGAAATAAGAGTCAGCACAGAAAGTCGACCCTGGAGAATAAAATTCTCCCGCCGTTCCAGCAGGGATTCGAACCCGCGACCTTTCAATCACGAGTCCGGTGCTCTAACCACTGAGCTATCCCCGCCCCCCCCCCCCCCCCCCCCACCCCCCCCTGCTTTTTCTGTCGCAGTCTGTTGCTTTTCTCTGTTTCTAGTTGTAGTTGTTGCTCTCTCTCTCTCTCTCTCTCTCTCTCTCTCTCTCTCTCCTCTCTCTCTCTCTCTCTCTCTCCTCTCTCTCTCTCTCTCTCTTCTCTCTCTGCTTGATCACTGAACCATAACCAATATGGAACACCACTTCAGTATCAAACCGCCGACTGAAAAGAACAAGTGGAGTGCATAGTACTTTGACAGTCTAAATATGAAGGGGAAAGCAATATGCGTAGCAGTTTAGAGAGAGGAGAGAGAGATGAGAGAGAGAGAGAGAGAGAGAGAGAGAGAGAGAGAGAGAGAGAGAGAGAGAGAGAGAGAGAACCCTCTTTCTAAACCCAGTGCTGCTGCATTTTTTTAGTCGTATATTATTATGGTCTCACACAGTCGTGAATGCGTTTATAGCTCAGGAGCTGTGTGAAAGTCGAGGTGGCCGTCCTGGGCTCCCGTCCCTGATAAGCCTACGGTTTCGGTGGACGTAACTGAAGCAACACTTCAACATCAACTGAATAGATCTTATTTCAGATCAACAACGGCACCGCCGCGCATATAGTTATAAATAAATTGTTGACTGCAACAGTTTAAGTAAACACACGCTCGACTGAACAAAAATGTACGCGTCTGATCCAGATCACACATAGGAGAAAAGCCACATACCTGGACGTATACTAGAAGGTACTATTCCGCCCCGCTTCAACACCCTACAAATGCAAGGCTTTTCTGTTTTTTGTTGTGCTTTATGCCGCTGTGTTCTCGACCTTGAGAAGGCATACATACACGAGGCACCAGAAGAGTACGGAAAAGGTACCAATATGGTACAATTAACATATGCAAATCAAGGCTGGAGGGTGCACCTCGCCAACACTTTCTAAACACCTCTGTAGTACTCGTTCTGTTTGGGTATTCAAAAGGTGCTCAGAAAGTGTCTGGAAAGTGCATAAAAGGCACGCCTGGAGTACTCAGAAGGTGTCTTCAAGGTACCAGGCTGTCAATCACTTGCGTGATTATTTTTCATGGATTACCTCCCGTAGACAAGCGCAATTTCTGGCTGACTTGTACTTGTCCTTGATCAGTCATGCCCCGTTTTGTCCTGACAACTCACATGACTGAAAGGGCCGTAGCTCAGTAGTTAGCGCTATGGTGCTGATCCAGTGAAAGTGAAGCTACCGATAGAGAAAGCGCAAAGGACCATTTTCAGTTTTTCTGAGATACAGTTTGCACTAACACCGTTGCACTAGTCAGTTAAACACCCCATGTTCACCTTCAAAAAGAGAAGTCTTAACGACACTGGGGCATGCACAGGGATAACGCATAATAGCAGCATGATAGCAGAATAATAAAACTACCGATTGCGTCTGCTTCTGGTGGAAAAAGTCTTACTGGGTAGTTTAAAATATTTTGGTCTATGCACT
>CAUZXP010000001.1:2500-23502 GCA_963584105.1 Alviniconcha strummeri
AAAAAGACAAAAAGTTCCGTCTCGATTCAAACGATTTTCTTTTTCTTTGAGCTGGCGTAAGCAGCATGGTTAGTTATAAAACAAATACCTGATATAACTGGACTTGTTTGTAACAAACTTACTACTGTTTGAGCACCACCACCAACAACAACAACAACAAAACTGCTCATTAGATGACAGATTTCTGGACCCTATGGCGTAAATAAATACGGCAGTCGTTGAAGGAAGGATGTCGTAAACCAGTGCCTGGAGTATGGAGTGGGCCTAGTGTACCTCGCCGGATAACGTCATTAGGCTGTTACACCCAAAACCCCTCCCTACCTCTACCTCAAACAACAACACGCCACACGTCTTGTTCAGGGGAAGCTACTCTGGACGAAAGCCGGTGTGGACAACAGACTGTATTTGAAGAAGGAATTAAAAGCTAGTGGCTGGATACCCTGAGTACCATAGAGACAGTGAGAGTTCTGCAGCCGTGAACAATTAAGGATTATAAGTAAATCACTGCGAAGGATGAGGGAACACTGTAACTCAAACTTGAAGGTAAGACTACATGCAAATGCAGTTGATCCTGAGGTCAGGTCAGAGACAGGGGAAACTATCGCTGTGTCGGGGTATCGAGGTCACACGTACTTGCGGCAAAGCGAAAACTGTGAACCAGTGAGACAAATAAAACTCTCAATTCCATGCTCGATCATTAGCATATGACTCCCCCCCCCCCCCCCCCCCCCCCCACCACCAAATCTTCCTGCACCCACAACTGGCCGAACAATGAATATATCTAATACGTGTGTGTAGAATGAACTACTCGCAGGCAAAGCGTCAGAATGTGAACAGCAGTGCAAGAGTCATTTGATTCAGAAGGGAAAAAAAGAAGAGCTGAAAACAGTAATAGTAAATAAGAAATGAATTATAACAGGGAACCAGGTAGGCACGTTAACATCCAGCAAGCAAGTCACATCGTAGCATTTTCGTATACTTATTATGATAGAATTAAAAAGGCATGTTTGCTTTTAAAAGAACTACACAGTACAAACACAGATCAGGAAATGTGCACACACACAAAAGGAGGGGTATGATTCTGAACTTCTGCATTCTACCTGGTGACCTCCCAGAGGTACTGATACATGTCCACGCATGCTAACTATCACTTGGTGTTTTTATTCAGTTTATAAACTTCAACGTCACTTGTTGAGTTTTTGCCATCAACAGTGGCACCTTTGACAGGCAGTGAGATCTTCAACGCTGTGTCGCTGTGCGTTTGCTCTGTACACAGTCGAGATTCCAGCCGCTTCAGCAAGTACGCCTCCTGTGCTTTCCGGCGTTTCTCCATCAGCACGTTGAAGGTGTAGAGGAAGGGGTTCAGTGCAGAGTTGAAGGGCATCACGAAGATGGCCACAGCAACGTTGAACTCGTCAGGGATGGGAGTTCCTGTGGAGGCCAGCACACCCAGCAAGCCGATAGGGAACCAGCACAGGAAGTCTGACAGAACAATGGTGGTCAGGCGGCGCGCGATGGCGGAGTCTCTGGACCCCGTTTTCTTCGAAGACGATATGGAGTTGGAGCGCACAGACCAGTAGATGATCGCCTGGCCCACAGCGATCAGTAGGAACAGCAAGAAGTTCAGAAGGATCATCACACTGAAGGAGTAGTGGTAACCCTGGAAACGTTCACTGGTGGCGAATGGCAGAGGGATGCAGATTCCAGTCTGACTGTAGTACTCCCAGTGTGACGTCATAGGCACCAACGGAACTGTTGCCAAGGCAATTCCTATCACCCAGACAACTGCACAAGCTATCAGCGCGGAGCCGCGGCTGAAGTGAAGTCTGCTGAAGGGAAAGCGCAGGGCGAGGAAGCGATCCAGAGTGATGAGGCAGATGATGAAGGCCGACACCTCACTGGACATCAGACACAGAAAGCCAGCTACCTTACAGACCACACTTTCCTTCCATTGATCGTCATACCACAGGTATTCCCCACGGTAGATCTGATCAGCCACCCCTACAATGGCCAGGTAGACCCCCATGAAGAAATCGGCAATGGACAGATTGGTGACAAAGATACTGAAACTTCCCAGACCTGCGCCTTTCCTGCCGAAGCAGAGTCTGACCACAAAGCTGCCTACGTTGCCCACAACGGACAGTGAAACAAAGAGCCACAGAAACACGCGGTAGACGTTGGACTTCAGAAGGTCTTTACAGGACGCCAGCAGGTCTTGTTCGGCGTGGCAGTTATTCAAGTTGAAGTCCTCAGGAAGCATGGCTTCACAACACAACTTGTAGTTGTCAGCATGCACCACCTTCAGAGAGACAAGACTTCTCAGCAGATCACTAGGGAAGTCCTTCAAAGGGGAACCCCTCACGTCCAAGTTCTCCAACAGCGGCGTGGATTGGAAGCCCTCGTCGGTTATTGTCGTCAGTTTAACGTTCCACGAAATGTTGAGTGTCTTGAGGTTCGGGCAACAGGCCAGTGCACTACCATTGTAGACATCGAGACTGGTACCTGATAGGTTGACAGACTGAAGCACCATCCTACATGCTTCCGATAGCACCGTGTTTGTTACTGCTGACAAGGGGTTACCAGACAACACCAGAACTCGCAGATTCTTCAGGGAACGGAAATACTGCATGTCGATGTGCGTCAGTTCATTCCCACTTAGATCTAAATGTCTCAAGTTAGGAAGCTCCAAAGTTGGTTGTGTGTCAATGCTGCAGTGCGACAGACGAAGATATATCAGCAAGAGGTTGTGAGTCAGGTCACTGGGCCTTACACCAAAACCACTTGCGTCCAGGTAGCGAAGATCAGGGTAGGAGCTGGCTGAGAAGTTAGCAGTGCAGACAAAGGCCAGACCTTGGCAGTGACACACATCAGGACAGGTCAGCCTTTCACACAGCAACTCGTCATCATACTGAGGACACTGGAACAAGCCGTCACACACGTGGTCAGGATGCAGACACACTTTGGACCGTCGACAGCGGTAGAAACCGGAACACGAGTAGCTCTCACACGATGCCTCATCCTCACGGTTGGGACAATCATCCACACCATTACAACGTAGGTAGATGGGCAGACATAATCCTTGGGAGCACCGAAAGTGGGTCACAGGACATTCATCTGAATCCTTCATCTGTCCGAGGAATGGTCGCCCTGTGCCATCCACCTCAACAACTGCTGGTGGCAGAGTGGTCAGTTTGAAAAATTCTCTTTCTAATTCACAGAATTCATCAGAACCGTCGTAACAGTCAATTTTCAAGTCACATAGTTTGTCCCGAGAAATGCACTGACCGTTTTCACATGTAAACAAATAAAACGGACAAAGAACATACTGACAGAAATCTTCATCCGTGTTGTCCGCGCAATGTTGAATATGATCACACACCAGAGTGTAGTGCAGAGTTTCACGGTGACGTTCACACACAAACATGGACACTGTGACGCTTCCCGACTGACACGACGTCATATATTGTTTTGACCCGCACTGTCCCTGCGTGTCACATGACAGGATGTCTCTAGTCACGTGACCTGAAGAACACTGAACCATACTCACTTTCCAAATCGTGTCATCAAGACCAGTGGCTATACTGCTAACCAACTTTACTTGAGTGTCGTTTTTTGACTGTGCATCGTATTTGTCAAACTCGCAGACTACGTCGGCTTTATTGCTTTGCTGACAATCCAGGGCTTTGATATTTCCACTGGCAGGAATATAAGAAACACATGTGGAGGGATACTCATAGCCCGTGACGTTGAGGAAGAAAGCCGTTCTTCCGTCGACCCACTGCCAAAGATATTTGTAAGTCGCCTCCGCGTTCACATCCTGCCGTTTTCCCGGAAGGTTTGCTCCGATGTAAACACGATGAGGATTCCTCACTGAGGCTGTGATCTCTCGCCATCGTCTCAGTTCATCCTCTGTCGCCAGCGTGACCAGATTCTGACTGACTTCACTGCATTCGTTATAAGCGTCGTCCCAAGTCGTAGTCACGCCACGCCGAACAAACCTGTAACATTTTGTTCCCGCGTCTACTGCTCCGTCTCCACATTCGCTGCTATGGTGATCACAGTCTTCTTCGTCTTCGTTTCCCTGACATTCCGTCACCATATTGCAGCTGAGCAGCGGCTTGAAGCTGTGGAAATGGGGAACGGAGCAGTTGTACAGATTGTCCGACAGCTGTTGGGGCTCTTGGGACCTGGGAAGGATGGCGTACATCATCTTGAACCCAGTGAACTGATTCGAGTCGTCAGAGTGGAAGAAGAGTGATATAGAGGAGCGGTACACCCGCGGTAGTATTTCTTGCTTTCCACACTTTCTCCACGTTTGGCTGATTGCCGTCAGCCCGAAGTCCAAATAGTCGTAGCAAATTTTATCTCCCTTCTCCAAAACAAAGTGAGTGAAGCTGGTAAACACGGACTGGTCGTCCGAAAGATGCAGGAGAAACAGCCCTTCGTAGCCGTTGGGATATACGCCGTCCAATTTGTTAAACCCAGGCGATGTCACATAGCCTAGTGTGTCCGTCAGCTCTACAACAGGCAAGTCCTCCACCACGCCACCAAGTTGAACTGGAAGAGGGGACGTTGTGGAGGAACATCTGTACAGATTGTCCGACAACTCCTGGGGGCCTTGGGACCTGGGAAGGATGGCGTATATCATCTTGAACCCAGTGAGCTGAAGAAAATCGTCAGTGTGGAAGGAGACGGTAATAGAGGAGCGGTACACCCGCGATAGTATGTCTTGCTGTCCACACTTTCTCCACGCTTGGTTGAGTGCCGTCACCCTGAAGTCCAAATAGTCATAATAACAGTCCCCATCGTCCTTCCCCGGCTCCAAATCAAAGTGAGTGAATTTGATGAATACGGACTGGTAGTCTAAAAGATGGAGGTCAAATGTCCCATCGTATCCTGGCGGGTAGAGGCCATGCATTCCGTCGAACCCAGGCGAGGTCGCATAGCCGTCTGTGTCCGTCAGCCATACCACAGGCAAGTCCTGTACCCCGCTACCGGGTTGAACAAGAAAACGGAACGTTACGGCTGACGGAAGGTGCAGGTCGTGACCCCGGAAGCGGAAGGAGAGTGAGGAGGCGGAAGTGAAGGACACACTTTTGTTTCTCAGCACTGATACATTGAAGACTCGTTTGACGTTGACATAATTTTCCACGCAGATGTCCAGGGTTTGGGTTCCATTGCGTTCATCCTCTTCCATCACCAGCTGGTCAATCGTCACGTTAACAATCTTCTTCTCAGGAACTCTGATGTTCCAATGGCAGAGGATGTCGGGACTGACAGAGTTTGCGTTCGTCAAGATTTCCAAAGTGGTAGGTATCGACGTGCTGATTGTCGGTGAGTCGTTTGCGGCACAGGCTGTCGGGTTAATAACAAAATACCCGGCATCCTTTTCACACAGCATGGCTTCACAGTCTTTGGTCGGCGTCACGGGCGATGTAGTGATCAGGGAAGAGACAGAGGTGGGTACTGTTTTAACTGTCATTGATGTGAACACGGTTTCGGAGGCCAATTCTTCGTTGTCCCTTCTGATGTGAACGGAACCGGACACGGTGCCAGTGTTTTCCGACGCCACTGAGTAGTTTGCATCGTTTTCTGTTGTTGACACACTCGTGTGTGTTTTTTCATCGGCACCAAAAGTTCTGGCATTGTTGTTGAGCTTCGGTGCCAAGTATTCCAATGACGTATTATACAAGTTTAAATCTGACTGAAAAGATGAATTGTCATGAGTATTTACACTTCCTGTCTGTCCAGGTAATACGAAGAAGCATAAGAAAATTGGAAACACAGGAGCCATGGCGAGAAAGAGCTTTAGCCGGTCAGCTGACTGATGCACGGTCTGCTCTTTGATGAAAAGAGCAGCTATAATGTCTAGCGGGATTATTCTGCTGTTGCCCTGGTGACCAGAGCAGCTCAGCACTTCACTGGAAACAAGGATCCCTGAAGCACACAGATGTACACGGTGGTGGCGATCTGTCCAGCGACAGTAGTCGCTATCCTTAAGGTGTCTTAATTATGTAAGGTATCTTAATTATGCCATGATCCGGTCTGAATGGAAAGGTATCAGTGTTTGTATTCTCCGTCAGTTACAATGCCTGCCTGCCAGATCATCTTACTACAGTACCTGTCGCCCAATACACATGTCAGCTAATGTGTGTGTCGTTCCAACACCCGCCGTCAGCTACAGTGTCTGTCGTCACAACACCTGCCGTCAGCTACAGTGTCTGTTGTCCAACACCCGCCGTCAGCTACAGTGTCTGTTGTCCAACACCCGCCGTCAGCTACAGTGTATCGTCCCAACACCCGCCGTCAGCTACAGTGTATCGTCCCAACACCCGCCGTCAGCTACAGTGTCTGTTGTCCAACACCCGCCGTCAGCTACAGTGTATCGTCACAATACCCGCCGTCAGCGGAAACAGCGACTGGTTCTTGTATCGACTTAGCGACACACAACTTCGGTGAGTTCCCGTTTTAAAGTTCCTTTTATTATCCTGCCGTAATATGCCGAGTCGCTGAGACACAAACGAAAAACCCGCTGACATAAAAGACTCATAAGCAATTAATAATAGAAAAAAAGAGTAGCGGAAGTTTATCGGGCTTTCTTTCTTTCTTTCTTTCTTTCTTTCTTCCCTCTTTTCTTGCTTTTCAAAATTAATGGATCTCCTCACTGCATCACAATATCTAAAAAGGAAAGATGCACACATACATTGGTAGGACTTCGTAGCACTGCTCTTGCGGCGGCTGTAACTGTTAGTAAACTGTAATCGAGACCAGATTAAAAATAAAATAAAATGAAAACCCGTTTCAGTCAAGAGGAGACGGAGCAGATATGATCAGGTCAGAGCATCACGTGAAGTTCTCCGTACGATGTATGGTTAAGAAGGCACAGCATTATTTCTGCCTGTTGTTAGTTGTAGTGCTTTTGTGGCGGTCTGCTTTCTTGTTATACTGCAATGCGACCGATAGGAGGGAACAAATCACGTGCAGCCACACATCTCAACCCCCCCGCCACCACCACCCCCCACCCCCACACACACACACAGAGGCACGCGCGTATACTTGCACACACTCACACAAATGTACGCACAGAACCCGCGTGCGCTTCTCAGTCGAAACTATTTCCAGATGAGTTAAACAACACACAGTTCCTGTATCCATAGGTTGTGCTAACGATATCGACCTGACTGAAGCTCCATCGTCTTGTTTTATTTTGAGAGTCAAAATTAATGATTTTCACAACCATTAGAGGCTTTTCCTCAACTGTATTCATCGCAAACTCGAAAGGTCGTGTGTGTGTGTGTGTGTGTGTGTGTGTGTGTGTGTGTGTGTGTGTGTGTGTGTGTGTGTGTGTGTGTGTGTGTGTGTGTGTGTGTGTGTGACAGAGACAGAAACCGTGAGTGTGTGTGTGTGACAGAGACAGAGACCGTGAGTGTGTGCGTGCGTGCGTATATACATATATATATACACACACACATACGCGCGCGCGCGCGCGCACACACACACACACACACACACACACACACACACACACACACACACACACACACACACATATATATATATATATATATCTGCTTCAGGCAGGGAAGGAAGCAGGAACCCCGGGGAACGTGGACACTACGAGAGCATGGCATTAAGGGTTACAGAAGTTGGGACAATGTCTATTTTTTACTGACATAACTGACGATATAGATATATATAAATCCAGAGACAACTCTCTCTCTCTCTCTCTCTCTCTCTCTCTCTCTCTCTCTCTCTCTCTCTCTCTCTCTCTCTCTCTATATATATATATATAAGCAAGGAAGCAATTGATTATTGAGTTATTCTATATAAACGGAGTAAAACCGGAAGAAGACAAAGAAAAGAAGTCTAAGCAAACACACACACACACACACACACACACACACACACACACACACACACACACACACACACACACACACACACACACACACAGAAGAAGAAGAAGAAGAAGAAGAAGAAGAAGAAGAAAAAAAGTACAGATGAAAGAACTATATTTTCAGTTCACAAAGAGACTCTTAGAAGCACCAGTTCCTCAACACGTACACATGCTTTCACCATGACGCACGTGTTGTTTGTCCAGTCATATGACTGCTTTATGCAAAAGCGTTTCCAAGGAATATTACCAGTTATCTGAAATGAAATATACGCCGTCCGATTTGTTGAACCCAGGCGATGTCACATAGCCTAGTGTGTCCGTCAGCTCTACAACAGGCAAGTCCTCCACCACGCTACCAGGTTGAACTGGAAGAGAGGACGTTGTGGAGGAACATCTGTACAGATTGTCCGACAACTCCTGGGGCCCTTGGGGCCTGGGAAGGATGGCGTACCTGATCTTGAATCGAGTGAACTGAAGCAAATCGTCAGTGTGGAAGGAGAAGGTTATAGAGGAGCGGTATACCCGCGATAGTATGTCTTGCTGTCCACACTTTCTCCACGCTTGGTTGAGTGCCGTCACACTGAATTCCAAATAGTCATAATAACATTCCCCATCGTCCTTCCCCGGCAGCTTCTGAACCTTCATGCCTTAAAAAATGTCCATATTCAATCCATCATCGATTACGGACCGACGCTGCGGGACTCAGCAAGTGGAAATGACCTCAAACCTTGGTTAGTTTACATAAGAGATCGCCCAAGGCAATTCACCCCAGGACAATAACTCCAGCAGTTCCAGACTATAACTTCCTATCTATCTCCTCAAAGAAAGACTAAATTATAACAAGGGAATTCTGATACACAACATTATGTCCGGAAAGGTCCCACTCTCTCTCACGGCTAAACTTTCCTTAAACCAATCACGACATTATGAAAAGCTCAGTAAGCCAATCCCTAGGACCTTTTCAAGTCTAGCCTCGTATATTCTGGTAGTGTTCTTTGGAACTCACTCCCTGACTGTGTTATTATTATTATTATTGATGCCGTATTTGTCTATATCCTTCTATCATAATATTTCACTATGAATGTCTTGGTTATTAGTACAATAGTAGTACTGTAGCAACGGCAGATATGTGAGTCAGCCTTTGTGCTAATATCTTCACCGTTGAGAATTAACGTTTCATCAATAATCAATCAATCTTTAATTATCACCCATCACTGAAACGTTTAAAACAAGTTCCATCAAAGATTATACTACAATTTTGGTTACATGCCATACATTATGCCCTAACTGGTTGGCCTTGCATGTTAAACTTGGTGATTGTAACCCTCCTGCAATGTTCTACCTTTCTGTGTTTCCCTTTCTTCACGCATTTACCCACCAAATAATGTCTGCTGATGATGATTTCAAAGCCCTACATATCCACCCCACTCCTGCCTGTCTCATGTCATGACTTCCTTCATTCCATGTGTGTACTGGTGTGTTGTAGCTTAGAAAATCTGTACATGTATAAGAACCTCTAGAATATTCCCTCTTTGGGGCGAGGGCTGGATGTAAAAAGAGGCGTACATGCTTATCTGTTACTCTCGTAAATAAACAATTCGATCTCTCTCATGCACGCACGCACGCACGCACGCACGCACGCACGCACGCACACACACACACAAACACACACACGCCAGTTCTTAAGGATAAGAAAAAAACAAAAAGCAACATACCAACACTGTCGATGTCTTTGCTCTTTAATAAAAATGACAAACATATCGCTGCAGCTGAAAATAAATACACAGCAGCTGGAATTTAATACACAGCAGCTGGAAATGAATACACAGCAGCCGGAAATTAATACACAGCAGCTGGAAATTAATACACAGCAGCTGGAAATGAATACACAGCAGCCAGTGTAAACACGCTGATTAGCTCCGATCTATAAAAAAAAAAAAAAAAAAAAAAAAAAACACTAGCAGAATGTCACTGATTTGAATTGCTCCTGCAAATAATTGTGAATTTCGGATCGAGCCGGCATATGGGGTATGGGGTCATGCATTCTTTGTCTGTCTGTCAGTCTGTCTGTCTCTGTCTCTCTCTGTCTATATGTCTGTCTCTCTCTGCTCTGTCATTACCATACATAACAGATTCACTTACAAATATTCCAAACACAAAAAGGTTCGATGTTTTAATTTACATATTGATAAAAATAAAAATAAAAAATAAATCCATCTGAGCTAAAAACAATAAAGTGGTTCCGCTTCTCAAATCTGCGGATAAAACAAATCCAATTAATTATAGACCAATATCACTTCTGTCTGATTTGTCAAAGCTTTTCAAAAAGCAGGAGCACATTTGTTTAAATGATTTCTTAGAAAAGCGGCAACTCCCTCACCCTTTCAGTCTGGATTTAGA
This sequence comes from Alviniconcha strummeri, assembly GCA_963584105.1. Classification (NCBI taxonomy): domain Eukaryota; kingdom Metazoa; phylum Mollusca; class Gastropoda; family Provannidae; genus Alviniconcha; species Alviniconcha strummeri. The sequence goes on from CAUZXP010000001.1 coordinate 12,798, forward strand.
CGTAAATACTCCTGCAACACTGCACTGGCACGTCTTACAAATTATTGGCTAACTGCCATGAATAAATCTGAGGTATTTGGCGTGGTATTCCTAGACCTAAGGAAGGCTTTCGACCTGGTTGTTCACGATACCCTATTGAAGAAGCTCACCATTTATCTTTTTAAAAAAACTCATGTTTTCCACCATTTTTTATTATTATATATCTTCATAAAAGAAGAGCCAGTAAAGTATGGTGTACCACAAAGTGCTCTCTTTGGACCTAGTCTCTTTATCAATGACCTTCCATTACACGTGAAAAATATACCTGCTGACTCTATGAAATGCTGGCAGATGACAACGCTGCACACATCTGGAACATATATTCTGGAAATCAGCAGAATATGCAAGACATCTTAGATCAGATATCCGACTGGTGTGATAGTAATAATATTTCGTTCTAAACGGTGCGAAAATTGATCAAATATCAGAACACCGTCTTTCAGGTATAACCATAGACATTAAACTTCGCTGGGACTAATAACGTGTGCAAAACAGTTGAAGACGAGTCCTCCTTCTGTCGATATTAAGGTACACCGTAGACACGGAGACCAGGAAACTGTTCTAGAAACTATCAGCTTAGTTTGCCTAAGCCAAGGATATATATATATAATTATTCAAAACAAGTATATTCCTCTCTGGTGCTTTTCTATGGAACAACATACCTCTGACAGTCAGATCTTGTCAGTCACTCAGCTCCTTCAAGTGAAAACTTCGTGCACACCTTGAAGCAGTTAAATAGGATAGATTGTGACAGAATATTGCTGTGGAGAGAGAAACAGACAATGAGGTTTTCTAGTGATTGGCACTGCAATGACTGGTCATTTGAGATCTACTTTATGCACCCATACAACTCCGCCCAGTCCTTCCGACTGCTTGTGAGAGTGACTTTTCTTTTCTTCTCCCTCTCCCTTACTGTTCTTTATAAGATAAGCATTGGCTGCTTCCGTTTTCTTTTCTAATACTGGTCATATAAATTGATCAAATGTTCTACTGCCTTATTTGCTGGTTGTATACTCATAATGTCTATCCGAGTGATTTATGCATGTGTGCATCTGGCGCTGTGAACACGCTATGATGTGTGTGAGAATTCTCATGTATAGCATTTCACTCACTCATTCATGCCTATATGTATATAAATTATGCTTGTAATTTTATATAACAATGGCTTAGTAAGGACTAGTTGTTAGGTGTTTGACTGAACCTAAACCACCATCCGTTTAAAATAAAGTTTTCGAGTTCTGTCTGTCTGTGTCTCTTTCTGTGTCTGTCTGTCTGTGTGTCGCTCTCTCCTCTCTGTCTGTATCTGTCTGTCTGTATCTCTGTATCTCTGTCTGTCTGCCTGTCTCTCTCCATCTCTCTCTCTCACCGGAAACCACAACAACACCGTGTTCATTCTTCGCTTAACAGCTCAGAGCTCCGACACTACCAGTCAGCCATTAGGCCTACGTACCGTCCACTACAGGAAGAAGCCCCCGGGTCAAGTGTTCCGTGACAAGAGGAAAGCAGAGGAAAGAATAGCAGCAATGAAGCACCAACAACCCCAAACCAGTAATAGTCAACAACAAGGACATAAACAGGCAAGTGAATTTCAGGAAAATTACGTTGATTTTTTTGTCTACTGCTGACAAAGATAGTCAACAAAGCAAAACAGAGAGAGTTCACAATACACGTCAGCAAAGCAAGAACACAGAGAGTTCACAACACACGTCAGCAAAACAAGAATACAGAGAGTTCACAACACACGTCAGCAAAACTAGAACACAGAGAGTTCACAACACACCTTGTTTGAAGTCAGACAAGCACGTGCAAAGAGTGAGTGCGCCAGTGACAGTGTTGACATGACAAGCAAATGCGAGTCTGTTTCTGTTCCCATCGAAACTGTGTTTGGCTTGAGTGATACACCGACAGGACAGATAAAAACGAGTGAAAAGTTTTATTGTTTGTCTGAGGCAAGTGTGACTGAGTTTCCATTAGATGAAAGCAAATCGACTGATACAAGTGTCAGTCTTAATGGTGAATATTGCAGCCATAGAAATGACAGGATACGCAGCATTTCCCAAAGAGCTAGATACTGATTTGATCAGAGGCAAGTTGAGTGGTCTGACAGACAAGTCTCTTCAGCGTCGCATCACAAACCTGTCAAGAAACAAAACGATCGAGAAAGTAGCGCTTCATAGATGATGGAACCGAGAATTTTGGTGTCTGAATCTGATGATTTCATTTTCCAGTTCGACTGCAAGAAATCAATTTTTCAACACTGGATCGTCATACAGGATTGCAAATACATGACTGCCCTTGAAAATGTGCGTGTGCGCTTAGAATAGTCTCTATGGACAAGATTTAGCATTTTACAAATGTCTTTATTATTATTATTATTATTATTAAAATTAGGCAGTGTTCGTCGTCATAAACTGGGCTTCTGAGGATACATTGAGGTACACAGGTTTTACGGTGACCACAGTTCCTCGGAGATATTGTTACACTGTGTGCCATTTTGACTTTTGTGCACAGTCGGGTTTCCCAGTGATGAAGGTGGTGCAGTGTGGCATCTCGGTACTCAAGTGACTGGTGCTGTTTTTTATGACATGGTCTCCATGGCATAATTATGTGGAGTACTGCACCGTGATTTTGTTTAAATGATTGAATCACTATTGCATAACTATTCTGTATAACCACTTCCCACTTACCCCATATTGTAATGGGTCTGTGGCATGAACGATTAAACATTCCTATTCGTATTCATTCACTCTTTGTCTCGTGTTTCACAATGACGGAACAAGTACGGATTCCTTTAGGGGAACAGACTTTATCTTTCTTGGCTATTTCGTGAACACGTCAAACACTTCCTGACCGCGTTCTCACTGTTATGAATCTTTTCCAGCCCCTTTACAGTTAGGTGCTGAGCAGGACAAAACGTCTTCCTTGCTGAGTACTTGCTCAATGAGCCACGTTTGGATCAGTTCAGTAGCAGTGGATCTGTCGACAGGTAGTGACACCTTTAGCGCTGTGTAGGTCTCGCATGATATTTCGTCCTCACGGTTCGGACAATAATCCACGCCATTACAGCGGAAATAGATGGGCAGGCAGAATCCCTGGAAGCATTGAATGTGTGTCACAGGACATTCATCTGAATCCTTCATCTGTCTGAGGAATGGTTGCTCTTTGACATCCACCTCAAGGACTGCTAGTGGCAGAGTGGTCAGTTTCAGAGTTTGCCTTGGTGACTGACAAACTTCATCCGAACCGTCGTAACAGTCCGGATTCACGTCGCATAGTTGGCCCTCATCAGTGCACTGACCGTTTTGACATCGATACGAAAACAACGGACAAGGGCGATAGAGACAGAAGACGTCATCAGTGTTGTCCTCGCAGTGCGGAATATGATCACACAGCGGAGTGTAGTGCAGAGCTTCGTGGCTACGTCCGCACACAAACACGGGGATTATGGCGATTCCTGGGTGACGTGACGTCATGAAATCTTTTAGACCGTATTGTTTCTGTGTGTCACATGGCAGGAAATCTCTTGTCACGTGACCGGAATGGCACTGAATCATATTCACTTTCCATATCGTGTCGTCAAGACCAATGGATACACTGCTAACCAAGTCGACTTTGCCTTCGTTTCTTGAATTTGTATTTTGTTTGTCAAACTGACAGACTATGTCAGCTTCAGAGGTTTCTTGACAATCCAAGGAGAAGACGTATCCATCACTGGGACTGTAATAAGCACATCTGGGAGGAGACTGATGTTGATGGTAAACGCTGTTCTGCCATCGACCCATTGCCACAAGTATTTGTACATCACGTTTACGGCCGTCCCCTGTACGTCCACCAGCATTGCCCCGATGTAAACAGAACGTGGATTCCTCTAAGAAGCCACGATACGTCTGAATCGGCTGACTTCATCCTGTGTCGCCGGCATTACCAGGTACTGATTGTTCTCACTGCATTCATAATTAGCATTATTCCAGGTCGTCATGCTGCGTCGACCAATCCTGTAACATTTTGTTCCCGCGCCTACTGCTCCGTCTCCACACTCGTTGCTATGGTAACCACAGCCGTCTTCGTCTTCGTTTCCTTGACATTCTCTTTTCATATTACAAATCAGCAGCGGCTTGAAGCTGTGGAAATGGGGAACAGAGCAGTTGTACAGATTGTCCGACAGTTGCTGGGGCTCTTGGGGCCTGGGAAGGACGGCGTACACCATCTTGAACCCAGTGTACTCAGTCACATCGTCAGTGTGGAAGACGAGGGCGAGAGAGAAACGGTACACCCGCGATGATATGTCTAATTGCTCTCCACACCTGTTCGACGTAAAGTGGTCCACTGTGTCCATTTCCTTCACCCTGAAGTGTAAATAATCACACTCACAACTCGCATCCGGCTCCAAAAGAAAATGGGTGAAGCTGATAAACGCGGACTTATGTAGATATAATTAGCAATTATGCAGAGCTAATTAGTAGTTATATTCAGATAATTAGTAATTATGTCCTTTTTACGCTACTGAGCCTTTGGGCGCATATTTACAATCCTAGTGAATTACTGACGACGCATGTGCAAAGAACAGCCAGTGAACTCGACTCACAACCGGATTGGCGTACTTTTAAAGTCTAACGAGACTCGATACGCAGAGGGACCTCGGTTCGAATCCGCTTCAGTTCTCCTTTGTCTTCAAATGTTGTGGTCTGTGGACTCTGTCTTGTGACTGTCCCTTACAACTAATGAGACACTAAAATGGCTCTCGTCTCTGCCCATCTTAATGCGGGAGTCATTCTGGTGGTGACAGTGTAGCGATAGGCATATAATCACACCCTCCCCCCCCCCCCCCCCAAACTCCGTACCCCCTTCCCTCCCTTCTTCCCGTCCCTAATAAGCCTTATGGTTTCTGTGGACTAACACAAGGCATAAGAGCTTAGTTTACCCTACCGTGGCCTGTTACATTGTTCAGGAGCTGTGTGAGAATCGAGGTGGACGTCCTGGGCTGTCCGTCCTAACGAGCCTTCTGGTTTCCGTGGACGTACAGAATTATTGCACCGTGCTTCGGCATTGGTCACAACTTGTCCCTAATATGTCAGCTGACATCTGAGGACATTAAGCATCAACTCATCATCATCACTGTGGCCTGTGAGCTCAGTGGTGTAGTGGACTGTGAGACTTCCCTTTTCGTCGCGCTCTGGTGCAGACCAACGTTGCGATTTATGAATCTGGGATCGAGACAAGCTGATGGTATCGTACCTTTTACCTATTTTTCTTTACGAACGATTTTTGTATTGTGTTCTCGGGTGACTCTCGTTACCTGGAGAGCATCTTGTATTAAGTAGAATCAATTCTGAAATTTCTGCGATCATGTTCTAAATTTGCAGGAGGTTTACCCGCCTGTATCTGTGTGTGGTGTGTTTCCCTTTGTCTAGCGACCTAGTATCGTGTTGTATTTTTGTGACTGTAACTTGTTGTATACCCGTTTTGTAGTATCTGTGGCTGTCTAGCGACCTAGTATCGTGTTGTATTTTTGTGACTGTAACTTGTTGTATACCCGTGTTGTAGTATCTGTGGCTGTGACCGTGTATACCCGTGTTGAGTATTTGTGGCTGTGAGTATAACTGCCGGGTGTGTTTGGAGACCCAGTGATATCGTGTGTTGAGTATTTGTGGCTGTGAGTATAACTGCCGGGTGTGTTTGGAGACCCAATGATATCGTGTGTTGAGTATTTGTGGCTGTGAGTATAACTGCTGTGTGTGGCTGGAGACCCAGTGATATCGTGTGTTGAGTATTTGTGGCTGCGAGTATAACTGCCGTGTGTGGCTGGAGACCCAGCGATATCGTGTGTTGAGTGTGCCTTCCCGCTGTGGTGTGCGTCAGTGTTCATCGACGGTCCTCTCGCCTTCAAGCGCGTCGAGCTGTATTTTGGCGCGCTCGTCACGCCGGCTTAGCCGCCGAGTGGAGTGAGCTCAGCAGCGTTATCCAATAGCTGGCCATGTGAGGCAATCTCTGTGTTCGTGCCTCACGACCTGATTGGCTGTAACTCCAGCCAGTGGGCCTCCTTTGTTCTTTGTGCTGTGATGTGGTATTCTTGTGGTGTAGATAGTGTATTTTGTTGTGGTGTAGCTTCCATATTCACTTTTTGATCTCCCGTTCCCCCCTCGCCCGTCAGTGCATGGTGCGTGCTGGTGTAGAGTGAGGTGGTGGTAGTGCGAATGGCCCTAATGTGAAATTTCTACAAGCTTGTGCGACGTCTGCTGTGTGTGTGTGGAAGGACGCGATGGAAGAAAGCAAGGGCCCTGGGCCCGATGCTTCTCGGAAAAATTCTGGCGACTCTGGTCCCGTGGGAGAGGCGATCCCAGTGAGGATTGAGGAAGGACCAGCTGGAGATGGTGCTCCACCGAGGTCTGGTCCCGTGGGAGAGGCGATCCCAGTGAGGATTGAGGAAGGACCAGCTGGAAATGGTTCTCCACCGAGGTCTGGTCCCCTCACCCCCACCCCGTCCTCCCGAGCAAGTTCCCCAGAGTCGTCGGGGTCTGAGAACCGTCGGCGACGTCGGCCGTGCAGGCCTAAGCGTAGACTGTGGAACTTCTCCTAACATGCAGCAGAAGTTAGATGAAGCCCTGTCCCTGGGCGGTTTTTTTCTGGAAGCTCATGCTGGGTCTACTGTAGGCCAGGCGATCAGGTGACTGTGCACCTTTAATGAGTAGCCTGGCGGCAGTTTTTAACAAGATGACTGGCCAGGAGCGGCAGACTCCCCCCCATGTCCCGCCATCTCGACTTGGTGTTGGCGGGGGTGCGAGACGTCCCGGCCAGTGGTAAATTGTCTCCCTTTACCTGTTAACGGACCGACTCTCGACTAACGTAAGTTGTGATTTAACCCTCTGTTTAATCCGTCAAATATAAGGGATTAAGAGTGTTACAGTGGAACTGCCGTTCCATTACAACTACGCTGGATTATATCGTCCAATATATTTCCACAAATAACTTTGATCTTCTTAGTCTACAGTCCCTGAACTGCCAGCCTCAGAAGCTGCCCCACCTGGAGGGATACTATCACCCGCCGGTGTGTGGACCGACGTCTCCAGACGGATGGGTAATGGTCTGTATTTATGTTAAATTACACATGTATTTTTCCATTGTAGCGGACACGGCGGGCCCTGCCAACGGCTATACCTGTGCGGTACGAGTCCGAGTTAAAGGAAACCCCGATGTCACCATAGTCAGCTGCTACACCCCGACCCCCTGCTCTAGTTTTGAGTGGCTATCGGGACTAGGCGGGAAAGGCGACTGTGTGGTGATGGGAGATTTTAATGTACGTGACAGATGCCGGGAGCGGGGCTGGGAGAGTTCCTCTCCGGTCCTAACATCACAGATCAACGACAGCTGTTTTGTTATCATTAACGACGGATCCTCGACTCGCATTCCGGATCGCGAGGATCAGAGGCCGTCAGCTATTGACTTAACCTTCGCTTCAGCGGACGTAGCTGGTGGAGTGGGGTAGGAGGTTGGGGTGGATACCCTCTCCTCCGATCACCTTCCCATCACCATCAGCATGACCCATGCGGCTGACATGGGGAGTTCCGAACGAAAGCTGTACAAAATCTGCTGCAGAAACCAAACGGCTGAGACACACGAAAAAATGAAACTAGCCAACAGGAATTGTAACAAGATTACAGCCCGGGCCAAGAAAGACTGCTGGTTAGCTTTATCGGATTCGGTATCAGCCGGTAAAACAGACCTAGGCTCTGTTTGGAAGAAAATCTAAAAGATGAAGCAGCAGTACGTTGCCCCCAACTTTGACCAGCACAGGGGCATTCAGGTCTACACCACTGACCAGGCCAAGGCGGACGCCTTCGCGGAAGCCTTCGCCGAGGCCAGCAACTCTGAAAACCTCCCCGCCGACATGCGCCAGTTCCGACGCGAAAGGGTGGCAGTCTACTCCGATCCGGTGGCGGACGACAGCTTAACGGTCAACTCCCCTTTGACCTCACTGAGCTGAAACGGGCGCTAGCCTCGATAAAAAAGTGTCCACCGGGCTGGACATCGTCTCGTACCAGATGCTGAGGGAGGTGCCTGAGTCTTTTCTTAAGACTCTACTCGGCTTCTTCCAGAGGTGCTGGGACGGGGGTACGATTCCTGCTGGGTGGAAACACGCCGTCGTTGTACCCGTTCATAAGCAAGGGAAAGCAAGGAAGGAGATCGCCACCTACCGGCCCATCTCCCTCACGTCGCACTTGGGGGAAGTGTAGGAGAGGGTGATCAAGCGCCGACTGGAGTACTTCTGTGAAACCAAGAAAGTGTTTCCTGCGTGCCAGGCCGGCTTCCGACGGGGGCGGGGTGTCACCGACCACCTGGTGAAGTTGGGGGAGCACGTCGGGAGAGCGATGGGGAAGAGAAAGGTTCTCCTGTCGTGCTTCTTTGACATCTCCCGCGCCTACGATCAGGTCTGGCACGCACGACTGCTACAGAAGCTTCAGAAGATGGGCCTTTCAGGCAAGATCTTTAACTATATTAAAACTTTTTCATCGGGTCGATCGATGCAGGTCAGATAAAAGGGGGCCGTGTCCGCTGCTAAGTAGATAGATATGGGAGTGCCTCAGGGATCTGTCATCGCACCACTATTATTTAATTTCATGGTTCATGATGTGGAAAGCTGTGTACAGGGGAAGGTAGTGCTAACCATGTACGCCGACGACCTGGCCATATGGCTGGACACCCACGTAAGAAGACCTCACAAAGAGAATAACAGGAACATGGCAATCAGCATGAAAACCTTTCAGGAAGCTGTGGACGGGGTGATCCGGTTCATGCAAGTGAACGGTTTCACCCTATCCACCCAGAAAACAGTCTTCCTGCCCTTCCATATCTGCTCACGACGCTTCCAAGATGTATCAGTAAAAATCAACGGTGAATTTTTTTTTTTCCGGCCGACCAAGTGAAGTACTTAGGGGTCGTTTTTCAGCGTATGGGGCGTACCAACCGCCACGTGGATTACAACGCCCGCAACGCCTCCCGCGCCTTGAATGTAATCAAGGTGCTAAGGACACAGCCCTGGGCGAACCCACCTAAGGTGCTTGTGTCGCTGGTGAAGAGCTTGGTACGTTCGCGTCTGGTCTACGGCCTGGAGGCCATGCCCAGCATCACCGAGACAGGCTTGAAGCGTCTGACCGCTATCGAGGTCCGGGCTCTGCGACTGGCCCTCGGGCTACCGCAGTCCGTACCTCACAGCCTGGTGTACCGGGATGCCGGGCTGCTACCACTGAGAGATCAGATCCAACTCATGACTGCTAAGTACGTGTTCCGCAGTCAAACTGTGGATAACTCCACTGTCGAAGAGATGAGTGGGTCCTTCCGAGGCCCCACCCGTGTCTCCTACTGTTCCTCCATCTGCGACCTGGTCGCCGACTTGGTGGAGGGAGCGGGACTGGACGGTGCCTCGGCGGCAGATAGACCCCTTCATCCCTACACCCCCCCCCTCCCCCCCGGCTGATGGAAAGGGCGGAGGTGGAGGTGGCGGGACTGACGAGGGACCAGAGCCTTCCTCTCCAAGCCTGCATAACCAACGAACTGCTTGAAAATAAATATTCACAGTTTCTTCAAATTTTTACAGACGGCTCAGTGCTGGAGGACGGCTCCGCCGGAGCCGCTTTTGCCATTCCTGAGTTCCACAGCCTAAGAGAGTCCTTCTCCTTACCACCGGTATCAATCTTCACTGATGTGCTGACAGCCATTCTGATGGCGCTCCAGCTCATCAGTGGAGTACATACACCACCATGTGCAATAGTAATCTGTAGTGATTCCAGGTCTGCACTCTCCTCCATCCGTTCCGATTCCACAAGCGCTCGAGAGGATCTCGTGCTGGAAATCGGGACGGTAGTGCACCAGCTGATCACTCGCGGAACGGAGGTCCGTTTCCAGCGGGTGCCAGCACATGCCTGCCTCTCGGGCAACGAGATGGCGGACAGGGCAGCCAAGAGGGGAGCCAGGCGACTGGAATCCCAAACCCTAGAGCTGAAACTCGGATTAGCCGACATCTACTCAAAACTATCCCGACGGGTGTGGAGGAAACGGGAAGAAGGCTTTCGTGCCCAGGCCACTGCCAAAGAGTGGCTCGATCCCTCTCTTCCTAGCAGGGACGGAGTCTTCTTCCCCGGAGTACCCACATACCTCGCCCCAATTATGTACCGGCTACGCATGGACTGCTGGCGGACCATGTTTGTGCCTAAGTCTTGCGTATGCGGAGGAGCAATATCCTTCCACCATGTCTTATTCACCTGCAGAGAGTGCTCGGCTCACTTCGCACCAGTCACCAGTAGTTTAACCAGTCTGGGACTCCCACTGTGCGTCCGAAGCCTGGCGCTGCGGCACCGGCAGAGCTGGAGCCTGCTCCATGCCGCAGCTAGACTCGTCTACAGCTGCCCGGTGGCAGCCTACTTGTAGCAGGACGACCTAGGACGTCTCTGGCTCCCCCAGCACCAGGGTTGCCCCCCGGGGACGGAGGAAGTCCCCATCTACGCAATGCACAATCATACTATGTTTTTAACCTGTCTCTACCCAAGTGTGTCGGCGCTGAACCACGCCCCCCAAAAGTACGGGCCTGTCCCCGGATGTGAAGGGGGCGGTCGGATCGCCCGCCAACAACCACCCCCTCTCCCGCACCCCCACCCCATCCCCACCCCACTCC
>CAUZXP010000002.1:2500-10000 GCA_963584105.1 Alviniconcha strummeri
GATCGGACACTCCTTTGTTTTATTAATAATGCAATGCAAGTGATGTCAAATTTTTTTTAAACCGGTTGGACACAGCACGTTAACAACCATGTCAGTTTCAGAATCAGAGTTCATTACGACTGTAGATGACATCAGTGGCCCAATGACCCCTTCCCATTCGAGATTTTCCTGCCCCTCGCTTAGTCGTCTGTATTTCCCACATGCGTTGGTCGGTGCATGACTCAAATATCCTTAAGTAATTTTGTGGTCTTTAATGCTACTTAGCTTGGTATGATATGGGTCCGTACAGGTTTCTGTTTTCTCTATGGTATATATAGCCTGGTTGCTAACGGCATTTTGTTGTTGTTGTTTTTGTTAGTTTTTTGTTATCCGGCGTTTAGGCAGCTTAAATCAAATTACTAACTAACTTGCTAATATCTCGTCATGTGGTGACATTGTGTGGTTGACTCTAATTACTAACTCGGTAATATCTCGTCATGGGTTAACTGTAAGATTGACTCTAATTACTTAATCGTAATATCTCGTCGTGTGGTTGATTCCATTTACTACCTCTGTAATATCTCATCGTACGGTTGACTCCAGTTACTAACTTGGTAATGTCTCATCGTGCGGTTGACTCCAGTTACTAACTTGGTAATGTCACATCGTGCGGTTGACTCCAGTTACTAACTTGGTAATATCTCGTCGTGCGGTTGACTCCAGTTACTAACTTGGTAGTATATCATCGTGCGGTTGACTCCAGTTACTAACTTGGTAGTATCTCATCGTACGGTTGACTCTAATTACTAGCTCGGTAATATTACCGTCGAGCGGTTGACTCCAATTACTAATTCGGTAATATCGCGTCCCGAGTTGACCCCGTGCGGTTGACTCCAGTTACTAACTCTTAACGTTTCGTCGCGTGGTTGGCTCCTATTACTAACTCGGTAATATATCGTGGTACGGTTAACTCCAATTACTAACTCGTAATATATTGTCGTACAGTTGACTCTAATTACTAACTCGTAATATCTTGTCGTGCGGTTGACTCTAATTACTGACTCGTAATATATTGTCGTGCGGTTGACTCCAATTACTGACTCGTAATATCTCGTCGTACGGTTGACTCCAGTTACTAACTCGCTAATATCCCCTCAAACGGTTGACTCCAATTACTAACTCGGTAATATCTCGTCGTACGGTTAACTCCAATTACTAACTCGTACTATTTCGTCATGAGATAACTTTACGGTTGACTCTAATTACTAACTCGTAATATCTTGTGAGGTTGACTCCAATTACTAACTCGGTAACTTCTCGTCGTACGGTTGACTCCAATTACTAACTCAGTAATGTCTCGTCGTACGGTTGACTCCAATTACTAACTCAGTAAAGTCTCGTCGTACGGTTGACTCCAAGTACTGACTCCGTAAAGTCTCGTCGTACGGTTGACTCCAATTACTGACTCAGTAAAGTCTCGTCGTACGGTTGACTCCAATTACTGACTCGGTAACTTCTCGTCGTAAGGTTGACTCCAATTACTAACTCGGTAATAGCTCGTCTTGCGATGACTCCGAGCGGTTGACACAACGTTAAAATCCAATTGCAAACTAAACACCGTAACTTGAAGTCCCACCTTAAACTCTTTCTCGGCGGAGGGTTCAGATTTTACTATTCATGACAATCCACGAAAGCTGTCACCGGACCGTGACACTCCATCACTCAGACCTCGAACTTCCACTGACCCTTGTCACCTCACCGGGCCGTAATAGGGAAGACGTGAGCGTACAGAAAAGACAGGAGCGCACAGGGAAGACGTGGGCGTACAGGGAAGACATAAGCGTACAGAGAAGACTTGAGCGCACTGAAAAGACTTGGACGTAAAGAAAAGACGTGAGCGTACAGGGAAGACGTGAGCGTACAGGGAAGACGTGAGCGTACAGAAAGACGTGAGAGTACAGGGAAGACGTGAGCGTACAGGGAAGACGGGAGCGTACAGGGAAGACGTGAGCGTACAGAAAAGACGTGAGCGTACAGGTAAGACGTGAGCGTACAGGGAAGACTTGAGTGTACAGAAAAGACGGGAGCGTACAGGGAAGACGTGGGCGTACATGGAAGACATGAGCGTACAGGGAAGACGTGGGCGTACAGGGAAGACGTGAGCATACAGAAAAATCGTGAGCGTACAGAAAAGACAGGAGCGTACAGAGAAGTTGTGAGCGTAAAGGGAAGACGTAAGTGTACAGAGAAGACGTGAGCGTACAGTGTGCGCGTACATGGAAGGCGTGAGCGTACAGGGAAGACGTGACGCGTACATAGAAGACGTGAGCGTACAGAGCAGACGTGAGCGTATAGGGAAAACCTGGGCGTACAGCGAAGACGTGTGCGTACAGGGAAGACGTGAGCGTACAGAAAAATCGTGAGCGTACAGAAAAGACCGGAGCGTACAGAGAAGTTGTGAGCGTACAGGGAAGACGTGAGTGTACAGAGAAGACGTGAGCGTACAGTGTGCGCAGACGGAATTGTGCTAATTTCATAGACTGGAATATCGCAGAGGCACGGACGAGTCGTGCCCATCACGCAGGAACAGGGAACGGTCGCAGTAATTAAAAAAAAAAAAAAATGGGAGACAGCGCAGGTTTCAGTCTTGATCGGGACTTTAGGGGCAGTTTACTTGTTTTTTCCAACCCTTTCCGTTTGTTTTTCTCGTTGTCATGTCCTCCGCGTACAGAGAAGACGTGAACGTACAGAGAAGACGTGAGCGTACAGAGAAGACGTGAACGTACAGAGAAGACGTGAGCGTACAGAGAAGGCGTGAACGTACAGAGAAGACGTGAGCGTCCAGGGAAGACGTGAACGTACAGAGAAGACGTGAGCGTACAGGGAAGACGTGAACGTACAGAGAAGACGTGAACGTACAGAGAAGACGTGAGCGTACAGGGAAGACGTGGGCGTACAGGGAAGACTCGAGTGTACAGAGAAGACTTGAGCGTACAGGGAAGACGTGAGCGTACAGAGAAGACGTGAGCGTACACGGAAAACGTGGGCGTACAGGGAAGACTTGAGCCTACAGGGAAGACGTGAGCGTACAGGGAAGACTTGAGCGTACAGGGAAGACATAAGCGTACGGGGAAGGCTTGAGCGTACAGGGAAGACATACGCGTACAGGTAAGACGTGAGCGTACAGGTAAGACGTGAGCGTACAGGGAAGACTTGAGCGTACAGGGAAGACTTGAGCGTACAGAGAAGACGTGAGCGTACAGTGTGCGCAGACGGAATTGTGCTAATTTCATAGACTGGAATATCGCAGAGGCGCGGACGAGTCGTACCCATCACGTAGGAACAGCGAACGGTTGCAGTAATTGAAAAATGGGAGAGAGCGCAGGTTTTAGTCTTGATCGGGACTTTAGGTGATTCCCCCCCCCCCCCCCCCCACCAATTCCGTTTGTTTTTCTCGTTTTCGAGTCCTCCGTGCTTATTGCTCACGCGGTGGGGCGCTGCGGACGCATAAATATCTTGCTAGGTTTCTAAAGATGCAAGAAATGCTTCTTTCCGTGAAGGTGGAGTGAAGTTTTTATTACTATTATTATTGCTGTTGTTGTTCTTGTTCTTGTTATTATTATTATTAGAGTGGGGTCTTATAGTGCCCTTTCTCGAATGATCTCTATAGGCAAATACATTTTATACTCGGCTTACAATGGGGGGAGGGGAGGGGGGAGAGGAAAAAAGACATAAAAACACACAATATTGGCATACACAAATTTGCTAGGTCTGAAGCTAGGAGTGAAGATTGGAGTGAAGTTTGCAGTGAAACTAGGACTGAAGCTCGGAGTGAAGTTAGGAGTAAAGCTGGGAGTAAAGATTGCAGTAACGCTTGCAGTGAAACTGGGAGTGAAACTTGGAGTGAAGCTTGCAGTGAAGCTAGTAGTGAAGCTAGGAGTAGTGTTGCTTACAGTAAAACTAGGAGTGAAACTAAGAGTGAAGCCTGCAGTTTAACTTGGAGTGAAGCTTGCAGTGAAGCTAGTAGTGAAGCTAGGAGTAGTGAAGCTTAGAGTAAAACTAGGAGTGAAGCTAAGAGTGAAATTTGGAGTGAAGCTGGAAGTGAAGTTAGGAGTGAAACTTCTTTCATATCCAGCAGTCCCAAATCCAACAACGTTAAGTAAAATCTTCCACTTTCTCAATAGGCAGTTGTCAATAGGAATTAACCTGTTAATAACATTCATTTTCATGAGAGAAAAATTGGAGTCCAAAACTTAAAAAAATAAAATAAACCAATAAATCCACACACAAAAAAATCAAGAGGGCAGTTTAGGACACAGCTAAAACCTACACAAAATTGTCTGTGCAGCTTACCGCCGCATCTGTGTGCATTCGCCACTCTGATTCTGCCTCCTCTTTTAAAGCCGCCCTCAAGACGCACCTGTTCAATAACTATTTAGAAACTGGCTTTTGCACAGCGTACCTATTCCCCCCGTCCGACGTGTGTGTGTGTGTGTGTGTGTGTGTGTGTGTGTGTGTGTGTGTGTGTGTGTGTGTGTGTGTGTGTGTGTGTGTGTGTAAGAGAGAGAGAGAGAGTGTGTGTGTGTGTGTGAGAGAGAGAGAGAGAGAGAGAGAGAGAGAGAGAGAGAGAGAGAGAGAGAGAGAGAGAGAGAGAGAGAGAGACACACACACACACACACACACACACACACACACACACACACACACACACACACACAACAAACACACACACACACACACACACACACACACACACACACACACACACACACACACACAGTGTGTGTGTGTGTGTGTGTGTGTGTGTGTGTGTGTGAGAGAGAGAGAGAGAGAGAGAGAGAGAGAGAGAGAGAGAGAGAGAGTGTGTGTGTGTGTGTGTATGTGTGTGTGTGTGTGTGTGTGTGCGTGTGTGTGTGCGTGTGTGTGTGTGCGTGTGTGTGCGTGTGTGTGTATGTGTATGTGTGTATGTGTGTGTGCGTGTGTGCGTGTGCGTGCGTGCGTGCGTGCGTGTTTGTGTGTGTGTGCGTGCGTGCGTGCGTGCGCTTGCGCGCGCGTGTGTGTGTGTGTGTGTGTGTGTGTGTGTGTGTGCGCGCGCGTTTGTGTGTGTGTGTGTGTGTGTGTGTGTGTGTGTGTGTGTGTGTGTGTGTCTGTGTGTCTGTGCGCGCGTGTGCATTGTTAGTGTTACTGTAAAGAACCCTGTGTTCCCACTTTGTGAGGTAGATGGGCGCTCTAGAAATCCTCTTTATATACTCTTTTTTTTATTTTATTATATTATGTCCACGCGGATGACGAGGCCGTTTCGTTCTCTCTTCTCTTCGCTATCGTTCTTTGTCAAAGCAATTATCAGGACAGTGCCACCCCACCCCCACTCCCCGTGTCACAAGCATCAGGTGCCCAGGCGGTTGCCATGGTTACGTGGAGGATATGGATGGTGGGTAGCAGCAGACGTGACCGCCCGCCCTACAGCCGTAGGATGGGTAGGCTGTATATTATGATAATGATTCCAGGCTGTATATTATGATAATGATTCCAGGCTATATATTATGATAATGATTCCAGGCTGTATATAATTACTACAGAGGAAATCTCTGAGGAAACACTATATACTCTGTTGATAGATCACCGTGATAAGAGACCACCTCAGCGAAAGACCAGCCTGATGAGAGACCGTCCCGTTGAAAGACCAGCCTGATAAGAGACCGTACCATTGAAAGACCAGCCTGATAAGAGACCGTCCCTTTGAAAGACCATCCCGATGAGAGACCGTCCCGTTGAACGACCAGCCTATGAGAGACCTTCCCGTTGAAAGACCAGCCTGATAAGAGACCGTCCCGTTGAAAGACCAGCCTGATAAGAGACCGTCCCGTTGAAAGACCAGCCTGATAAGAGACCTTCCCTTTGAAAGACCAGCCTGATAAGAGACCGTCCCATTGAAAGACCAGCCTATGACAGACCGTCCCTTGAAAGACCAGCCTCATGAGAGACCGTCCCGTTGAAAGACCAGACTGATGAGAGACCGTCCCTTGAAAGACCAGCCTCATGAGAGACCGTCCCGTTGAAAGACCAGACTGATGAGAGACCGTCCCGTTGAAAGACCAGCCTATGAGAGACCGCCTCGTTGAAAGACCAGACTGATGAGAGACCGTCCCGTTGAAAGACCTGCCTATGAGAGACCGTCCCTTGAAAGACCAGCCTCATGAGAGACCGTCCCTTGAAAGACCAGCCTCATGAGAGACCGTCCCTTGAAAGACCAGCCTGATGAGATGATAATCCGAAAACAAATACATACAGTTATAAAGCCTCGTTTTTACCTTCGGCTCTGTCAGTTTTTAATGAAAATTATACCAGTCATTAACTGAAGGTGCGCATGCGTCAAGACGTCTGCTTCTAACGGAGGGTTGGGGATGTGTGAGCCTAATGATTTTTATCTAATTTCAGAGTTTTTACGTTTTAGTTTGACGCAGAGAAAGCATAATTCCAGGTAATTTTGGGTTTGCTATAACTAAGTATTAGTGTATGCAGATTGAGAGAAAGCGGGCGTATGTCTAAGAGTGTGTATGTGCGTGTGGTTCATGATTTAGAATTATTGAGATATGTTTTTCGTTGTGCGATCGAACGACAGCTTTAATTTCCCACTGGAATTAATAATATATTCTTATTGTTCTTATTGTTGTCTATCTGACGGTGTTCTGTTTGTTTTTTTGCTACAATCTGTTTTGACTTTTTCCTAGTGCCTGTTCGTGTTATCCCCGTTTTTTCCCCAGGTTCTTTCTTCGTTTCCTGGTGGATTTTGTTGTTGTTGTTGCTGTTGCTACTGCTGCTGCTGTTTTTGTTAAATCTCATTGATTATTTACTGTTAGGTAGGCGAAATTCTTCGCCCGCCGTACATTTGTATGTTTTTTACAACTGTATGCGTTCATCGCCCATCAAGCTCTAAAAGCATGTTGATGAGCTCACGAGAAGTCACTGTATCTTTAGTTTGTCTGGAATGAATTTGTGTTTCAACCAAAGAACAGCCTGATTGATGAAAGACCGTCCAATTGAAAGAACAGCCTAATGGGAGAGCTTAATGAGTGCATGATCACCCTTATGATTAAAGACCAGCCTGATGAAAGACCACCTTAATGGGAAACCATCCTGTCTAGAGACCAGCCTAATGGGAAAGCTCCCTTGTTGTTATTGTTATTGTTGTTGTTGTTGTTGGTGGTGGTGGTGGTAGCGGTTTTGCTGTTGTTGTTGTTTGTTTGTTTGTTGTTATTTGTATGTTTGCTGTTGTTGTTGGTTTGTTGTCGTAGTTCTCTGTTGTTGTTAGTGTTGCTGTTTAGGTTTTGTTTGTTTGTTTGTTTGTTTACTGTTTTTATTTGATTGGTTTGTTCTTTTTTTGGCTGTTTGTTTGTTGTTGGGTGTTTTTGTTGTTGTTGTTGTTTTTGTCTCAGTGTTCCATGTAAAATTTAGAGGAAAGGGCGGCTATTCAGCGTAATAGATAACAAGGGAAGCTACTCCTTGTAATCCTTCTGATTC
>CAUZXP010000003.1:0-17500 GCA_963584105.1 Alviniconcha strummeri
AGCCTGTTTTTCTTGAGAGCCAAACAGGCATGCGTATTGCACGTGCTGACCTTTTTGCGTGCGCTTCACAATGGGAATTGCGCCCGTCTACATTCCAAGGCGACGCTAGCGGAACTTGCACCACGAAACTGGATCCTAAATCGGCAACACATTTTCCTCTGCAGCAGGGTATGGTGTTGGTGGTGGTGGTGGTGTTCGCGGTGTCAGTATCGGGGTAGGAGTGGGGGTGTTATTTGCAATATCACGTACATCGTGTGTAAACACAGCAATATCCAAATCCGAACCAGTTCGAAAATCCATGCATTTGCGCTGTCATAACTCGGGGCTATATGTATATATATATATATTAATGTCGCCTACTCTTCCATAATTTCAACAGATTTGCGTTTCGGGATGCGTCGTATTGAATTAATACGAATTTGCTACGAAGGGTCACCACAGCTGAAAGATTAATCGTCTATAACTTGGGGTAACGAGGTCATAACAAAAGACCGGGGAAAAGCAAAACGATGTGGAGAGAGAGAGGTTTTTTATGAGAGACAGAGAGAGTTAGGGTCGATCGAGGTAGACGAGAACCAGTTTATTAGTTCTCAGGCAGAAAGGCTGACACCGAAATGCGCTTCTACTTTCGTCTGTCGGAGACTGCTGTTTCCGCCACGGCGAAGAAAAGGTTGCAGCACCGTACTCATGGACAAAGCTACGTGCACGTGCAGCAGTCTCGGCATCTGCTTACCCTTACTGATCTTCCCGTTCACACGTAGTCGAGTTTCACTCTGACGCCAGTCATAATTAGGTCGTTACTATAGTAGGCACGTAAACAGAAGCTCCTTTGCTGCTTCTGCTTGTCGTAGCAGACAGGAACACTGCGCAACTGCGATGCAAGCGATAATGACAAACTGCTCAAGAAAGGGCCGCCACCTGCAGCTGAGACCTTACCTGCCATGCACGGCAGAACAAGGTGTCAACACTGTAAGTGATCGACAAAGATCGGAGAACAAAACTCTGTCTGTTGGGTGTGTGTGTGTGTGTGTGTGCTGTGTTCATTTTCTTTTGTTTCTTTCTTCTTTTTTATGCGGAATTTTGGAAAGAGTATAGGCCTGAATTGGAATCACCGCCTTCTGTTTGTCTGTCCATTTGGTTTATTTGTGTGCTTTGCTTTGTTTTGTTTTGTTTGATGTTGGGGATTAATCTTAATCTTCACCGATGCGTATATATTCGGAAGTAACCAATTGGAAACGCTGCAAATAACTAGATTACACAGTCAGAATTTGTTTCTGTGCTTTGTTTTGTGTGTGTGTTGAAGGTTAATCTTCATTGATACAGTGTCTATATTCGGAACCAGCCAAAGTATATGTCACTGTAAATAGGTGATGAATAAAAACACAGTCATTCCGATAATGGCGGCAACGATTACCGGCGGTATCTGCCATTTTCGCATTCCTGAGCCCCACTTTCTGAAATATGGGAGAAGTAAAACATAGCCCCCAGCAATTGGGAGGCCGGGAAACTAATGTGACAGACTAAAAGAGCAAAGACCACAGAGCCGTCTCTGTAACGTGACAGACTAAAAGAGCAAAGCTCACAGAGCCGTCTCTGTAACGTGACAGACTAAAAGAGCAAAGGCCGCAGAGCTGTCTCTGTAACGTGGCAGACTAAAAGAGCAAAGACCACAGAGCCGTCTCGTGTAACGTGACAGACTAAAAGAGCAAAGACCACAGAGCTGTCTCTGTAACGTGACAGACTAAAAGAGCAAAGCTCCATTGTTATTATTATTATTATTAACCTTGCTCCATGGTCCAGCGGCCGCAGGTCAGTCGACTCAGTGACAGTGTGTTGTGGGTATTTTCTCCCGTCGGGTGGGCCAGCAAGGTTTTCAGTCAATCAAGGTTGGGGGGGGTGGGGTGGGGGACAAACAGACAAAACTTGGGATCACAACACACAATAGGTAAAAGAGCGTGACAGACTAAAAGAGCAAAGCCCTCAGAGCCGTCTCTGTAACGTGACAGACTGAAAGAGCAAAGCCCTCAGAGCCGTCTCTGTGACGTGACAGACTAAAAGAGCAAAGCCCTCAGAGCCGTCTCTTTGACGTGACAGACTAAAAGAGCAAAGCCCGCAGAGCCGTCTCAGTAACGTGACAGACTAAAAGAGCAAAGCCCTCACAGCCGTCTCTGTAACGTGACAGACTAAAAGAGCAAAGCCCTCACAGCCGTCTCTGTAACGTGACAGACTAAAAGAGCAAAGCCCTTAGAGCCGTCTCTGTGACGTGACAGACTAAAAGAGCAAAGCCCGCAGAGCTGTCTCTCTAATGTGACAGACTAAAAGAGCAAAGCCCTCAGAGCCGTCTCTGTAACGTGACAGACCAAAAGAGCAAAGCCCGCAGAGCTCTCTCTAACGTGACAGACTAAAAGAGCAAAGACTGCAGAGCTGTCTCTCTAACGTAACAGACTAAAGGAGCAAAGACCGCAGAGCTGTCTCTGTAATGTGACAGACTAAAAGAGCAAAGACGCGGAGCTGTCTCTGTGCTATGAGCATTCGTCGTCCCCTTAACCTGTGCGGCTGGGCCAGTCACAGTGAGCAGTGAAGATTTCCGTGCTGAGGGTTAGGACTGCTCATGCGTTATGGATCGGGGCTCGTATGTATGAAGAGCAAACAGCCCCCTTCATCGCGTTTATCTTCTAAATGGTGATGACAATGAAAAAATCGGCCCGTGTGAAGCACAAACAGGACTGTCCGGCCGGCCTAAACGTGTTAAAGGTCATAGCCTCATTTTTGTACCAGGAACAAGTGCTGGACTTCTGGACCCTTCAGCTAACTCCACCAGCTCTTTTAGTCTGTCACGTTAGAGAGAGCTCTGCGGGCTTTGCTCTTTTAGTCTGGGATATTACGGGTTAGGCTTAGGGATATTACGGGTTAGGCGCTGTAAGTACCCATTGTTGTCATTATTATTATTAACCTTGCTCCATGGTCCAGCGGCCGCAGGTCAGTCGACTCAGTGACTGTGTGTTGTGGGTATTTTGTCCCGTCGGGTGGGCCAGCAAGGTTTTCAGTCAATCAAGGCTCAGGTGCACTCTCCACCCGTGACCACAGACAGTGCACAGCAAGCAGTGGATGTAGCGTCCCTGCCGTGATGGATGCTTTGGCAGATGCGGCCGAGCCAAGCGTGCAAATTGCTACATCACCACGACGATGCCTATCTGAAGCCACTTTATCCCGTAGCCGTTGCCACGCTTGGTTGGCTTTGTTTGTGACGCGAGCGCAGGTTCGTTCGCGCTTTGACTCAGTGGCTGACGGTCAGTTAGCCCAGAGATACTACAGCAAGACAGCGTAGTGTAGTGTCTCTGGTTAGCCCGAGTAGAGGCGAGCCTTAATCTCACCTCGGGTTGACCTCCCTTCGTGGCCTGCTAACGCCCCCCCCCCCTCCCCCTTTGAGGGTGACCTCCCTTGGGGTTGGTTGACCGACACTGTTGGTCCTTGTGGCCTGAGTTGAGGGTCGACGCCGGTAGTGACGCTTGATACCTCTGGTGAGGCACGTGCCGTGGGTTGGCTGACACAGACATGCCAAGTTCTCTGAGCGGTGCGTTACAGCACACGTGCTTTGGGCACCAACCACTGAGCTAGTGGCACCAACAGACACTGAAATGGGATCATGCCAGAGATTATTCTTTGAAACTAATATGCACACTTTGTCCGTACTCCATCACTGTCGTACCTTTCGTTGTGAGAACAAGAAAAGTGTAGCCTAGTAACAAGCGCGCAGTGCCGTTGTCTATATAATCATTGTGTCAGTGTTCAGCTTTGTCAGTGATTGTGCTGATCTCTCTCTCTCTCTCTCTCTCTCTCTCCCCCCCCCCCCCCCCCAGGGGGGGGCTGGGGGGATAGGAAAAGTAGGAACAGCCTGAATAGATGAGCTATTTGCGGCATTTTCTTTCGGGACTTTTCTTGTTAATCGTTGTTGGAAAAGTCACCGGATCTGCATAAGGCCCTACAGTGGCCTTGTTCTGCCAGTCCTCACTGAGGTGACCTTCCACGCCGACGTGAACATCAGGCGTCTGTCTGTCTAAACTGCCGTCGACATCTAAGGCATGCAGCCACGGACCTATATCTACATATGAGGTCCATGTATTCAGCGTTGTGGTCGTGTTTGCAAATGCATCGGCCTATCGGATTCCGCTGATACCTTTGGCGCTTCTTCATCTTCCTCTTGATTTGTTTGTATCGTTTCTGTTTCTGTTTCGTTTTTGTTGTTGTTGTTGTCTGTTTGTTGTCGTTTTGTTCTTTGTACGATTTCTTTTTCAGAAGCTCTGAATTTTTGTTGCTGTATATTTTTCAAAGCGGAATTGGGGTAATCAAGTTATTGGTCGTGACTTGATTCGTCGTTGATTTCTGCACACACAACAAAGAAACAAAACAAAACAAAACAAAACTCCTCTTCTTTTTCTTTTTTTCCTCCTTTTTTTTCTTTTTCTTTTTAAATCTTTCTTTTTCATTTATTTCTGTTTATTTTTTAATAAAAGAAAGAGAAAGAGGTGGGTAGAAGGGGTACAGACGAGAGAAAGAAGCCCAATTTACTCCCTAAATGTTTTGCCCCAGACTGCCCCCCCCCCCCCCCCCCCCATTCCACCACCACACACACACACAAAGGAACGTGACTGGCGGCAGGAAGGTACGTGCTCGCTGTATAAACGAGAGCGCGTCTCGGCAGAGGTTGTTGCACGGGGGTTAATTTCTCTGTTAGTAAACACTGTCTGCCGCCTTGTTGCAAAAGACGCCAGACGGACAGATATAGCAGGGGCAGGATCTACGGACATGGCCGCGCTAGGCTATCACTTGTCGGCACTCTCCTCGCCGTGCATGGGCCCAGTGCAGCGGGTGGCACGTGCAGAGGGTTGCTGATGCTGTCTGCACAGCTCATAGTGCTGGTTGTAACCGTAGCGGGGAGAATAATAGGTGGTGGCTACTGTATTGTTCTCTGTACGTGGCCACGGGCAACACGGAGCAGTGAACTCGCTACAGTGTCTGTTATAATTTATGTGGTGCAGCCGTGTGCTTACTGGTTGGTCGTCGGACAGCACAGATGACGCGAGGGCCAGTCTGAAAGTTTGTTCTCGAAACAAAAGGGGAATGTTGAACTGTGGTGAATGATATAGCGATTGTATAAGCTGAAATTGTGTGTGTGTGTGCGTGCGTGCGTGCGTGCGTGCGTGCGCGCGTGTGATAATAAATACTGCCTGTATTTGATATGCTGCTCTATAAACACAGCCCGTCAGATCTGACCTCGAGAGTATGTACGGGGTCGTATTTTTCGTTCTTTCTCTTCCTTATCCGTCACCCGCTATTCTCTGACCTTGTCCTCTCCACGGCCGTGATCCGAGGCGCCACCCCGCGACCTTCACGCTGCCTAGCAGGCATGCAAGTCAAAAATCACTCCTGGCACGGTGAGAAGTGAGGAGGAGGTGGGAGTGGGCTGGGCGGGGGCGGGGGGGTGTGGGGGGGGGGCGGGAAGTGTGGGGGTTAAGACACATGAGTTGTCACCCTGATACCGGCAATGATGTCCATTTTCCAAGACGTGTAACCCCCCCGTATCCGGAAATCCTATACCCCCACCCCACCCCACCCCTAGCCGTTCCACGTTAAAGTGGAGTACATGTTATCATCTGAGCCTCTCTTCTCAAAGCGCCTCCCCCCCACTCCCCCGCCCCAATTACTCCCCCCCCCCCACCCTGAGTGCACTCCTCTGACAAAACTGTCTGTGGCTGGTGATTTTAGAACGGGCTCAAGATGGCGGCGGGAAGAGGTTGGCACGGGGTTTCGCTGCCACACGGTCCCTGATAAGCACGGTGCTCACCAGGCTGACACACCACAAAAAGCACGGTGCTGACACACCACAACAATCACGGTGCTGACACACCACAACAAGCACGGTGCTGACACACCACAACAATCACGGTGCTGATACACCACAACAAGCAAGGTGCTGACACACCACAACAAGCACTGTGCTGACACACCACAACAAGCACGGTGCTGACACACCACAACAATCACGGTGCTGATACACCACAACAAGCAAGGTGCTGACACACCACAACAATCACGGTGCTGACACACCACAACAAGCACGGTGCTGACACACCACAACAAGCACGGTGCTCACCAGGCTGACACACCACAACAAACACGGTCCACGCCAGCTGACACACAACAAGCACGGCACTGACACACCACAACAAGCACGGTGATGACACACCACAACAAGCACGGCACTGATACACCACAACAAGCACGGTCCACGCCAGCTGACACACCACAACAAGCACGGTCCACGCCAGCTGACACACCACAACAAGCACGGTCCACGCCAGCTGACACACCACAACAAGCACGGTCCACGCCAGCTGACACACCACAACAAGCACGGTCCACGCCAGCTGACACACCACAACAAGCACGGTCCACGCCAGCTGACACACCACAACAAGCACGGTGATGACACACCACAACAAGCACGGTGCTGACACACCACAACAAGCACTGCACTGACACACCACAACAATCACGGTGCTGACACACCACAACAAGCACTGCACTGACACACCACAACAAGCACGGTGCTGACACACCACAACAAGCACGGTGCTGACACACCACAACAAGCACTGCACTGACACACCACAACAAGCACGGTGCTGACACACCACAACAAGCACGGTGCTGACACACCACAACAAGCACGGTGCTGACACACCACAACAAGCACGGTGATGACACACCACAACAAGTACGGTGCTGACACACCACAACAAGCACGGTGCTCACCAGGCTGACACACCACAACAAGCACGGTGATGACACACCACAACAAGCACGGTGCTGACACACCACAACAAGCACGGTGATGACACACCACAACAAGCACGGCACTGATACACCACAACAAGCACGGTCCACGCCAGCTGACACACCACAACAAGCACGGTGCTGACACACCACAACAAGCACGGTGCTGACACACCACAACAAGCACTGCACTGACACACCACAACAAGCACGGTGCTGACACACCACAACAAGCACGGTGCTGACACACCACAACAAGCACTGCACTGACACACCACAACAAGCACGGTGCTGACACACCACAACAAGCACGGTGCTGACACACCACAACAAGCACTGCACTGACACACCACAACAAGCACGGTGCTGACACACCACAACAAGCACGGTGCTGACACACCACAACAAGTACGGTGATGACACACCACAACAAGTACGGTACTGACACACCACAACAAGCACGGTGCTGACACACCACAACAAGCACGGTGCTGACACACCACAACAAGCACGGTGATGACACACCACAACAAGCACGGTGCTCACCAGGCTGACACACCACACCAAGCACGGTGCTCACCAGGCTGACACACCACAACAAGCACGATGCTGACACACCACAACAAGCACGGTGCTGACACACCACAACAAGCACGGTGCTGACACACCACAACAAGCACGGTGCTGACACACCACAACAAGCACGGTGCTGACACACCACAACAAGCACGGTGCTGACACACCACAACAAGCACGGACCATGCCAAGTTGACACATCACAACACAGGTTGCGCCTATTGTCAGACAAAGTAACAGTTGCATTATTCAAAGGTAAACTGCTTCCCGATGTAATAGACAGACCAACCTCAGAACTCTAATGAATTATTTGTAGGATTACTTTTGTTTCTTCCCCTTTAACAGGCGGAGCTGTTAGAGTCATACCTTTGGGAATGACAGCGGAACGTCTGGGCATAAGCACAGAGGAAGATGACTATTTGCAGGGCATGGGCACTGAACACAAAGGGCAGTAGCCATATTCAGGGCAGCTGGCATTAGGCACATTGGTCGTAGAAGACGGGTCTCACTGTGAGCTGAATACACCTGCTGTTGGAAAGTGATGGGGATTAATATCGAAACTGTTTCAGAACCATGGACACGGCACAATACATAAATCCAGACTACCCCACACTTATCCTGTGGAAATTCAGGTCAGGCTGGACTTGCCATGAGGGAAAGACATGCTACCAAAGACTTACCCCGGGTGGAAAAAATGCTGGTGTAGACTTACCCTGGGTAAACAAGAAAACAAAAATAAAAAACATGCCGGTGTAGACTTACTCGGGTAAAAACAAACCTGGTGTGGACATACCCCAGGTAAAAAACATGCCGGTGTGGACATACCCGGGGTAAAAAACATGCCGGTGTGGACATACCCGGGCTAAAAAACATGCCGGTGTGGACATACCCCGGGTAAAAAACATGCCGGTGTGGACATACCCCGGGTAAAAAAACATGCGGGTGTGGACTTACCGAGGGGAAAGAACGCGCAAGGTCTTCCAAATTCAGCCTCAAAACGCACATCGTCCGCGATGCCCGCTCCACCTGAGACTGAAATGAATACGGGGGTGGGGGGTAGGGGGTAGGGGTAGGGGTAGGGTAGAGGTAGAGATAGGTGTAGGGATAGGGGTAGGGGTAGGGGTAGGGGTAGGGGCAAGGGTAGGGGTAGGGATAGGGGTAGGGGTAGGGGCAGTGTTAGGGGTAGGGGTAGGGGCAGGGTTAGGGGTAGGGGTAGGGGCAGGGGTAGGGGTAGGGATAGGGGTAGGGGCAGTGTTAGGGGTAGGGGTAGGGGCAGGGTTAGAGGTAGGGGTGGGGGTGGGGGTAGGATAGGGGTAGGGGTAGGGGTAGGGGCAGTGTTAGGGGTAGGGGTAGGGGCAGGGTTAGAGGTAGGGGTGGGGGTGGGGGCAGTGTTAGGGGTAGGGGTAGGGGCAGGGTTAGAGGTAGGGGTGGGGGTGGGGGGTAGGATAGGGGTAGGGGCAGAGTTAGAGGTAGGGGTGGGGGTGGGGGTAGGATAGGGGGATGCGTGTGGCTGCATAGCACAGAACTGACATGAGAGAATGCTGTTGCTGTCGCTTCTTTAGCTGGTGTGTGTGTGTGTGTGTGTGTGTGTGTGTGTGTGTGTGTGTGTGTGTGTGTGTGTGTGTGTGTGTGTCTGTGCGTGCGTGCGTGCGTGCGTGCGTGCGTGCGTGCGTGCGTGTGTGCGTGCGTGCGTGGGTTCGTGCGTGCGTGCGTGCGTGCGCGGTGTGTGTGTATGTTAATGTTTTTGTGTGTGCGAGTGTATGTGCGTGCTTATGTGCGTGTTGTTTGCTAACACTCGTAGGAGTGCTACAGAATTTTACCAAAGCAAAGTACATTGTGGGGATCTTTAACGTGCGCATGCCGCTAGCACAGGAGACGCTTAGTACTTTGTCTCATCCTCAGGTTTGGCCACGAAGTCCATCACCCAAAGACGGATGACAGTGTCTCGGTTTGTGTGCGTGTGTGTGTGTGTGTGTGTGTGTGTGTGTGTGTGTGTGTGTGTGTGTGTGTGTGTGTGTGTGTGTGTGTGTGTGTGTGTGTGTGTGTGCGGGCGCGCGCGCGCATGTTTGTGGCGGAGGGAGGGGGAGGGCACCGCCAAATCTTGGGTTCGAACCCACAACCTCTTGACACCTGGTGCAGTTCCGGAACGACTGAACCACAAACGGAAACAATGCCACCGACTACTGAGCCATTCGTGTCGTCCACTTTATTCCTGTCTATCGGTCCAGCAATCAATCTCCGTGTAGTTTCGTATTCACAGATAACAATTAAACCACTCCCCTCGTATGCCGCTGTGCGTGTCATCTTTTTATCGATTTTGCGGGGTTGCATGTTGTTGGAACTGCTCTGTACAGAGACACGGTGGCGTCGCCGGGGACGGGGACTAGCAAGAAACTGGAGACGACGCACTACCCGCAGGTACAGGGCCAAAGACAGCACGGCACGCCTTCTACCGCACTGAGGACACTCGCAGGCGGAGATAGATGCGACCGTCCACGATGTACCTTGGTAGGAAGAGAAAGGCCGTTGTCATTCAGACCGACGATGTACCTTTTGACAGGACGAGAAAGGTCATTGTCATTTAGACCGACGGTGTACCTTGATAGGACGAGAAAGGTCATTGTCATTTAGACCGACGGTGTACCTTGATAGGACGAGAAAGGTCATTGTCATTTAGACCGACGGTGTACCTTGATAGGACGAGAAAGGCCGTTGTCAGTAAGACCGCCCATATACCTTGATAGGTGGAGAAAAGTCGTCAGTCAGACCGACGATGTACCCTGATAGGACGAGAAAGGTCACTGTCGTTAAGGCCGACGATGTACTCTGATAGGACGAGAAGCGTCACTATCAGCCAGACCAAAGACAGGACTGCTTCAAAGACGACACCGGAGAACCTTTCAAGAGGGAGCGTATAATTATAGGCTTTCCCTAGCGCTAAAAATCTCTCTTGAACACCTTCTAAAATATTTTAAGTGACAGTCCTTAAAGAGTGCTCCTTGTTCCCTCGGGGTCAATTCATTTTCTGAATACTTATCAACAGCAAGAATGATATGCCTTCCTGGCAGAGGTTGCATGGAGAGTTTATAGCAATTATTTGTTCGTTAATACATTAGATTTGTTTATATCGCTTTTACATGCAGCTTTTTGTTTTTGGAGCGGGTAGGGTGGTGGGCGTTACTCTGTGTAAAAGAAAAGGAAAGTGTTCAGCCCTACGTAGGTGACCCGCCTGTTTCATGAAGCACTGTCCCATCCATTTCATGTAGCCATGACCCGCCCCCTTCATGAAGCCTTGTCCCACACATTCTATGTAGCTATGACCCACCTATTTCCTGTAGCTTCAGCCACCCATTTCATGTAGCCTTGCCCCCTTTTTAATGTAGCCACGACCTCCCCCATTTCATGTAGCCTTGACCCCTTTTTAATGTAGCCACGACCTCCCCCATTTCATGTAGCCTTGCCCCCCTTTTTAATGTAGCCACGACCTCCCCCATTTCATGTAGCCTTGACCCCTTTTTAATGTAGCCACGACCTCCCCCATTTCATGTAGCCTTGACTCCCATTTCATGTAGCCTTGACTCCCATTTCATGTAGCCTTAATCCACCCATTTCATTCAGCCGTGACCCACCCATTTCATGCAGCCCTGGCTCACCCATTTTACGTTGCATTGAACCACCGATTTCATGCAGTCTTGACTCGCCTATTCCATGAGGCCCCGATCTACCTAGTCCATATATCGGTGATCCACATATTTCATGTAGTATGCACTTGTTACATTGACAAGTAAACGCCAAGAGATATTCAGGAACCAAGCGCAGCGCCTGACCAGTACAGACGAAGTGAAATGGTACATAATAACAACAATAAGTAACACTTGTCGAGTGCCTCAACACGCGACAAGCCGTACGCGCTTTACAACTATCAGACAAGAGGCAATGACTACTGGATACACAAACAATTTACATTCATATGGGGTACATATAACACAACCGGACGTGCGCAGGTGTCTATGGATTTAACCTCTCCGCCTCAACTGCCAAACAACACACAGCTAGCTGTTCTAACGCCCCTATCCCCACTCCTTAAAGGAAACATTACATATCTTGCTGACGGAAAGGTTCAGTTTAAAAAAAAAAAAAATCACTTTTGAAACAGTTGATGGGAGCAGCATGTCTGGTGTTATGCGCGAGTTGACTGCATACTGTAAGACCTTGACATGCAAAAGACCGTCGGTCAAAAACTTTGTTGTGACAGTAGGGGTCTGAAACGGACACCTCAGAGGGGCAACGGAGAGGTCGGGAAGGAACATAAATCCTTAGGATGTCAACAAGGTATTGAGGATCCGAGCCGGTAACAGACAGGGAACAAATGACAGAAGGTTTGTTGTTGATTCGTTAACAGATTGAAAACCAGTTGAGTGCACGAAGAAGCGGAGAAACATATTCCTGTTTTGATGACCGGATGACTGCTCGGGCCGTGTTGTTTGTGGTTTTCTGATGTTTCTCGAGAAGATGCTCAAGCGAGCCAGCCTGAAGCAGAATCAGGACTCAAGCCATGACCGAACAAAAGAACACACAAACATCTTCGCCGTATCAACAGAGAGATGGTGGCAGACTGAACCGATTCCTCGGAGCTGGAGGTAGACTGTTGTGCAAATGTTCAAAACCTGATATCTGAAGGTGAGTGCTTGGTCAAGAGTGGCACTGCAGACCAGAGATGGACAGGGGATCTCGGTACTGCTGATTCTGTTGGTACTGCTGCTTAACGGTGGAGTCTTGTAGTGATGGATGACTGTTGAATTTGGGTGGAATGCCGAGCAGAACCTCTTTTTTTCTTTTTCTTTTTTCTTTCTTTCTCCATTTAGTACATTGGCAGTAGTTTTGGGTCTGCGTGTAGATCTGAGATGTAATCTTGGGTAGTTGCTACCATTTGTTTCAGATCAAAATCTGACCTGGCTTTTGCAACTGTATCGTCGGCAGAACGTCCATGCAACCGAGAGTGCTGATCAATAACAGCTGACCCAGGCTTGGTGTACAACAGAAATAGTAACGGTCCCAAAAATGAACCTTGTGGAACCCCATATTTCTGTCATGTAGATGTCGAGTAGAGACCATTGGCTGAAACTGTTTCGCTACGGTCACTTAGATAGGATCTAAATAATGAAAGAGCTGTGTCAAAGATACCGTACGAAGACTGAAGACGAGAAAAGAGGATACAGTGACTTATGGTATCAAATATGGCAGACAAATCAAGGAGAGAGAGAACAGAATTGTCTCTACTGTCAAGAGCAGTGAGAAGGTCATTGACAATTTTTTCAATGGTTTGAGTTCTGTAGACTGACTGCTGTGGATCGAGCCGGCTGTTCATGTTGGGGTGGTCAAGCAACTGCGAGAGAACAGGCATTTCAGTGACCTTTGACAGGAAAGGAAGATTTTAACAGATATACGAGTAGTTTGGTATTGTGCAGCAGTGATCTGAGTTCTTCGTAAGTATCGTCTTCTTTGTATTGGTTTGATGTTACTATTACAGAGTAAAAATATTGATGTGGTACATGGGATGGTAATATATAAAGTAAAAAGAATATGAGAGGTAGACCTACTTCGGTTTGTAGATTACGGGTACAGGCTAGTGCTTGTACAGAGCAAGGTTGGTCAGAATTAATGTGTAATAGGCCCAAGCGAAGGTTGGTACAGAACAGTGTAGGTTAGGAATGATAAGCGAAATAGCCAGGGAAAAGGAGTCGAGACTGCCAGTGACCACTGTCCATATAAGGTAATGAACTGAGCGCCGCGCGAGGAAGCCCCTCACGCGTCCAGCGGACGAATGGTAATGACAAGGAGGTAGTTAAGGGACTATGATGGCGTACACCCTGCGTAGTAATATTTAGTAGAAATAATGAAGGAAAGTTTGTACTTAGGTTTTGGTAAATGCGCAGAAATAGTAGAAGAATGAAGGTTGATAGGAAAGCAACGTCACATTGACGTCACATAACAACTAAAACACTATAAAAGACGGAATTTGTTTTAACGACGGCACTTCTCTCGGATTTTGAAACAAATGCGTTGACTTCGTGAAATCTTGGATTTTCTTCCTGTGGATTTTTGAGACTTACTCTTGATACTCTTGAGACTCTTGACTCTGGATACTCTGGATACACTTGACTCGGGACTCTCGACTTTTTACCCTTCACGGAGTTTAACACACTCGGACTGATTTCGTGAATTCTTGGTTGTTGGATTTTTTTTTAACCTTTTGTGGACTTGGGATTTTTCTTTGGAATAGTGGATGTGCTCCTGGAATTCTATTTATTATTTTATTTTGGATTACCATTCTGCTAGTACAAGAACAGGTATGATCAATCACTTTTATTCTTATTTTGATTGAAACGTATTATTAATTTTTAGAATATATACTCCAACGTGTATGGAATAAAACATGTAAACCGTATAACAACATCTCAGTGACTCATGGTGTGAAAGTCATGTATGTCCAAGTACTTGTGAGACCCTATATTATTCAGTGTGTTTCCCGTCCTAGTATTCTGTCTATCAGTTGGCTTCGCACTCTGTGTCCTTGTGTAAAGGTACTTATTGGAAATGGGGAAAATCTACAAAAGGGTAAGGTGGACAATTCTAGCAATGCATAGGGAACTTACTGAAAGAAAACGCTTTTCAAGAATGTAATTAAAACACAGGGCAAAGCAAGAGAGAGCATTTCTTGTAAAAACGAGGTTAGTAAAACCAGCCCTGTAAAATTACTGTCGTTCGTAATAACATTCTCAAAACGGACTGTTTGACAGCTGCACTGGACTAGAACTGCACTCTAACAATCTCCGAAGTTTCCAGCAGAAAGACAAGGCTAATAAAGCTTGGCGACGCCAAGAAATTGCATAAAAAAGTAGTCTCGTATTCCTACACATATCTGTGGAGTTAGCTAAATGTAAGGTACATTAGTACTCAGAATATCGCTTCGCCAAGAGAGAAGCGAAAATGTGTCTGTCGTGTGACTGATCTAATTACTGACGCTTTTCGAAAAAAATGTACATTGTCCACAACTAGGAGAAAGGGATCCGACATAAAGTTACTGGAGACAGCTGGGGGTTGGGGTGGAGGGTACGAGGGGCGGGTGAGGTCAGTGCGTATTGGAAGCTAGCTGGCCACCAAGGGTCCACCTATTCACACCTCAGGCCCTTGGCTGAAATAACCGTGGGCCTCCCTGAACACTTCACTGACATGGAAACTAGTATCAAACGCTTCATACGACTACGATCGAGCGTTCTCGGGGCATTTTTTCAAACGACATTTTCACAATGACAGACAAGAGCAATAAGACACCTTACTGTTTACTAGATTTAGACTCTCAGTTCTTTTATCGCAAGTGGAAGTTTTCGTTGGATTGAGTTCTAACTGTGAATGCCTGTTAAATAGATGGACAAAATTAAACAAAAGATGTCCAAAATGGTGCTACCCACAATTCCGTGCTCCTTGTAAGCCAGCTTTGGTGGCTTCCCTACTGTCAGTGTCTGTGCTGTGTCTCACGCTCCGTTTACATCCTGCATGGTGTTTCCCTAGCGTCAATGTCTTTGCTGTGTCTCACGCTCCATTCAAGTCCTGCATGGTGGCTTCCCTCGTGTCAGTGTCTGTGTTGTGTCTCACGCTCCATTTACATCCTGCATGATGGCTTTCATAGTGTCAGTGTTTATGCCCTGTCTCACCCTCTTTTCAGAGCCCGCATAGCGGATTCCCTAGCGTGTCTCAAGCTACATTCAGATCCTGCATGGCGGATTCTCTAGCGTGTCTCACGCTCCATTCAGATCCTGCATGGTGGCTTCCATAGTATCAGTGTCTGTGCTGTGTCTCACGCTCTTCAGATCCTGCATTGTGGTTTCCCTAGTGTCAGTGTCTTGTTCCCTGGCGTCAGTGTCTGTGCTGTGTCTCTCGCTCCATTCAGATCCTGCATGGCGGCGCTTGGCTGGAACCCCTGCAACTGCCCCCGCTGTCCCGGGGTCATCGCTCGTTAGCAGAGGCTGGCGGAACACTTTTTTTCTTCTTTTTTGCCAAGCACATCATTGCCAGAAACATTCATACATCATTACAATGTTCCTCTTGCTCACTCATTCACGCGTCTTCGTATGATAGTTATTTTTCCACTTGTACATCCTGCACTATGCCTCTTCCCCTTGGTCACAGTGTGCACAGTTTTTGTTTTGAGGCTTTGTCACAATTAAACGTTTCGGAGCCTGAACTGATTTTCAAATATCATGGACAGTGGAAGGAAGGCATTCTTGCTGCTAAACGCCATGTGTGTCTAAGTCTCCTGCTGCTGGTCTTTCTCTCTGTTGAACGTCATCTGTGTCTAACTGTCCTGCTGCTGGTTTTTCTCACTGCTAGGCGCCATCTATGTCTAAGTCTCCTGCTGCTGGTCTTTCTCTCTGCTGAACGCCATCTATGTCTAAGCCTCCTCCTGTCGTGGCTGACGGTTGACACCTCCCTGTGCAAGCTGTCTCTTCAGCGGGTCTTTGTAGCTCTTCCTAGAAGCACCAAGATCGCCTTTTCGTTCCTGGAGCTGGCCGAACAGCCGGACACAAGGTGGACTCGGCGCTGGGCAGCCTGCCTCTGTTGAGGACTTCTTCCTTTGACACAGTCTTGCCAATGATACCAAGGACAGAGGGAATACAACGCTGGAGGCGGTTTAATAGAGCCATTTACGCCGTCCTAAGCGATGGTTATAAACCATATTAATTTTTTGCAGCCAGTGAAGCGGTTACAGTGGCTACCGACGTCCTAATCACGGTCATAGTTTATAACACCTACCCCCCACCCCCCACCCCCCGACCCCCACCCGCAGCCCCCTACGCGTAAACTGCTCTGCGCTGGCGTTATCGTGCCTTTGGGTACAAACTCGAGCTGTTTGGTACGAGATTCATAATGGCCGCCAAAAGACCGGTTCGGTACACGTGCACAATCCGATTCGAAGAGATCGTGAATTTTGATGACTGAATAAACCCACTGGACGTGTACCATGATCTAGGTTTAGTTCATCGTTGTTGGTTTCTACGTCGTGAGGTCCTTGACGTAATCGATGAGTTTAATTATGACTCGCAGTACCTCGCATCGACACGGGGGAGTTCGTCTGCTCTTGCCGGTGGCCGGAGCTGTACTTGCGTGTGTTTTATTGTACTTCACAGCGCCTTCTCTCTCTCTCTCTCTCTCTCTCTCTCTCTCTCTCTCTCTCTCTCTCTCTCTCTCTCTCTCTCTCTCATGGTGTACTCTGTGGAAGCATTTTGAGCTCCCCCCCTTTTTTCCCCCTTTTCTTTCGTCCCCCCCCCCCCCCAAGTGTTTCTTTTGCTGTTTTGCGGAACATTATGACATTTATTTCTTTAAAATAATTTATTACATTATTATTATTACTATTATTATTAATACAAATAATGATCGCTTTGCGGTTTATGCCACAGATACTTGTCAGGGTGTGATTGGAGATTCAGTTGGTGTCAGTTTGTAGCGGATGTGAAGGAAAATCCCGTGGGGTTTCCAGTCACAGTTAAATATAGACGGCCTTACGCTAACACAGTTGTAACCGACAGCATTTTGTGCATCGTGGCCGCGATTTGGCGGGGCTGTCGTAAATTCGAATCGTGCACATAACTGTAACCGCGCCGTGAGTCGGAGGGCTTTCCGCTAGCGTAGTTTATAACCGTGTTGATTAAACCGGCTCCAGAATAACGCTCAAGTAGCCCGGTAAGCTTCTCGTCTCGGGAGGACATTATTCTGATAATTACTCAGACTGACATGAACTTTTCTGGTCAGTCAAAGACAAAATGTCTGTGGGCACGTCTGTTTAGGTCATTAATTAGTTTTCTAATTGCTTATGCATTTACGTGTTTTGACTGAGGGTTAAACTTTCGTTGTTATGGACTTTGTGCTAACGCGAGTCACAGAGACAAAATTTCCGAGGAGCTTCGTGCACTTACGGTAAGCACAGAACCAGGCCGGCGTGACGTCATCGAATGCCCGGAAGGGAGAGGCGTGGACAGAGGAAACGGGCGACCTCGCGAGGGCGAGAAAGGACCCTCGTCAATCAGAT
>CAUZXP010000003.1:20000-41483 GCA_963584105.1 Alviniconcha strummeri
TTTCCTCGCTCACCGGGGGCTGCTAGCTGTAGAGGTGGGGGCATTGCCTTCATCGGCAGAGACTCGTTAAAGCAGAACGTTTCTTGTTCCACGTCATTCCCATTCCACCACTTCTGTTTTGAAGTCGCACAGCTGACACTCACTCTTCACAGTCAACGGTACAATTTCTTTTGTATTTACCCCCCCCCCCCCCCACCGCCAAACAAAATGAACGCTTTCACTGATATGTTTTTCGACCAATTCACACGATTCCTTGAATACTGTGATACTCTGTCAGACAAAGTGCTTATTATGGGCGATTTCAGCATCCACTTTGAAACCCTAAATGATCACAACTCCATAAAAATGCACGACATGTCAGAAATATTCAGCCTCAGCCAGTCTGTCACTGAACCTACACACACTCATGGCCATCTTTAAGATCTAGTTCACAGACATAGTGAATGCCTTCTTCGCTCCACCCGCCTTGACCACAGACTCACATCCGACCTCATTGCTGTTCTATTTCAGCTTGACATTCCCAAATCTGCCGTCCAACCTGTAAGTACGCAGTTCCACCCTATTAGCAAAATTGACACGGTACGTTCAAACACCTGTGAACACAAACAAGGCCACACGGTATATTCAAACACCTGTGAACACAAGCAATCCCACACGGTACGTTCAAACACCTGTGAACACAAGCAAGCCCACAAGGCACGTTTAAACACCCGTGAATACAAGCAAGCCCCATACGTTTAAACACATGTGAACACAAGCAAGCCCACACGGTACTTTTAAACACCTGTGAACACAAGCAAACCCACACGGTACGTTTAAACACCCGTGAATACAAGCAAGCCCACACGGTACGTTCAAACACCTGTGAACACAAGCAGCCCCACACGGTACGTTCAAACACCTGTGAACACAAGCAAGCCCACAAGGTACGTTTAAACACATGTGAACACAAGCAAACCCACACGGTTACTTTCAAACACCTGTGAACACAAGCAACCCGACACGGTACGTTCAAACACCTGTGAACACAAGCAAGCCCACACGGTTACGTTCAAACACCTGTGAACACAAGCAACCCCACAAGGTACGGTCAAACACCCGTGAACACAAACAAGACCCGCTTCGCGCCGTGGCCATACCGTTATTTCGCCGGCAGGTCACCGTTCGCTGAAGATCCCGCACTGCTGCCGAATCACTTCCATTAAGGTCACTGAGGCCTGTTCTGATTCATCATATGCAGGCCACTATACAATTCTCTCCTGACGGAAACGCTAGCTGTACTTCGCAGCCAGAATGAATGACCGGCCCCTGCGGACAGCGGGCAGCAGACCGCCAATATGTCTACCCATCAACCCATCTATGTGGACGTTGTGACGTTGAAGGCGTTGACCAGGAACTGCTGCCTGGGGCAGGGCCATGGGACGACAGGAACTGGGAGAGTGACGTGGTCAGCAGAGCGGGGAGACTGACGTAGCCAGCACAGCGGGGAACGGGGAGACTGTCATGGCTAGCAGAGCAGGGAACGGGGAGACTGATGTGGCCACGAGAACGGGGAATGTAGGGCCACAGGCCATCAGATGTTGCTTCTCCCTTTCTTTTCCTTCTATGTTAGTCTTAATGTCCAGCTGCACATAGAAGTTGCACAGCTAAAGATCAGCGACCCCGCCAAAGAGCAATGATCCTGCTAAAGTGTGCCACGATTACTGTGTGAAAGCTGTTGTCGTGGCGGTCAGTCCGGTTTCCAGGGAAACCGGTAATCACAAGTGGCCGGTAATCTGTGGTGGACAGGCAGGGGATTAACGCACCTCTCCACACGTTTAACTAACTTCATGTACTCACTCTTCACGTCCGGTCAGCTTCATGTACCCTCTCTAGACATCTTACTTCATATACCTTTCAAAGTTTGTCTGATAATTAATATACTTAGCAATACAATAAACAGGTATAATTCGATTTTTGTTTTAAATTTAAACTTTTTGTTGCCTCTTTGTACAAATGCATTTATGTCCGATCATCCAACAAGTGTAATCAACAGTACTGGTTTCCGGCTTAGCCACTATCAGTTCAAGAGTGTATTGATTTTAGCCAGGCACTTTTTGAGTTTTTTTGTATTCTCTTTGAATTTATAAGATAATTCAAGTGCACCTGCCAACGATTCATTTTAATGTTCATTTTTGTTTTCGCGTTTAGTTTGTCTGATTGTACGTCTGCTAGCAATGTACCAGCATTTGTTATACTATTGCAGTGGAAATACAGAATACAGAATCTTGATTGTCTATGAATAACACTGTAATTTGCCTTACGGCTGCATAAAAGATTTGATTGATGATCGCTTATATAGCGCTATTCTCCACTCTCTTGAGCAGACTCACTGCGCTCGCACGTGATTCTACACGAGTGACTAGCTTTTTATAGCGCGTTTTTTTGAATATCCACCGAAGTGGTGTACTTTCAGCGCTGGCATGGCTGGTGCCACATGAAACTGCAGCCGTATCGGCGCAAGTTCTGTGTACACCATACAACCATGCTCCATGTCACATCATGCAAAGCCACATACGTAAGGTGTATGTGTGTTTAGCTGAAACCTGCCACCTGCACTTTTGGCAGAATGACCGGGATCTTTTACGTGCTACTGCGGTAACACGGGGGTGGAACGGATACCGAAATAAGAGTCAGCACAGAAAGTTGACCCTGGAGAAGAAAATTCTCCCGCCGCTCCTGCGGGGATTCGAACTCGCGACCTTCAATCACGAGTCCGGCGCTCTAACCACTGAACTATCCCCGCCCCCGGGAAGATACCGGTAAAATAACACACAGTATAACACATGAACATAAGTACGCATAAAGCACATGAAGCAGAAGGCTTATACGCTTATACGCTTTCATCATAAATGTTTTTGCCACATTCTTGTACTTAGTCTTGGAACGAAGAGAAATTGCTATTATATGAATGCTGACGCGACTATAACAGAGTGTGTGCACGTCATGCTACCACTCTGATTGGTTGGTATACATTTATTTATATACCATTACAATTCCTGATATATGCCAGCGCTGTATATTCAAAAACGCACTGTGAAAAGCTAGTCACTCATGTTGAATCACATGCGAACGCAGTGAGTTTGCTGGAGAGCGGAGAATGGGTCTATATAAAAACAGTCATCATCATCATCATCATCATCATCATCATCATCATCATCATCATCATCATCATCATCATCATCATCTGTGACTGCAATTTAACATGATTCACAAGCTCCTCTGAACATTTTGATAAGGTACAGTGTGTAATCATCATTAACGTTTGTGAAGGCCAGTCAAATAAACTTGTCCGTCTTGCGTCTCGTCTCTCTGTCTTTCTCCCCCCCTCCCTCGCTCTCCCCGCTCTCTCCCCCTCCTCTCTCTCTCTCTCTCTCTCGCTCTTTCTCCCTCCTCCCCCCTCTCTCTCTCGCTCTCTGTCTGTCTGTCTGTCTGTCTGTCTGTCTGTCTGTCTCAGACACGCCGGCAGCAGCAGAATGTGGTCATTGATTATAAATAGATGTATAGTGTATTTATAATCTATGACATGGTGCACTGGGAGTTAACGATGGCGCGCCGAGCTTGGTTTTGCTGAGACCGCTGGGAACCCGTGCAGAGCCCCGTGCTAGATGTGAACTGGTCTTTTTTATTTACAAATCTGAAACAGAACGAGGCACAGAGCGCTCGTGCAGGATCAACACTCAAGGAAGTTAATTAGCGCTCGAAATAAGTGACAGAGGTACAACAACAACAAAGACCTAAGTGGCCTACGGTAACTCTCACCTGGCATGCGTGTAAACACAAGGTACACAAACTCCACTAGAGGTACATCCTCAACTCTGATGAATCTCTGGTGGAGTTAATGTACCTTGTATTTACACACAAGCCAGGTGAGGATGTTGTTGAAGTGTTGCTTTACGTCCACAGAAACCGTAGGCTTATTAGGGACGGGAGCCCAGGACGGCCACGTCGACTTTCACACAGCTCCTGAGCACTGATGTGGTGAGGATGTACCTCTGGAGGAGTTTATGTACCTTGTATTTACACGCATGCCAGGTGCGAGTTACCGTAGGCGACGTAGGTCTTTGTAGTTGTATTTGTGTTGCGTATTTCGAGCTCTAAATAACTCCCTTGTGTATTGATTCTTACTTATTTAGGTCCCCGTGAGACCCCTCACCCCCCTTCCAGTCTCTGTAATCCCGTCGCCATAGCCATCTCAGCCACATCCCGGATATGTCTGTTATTGATTTTTATTTTCTCTCCATTTCAGACTTGGTCAGCCTTTTATTGTCTTTGTGGCGGCGGCAGCAACATGTAAACATGGGCAGACTTTCGATGGGATGACAGTTGTTTTGTTGTACGTATGTCCACGAAAGAAATTTAATTCCGATATTTCTGCACATTTGTAGAAACTGTGAAACCGCATTAATCAATTACTTATTCGTACTTATAATATTTGTTTGTGGTATAGCCGTGCTTATTTGTGTTTGTAGTATAGCAAGGACTGGCTGTTAGACAGGTCCAAATGAATCTAACGATACTATCCTTGAGTATTAGTTTTTGAGCTCTCTCTCTCGTTAGCTCTGTTTGACTATCTCTCTCTCTCTCTCTCGTTAGCTCTGTTTGACTCTCTCTCTCTTGGTATACACTTTTAAAATGCAATATATGATGACAAAATATGTATCGCCCTGATGTAACACACTGGTTGACTGGGCGTAAAACATTAATTTACTTAGTTACTTACTCTCTCTTTCTCTGCGTCTCTTTATGAACAGGTGCAAACACAAGCTTGCAAACTCCTGCTGAATGTCCCGTCATACACCCCATCATACACCCCATCATACACCCCATCATACACCCCGTCATACACCCCATCATACACCCCATCATACACCCCATCATACACCCCATCATACACCCCGTCATACACCCCATCATACACCCCATCATACACCCCATCATACACCCCGTCATACACCCCATCATACACCCCGTCATACACCCCATCATACACCCCATCATACACCCCATCATACACCCCATCATACACCCCATCATACACCCCATCATACACCCCATCATACACCCCATCATACACCCCGTCATACACCCCATCATACACCCCGTCATACACCCCAGACGACATGGTCCTTGTGATCTGGGAAGATATCCGCTCTTTGCCACTAGGTGTACCCAGTACTGGCTTCAACTTCCGAAGGAACCACTGAACAAGTACTGGAGAAAAGCGTGTGGAATGTTGTATGGTATGCAGGAGAGAGACTGTGCGAACAGGAACAGGGTGGCGCACATCAAGAAGATCAAGATCAAGATTTGGGCGCTAATTAACTCCCTTGTTTGTGGATTCAGCGCAGATCAAGTTTTTCTTGTGCTACAATGGGTTTGGTTATGTCTGGAAGTGTGCTTGCGTGGAAAACGAAAAGATGTCCATAACGGAATTTAAGAACCGATTAAGAGAGTGTTGCTGCTAGAGGTGGTTCTCTCATTTGGCCAAAAGTGAACGTTTTGTCCTGTACAGCTGCTTTAAGAATATCTTGGAGCGTTAAAAAATACTCTGAAGTTATAAAGTAGCAGAGTGTACAAAACTGCACTGGCTCGCTATCGTGCGAGCGTTTCGCTTATAAACGACGACATGCTTTGCTTTTAGTAGTAGAGAACCAACGACTCTGCCCTTTCTGTGTAGGCACGCTTGAAGACAAATGCCATGTGCTTTTCATATGCCTAGTGCTCATCCAGTCAGTTGAGAGACAAGTTCCCCTTGTCTTTGTACAGACACTTACCTGACAAAGAACGCTACTGCAGATTATGCAGTGATTCCGACGATGATACAATGCTTAACAGGTCAAGCCTTATCTTCTTTGCACTTAAGCTGAGGAGAATTTAACAGAGTAAAGAGATCCATCAAATTATGCTTATTTGATTTCATTAGCACACGCATAAATGTTGCTTTGCCCATCTGAAAAACTTTACCTTATTATTCACGATGCTTTCCTCTACACAAACTAACTTTGCCTATTAACGGTTTTTGTGCAGATACATTGGTTGTATTTTATACTAAGGACCTTGTACAGTAGCTGAAACAGATCCTGTACATTGGCTAAAACACTTAGGACCTGTACAGTAGCTGAAACAGGTCCTGTACATTGGCTGAAACACTTACCATCACTTAAGTCCTATACACTGGCCGAAACTCTTAGGTTCTATACATTCACTGAAACACTGAGGATCTGTACAGTAGCTGAAACAGGTTCCATACACAGGCTGAAACATTTAGGTCTTATACACTGGCTGAAGCACGTAGGTCCTTTACCTATTACTAGAAGAGCGCGCCAGAGCGGTGTGTGTGTGTGTGTGTGTGTGTGCGTGCGTGCGTGCGTGCGTGCGTGCGTGCGTACGTGTGCACGCGTTTGCGAGTGTGTGTGTGTGTGTGTGTGTGTGTGTGTGTGTGTGTGTGTGTGTGTGTGTGTGTGTGTGTGTGTGTGTGTGTGTGTAGAGATTGTGTCAGTGGAAATAAAGACGAATATCCCGCAATAAACGCTGCCGTTGCGACTGAGATAGATGTGTTGAAATTACTTGGAATAATTCATGAAGTCTTTGAGAGGGGCCAAAACGAACTGACTGTAATGAGCAAAAAGGAACGGCAAGGAATTATCTGTGAGGATTGGCCTCCACAAAAAATAGCGTGGGCTGAGCCTCGCGGATATTGGCACACACACACACACACACACACACACACACACACACACACACACACACACACACACACACACACACACACACACACACACACACACACACACACAGAAAGCATAAATGCTCACCACAAAGCTAGTGAGTACAAAGATGTGGATTACACCCCTGAAGAATGACAAGAAGCAGAAAAGCAAGGAATAATGAGGGCATCTGATCAAACACTGGCACAATGTAATAGAGGACAAAACGAAAAAACAAAACAAAAACTTAGGACAATTGATTCAGCACAGGTTCAGCCAAAGAGGGCAACTGTCAGCATGCCTGTTATCTCACACAAACACAAAAGGAAACACGCAGCAAAGGAACACAGGCAGGAAAGGAACACGCAATATAGAAACACAGGCAGGAAGGCAACAAGTAAACACAGGGAAGAAGGCAAAAACTAAACACAGGGAAGAAGGCAACACGTAAACACAGGCAGGAAGGCAACACGTAAACAGGGAAGAAGGCAACACGTAAACACAGGCAGGAAGGCAACACGTAAACACAAGGAAGAAGGCAACACGTAAAAACAGGCAGGAAGGCTACAAGTAAACACAGGGAAGAAGGCAACACGTAAACACAGGCAGGACGGCAACAAGATAAAAAGACAGGAGGCAAAATGCAACAAGGAAATACAGACAGAAAGGAACAGGCAACAAGGAAACAGACAGGAAGGCAACAGACAGCAAGGAAACACAGACAGGAAGGCAACAAGCAACAAGGAAACAGGGAAACAGGAAATAATTTACCAGTCAACAGGGAGAAAGCTAGGCCACAAGGAAACAGACAGAAAGGCAACAGGCAACACAGACAGGAAGGCAACAGGCGACACGGAAAAACAGACAGGAAGGCAACAGACAACAAGAAAACACAGACAGAAAGGCAACAGGCAACGAGAAACCACAGACAGGAGGGCAACAGGCAACGAGAAACCACAAACAGGAAGGCAACAGGCAACCAGAAAACACAGGAAGGCAACGAGAGAACACAGGCAGGAAGGCAACAGGCAACGAGAAAACACAGACAGGAAGGCAACAGGCAACGTTAAACTAGCTACGCTTACTGTAGACAGGAGAAGGCCAGACAAAAATCAAGTTTAACTATCGAGGTCACTCATCGTGAGAGAGAGAGAGAGAGAGAGAGAGAGAGAGAGAGAGAGAGAGAGAGAGAGAGAGAGAGAGAGAGAGAGAGAGAGAGAGAGAGAGAGAGAGAGAGAGAGAGTGTATGCCAATACTGCTTAAATGTGTTTGTTATTCCGTGGCGAAACGACCAGACTGGTCAGTGAACAGCTTTAAATATTAATGACTTTACATTTTTTATCTGTTTGGGTCCCCTTGCTGAAACAAGTTTGCAGGCAATTTGAATATGGTTTAGTCGCAAAACATGGGCAGTGTAGAGTGTAGTGTTCAGGTGTTTCCTTTCTGTCTCCAAAATTTCAAAAGCTACGTGTTAGGTGTCTGTTTTCAATAGGCCATAACTTATGTCGCTCATACCAAGACGAAGTTTGCAATACATTATCTATGCTTCTCGACTACTTTTCAGTGTAAAAGAAAGGCGGAGGATTTGCATCATTTTTACTTTACTTGACTAATTAATTTGTTCGTTGTATATTTTTTTAGGTAAATTATTCCACAATGTAGTTATTGATGGGGAAACTGAATGACTGCCTATACGTTTCAGTTTCACGTTTTGGGGCTTTGGGTCAACCACATTTTAATTTTTTTTATATATTTACCATTCGCATTTTGTGAAAGAACCTTTTACAACTCCTGGTCATCAACAGAGAGGATCTTAATTTCTGCGTCCACAGTCACCCACAGGGCGGTGGAGGCTACAGACCACTAACTCGAGTACAGGGTGTCCGAGGAATAGAGAAACGGGGACTGACTGCATGCGTGCGCATTCAAGGACTGGGGAACATGAACTGCATGCGTGGAAAGGGGCGATTGTGCTCGGGGTCAGGCGTCCAGTGTATTAGGTTTCACTAGTAGTCAGCGGTACACTGCATGTACACGTGACGATCGTGCTCGG
Organism: Alviniconcha strummeri; assembly: GCA_963584105.1. Taxonomy (NCBI): domain Eukaryota; kingdom Metazoa; phylum Mollusca; class Gastropoda; family Provannidae; genus Alviniconcha; species Alviniconcha strummeri. The sequence goes on from CAUZXP010000003.1 coordinate 28,803, forward strand.
GGTCCACAGTGTATCGAGTTTCACCAGCTTTACGTTGAAACCCTGCCATGGACCGAAAGAAAGCTGTTGGGGAAACAGCTGCAGCAGACTCGGCAAACGGCATACACACTCGATCGGCTACCGCCACTGACTGAGGAGAGAGAGAGAGAGAGAGAGAGAGAGAGAGAGAGAGAGAGAGAGAGAGAGAGAGAGAGAGAGAGAGCGAGCGAGAGAGCGAGCGAGAGAGAGAGAGAGAATGACGTCACGAACGACCTCAAGGCGGCTTGCGGCTACCTTTCCGTCAATGGCCGTTATGCATTGACCTTGCCGGATTGGGTGTCCTTGGTTACCGGCAGCCAGTTCTGTTTTGCAAGGACGAAAGACCACACACGTGTACATCACGCAAATACCCCAACTCAATTACGGCTCAGCATCCGCTCCAAGTTAGGTCTGACTTTAAGTACGTAATTGTATGTCAGATGTATGTGTTTTACGGTGCTGCGGACCCAAAGAACAAAGTAAAACACATGAACGTGACATCTGACCAAATGGTGCAACACAAAGCGCATGGTATTTCATTTCAGGAAAACAAAAGGCATGATCAGTCTCAAGACAAAAACACCAGCTTAAACACCTGATGCTTAACCTGACTCGGTACAAATACCATTAAACATGATGCTTAACCTGACTCGGTACAAATATCATTAAACACCTGATGCTTAACCTGACTCGGTACAAATATCATTAAACACCTGATGCTTAACCTGACTCGGTACAAATATCATTAAACACCTGATGCTTAACCTGACTCTGTACAACTATCATTAAACACCTGATGCTTAACCTGACTCGGTACAAATATTATTGATCAGGTTCGTGAGCACAGTGTTCTTTGGGCTACAGTTGATGGAGAGTTAAAATGGCAGCTCCACATTTTTTGTTTTTGTTTTTTGCTTGACTGCTTAGTATGGACGTTGATTGTCGCAAACTGTTTTTGTTTTTTTGTTTAAAAAAAAACCCAGTTTACTGGAACAAATAAATTATACCTTTATAATGTAGAACAAAGTCAGCGAGGATCACCTAAACAACAACAACAACATCAAAAAACAAAAACAGACTCAATTTTCTCTACAGAAGAGCAGCACTAATCGCTCCTTGTAAACATTTAAAACACTGCAAATTGTTCCACTGCAGAAAAGTAACTACAGTACAGCTGTGCTTTTATGGTTTCTGTGGACGTTAAGCACCATGTTTACTTACTTACTGTGCTTACGTTTAAAGTGCATATGGGCTGGATACCGCAATATGTATAGGATCTGCTCAACCGAGCAGCTGCTCCACGTGAGAGAGAAAGAGAAAGAGAGAGAGAGAGAGAGAGAGAGAGAGAGAGAGAGAGAGAGAGAGAGAGAGAGAGAGAGAGAGAGAGAGAGAGAGAGAGAGAGAGAGAGAGAGAGAGAGAGTGTGTGTGTGTGTGTGTGTGTGTGTACGTGCGTGTGTGTATCTATGTATGTGTGTGGGTGTGTGCGTGCGTGCGTGTGTGTGTACGTGCGTGTGTATATGTATGTATGTGTGTGTGTGTGTGTGTGTGTGTGTGTGTGTGTGTGTATGTGTATAATTATACGTGTGTGTGTGTGTGTGTGTATGTGTGTGCGTGCGTGTAAGTGTTTTACCGCGAACTTGTAATAATCTATATGAAACGAAGTTTGCATTGTCTGGGTCATTTGACATTCTCCTCCTCTGAAAATAAAGCACTTGTGTCTGAGCGTGGTGTCAAATACATTTGCGAAAAACCATGATTTACAAATACGACAGCTTTGAGATGATGTTTTGGTATAACCATGCTTGATCATCCTCTGTGCCTGGACATTTAATGTTCTTGTTCCATTAATAGTAATCATGTTCGTGCACGCAGCTTTTTCAAATGTTTTTATTTCTCCTCCTTTTCTTCTTCTTCTTTTCTCTGTCTGTCTCCATCTCTCTCTTTCTATCGGTGTGTGTGAGTGTGCGTGTGCGTGCGTGCGCGCGCGCGCGCACGCGCGCGTGTGTGTGTGTGTCTCTCTCTCTGTGTCTCTCTTTCTCTCTGTCTTTAATGAAGAAAAGATAGTGTGTACACTACTGCCATCTTTTATTATATCCTTTATTCTCATCGCTATTCTCTTTTATCCTCTATTTTATATGTAGGGGAGTGGGGATGGGGAGTTGAGGGAAGCAGGTTGGAAGCATGGATGAAGAGTCACAAGTCAGAGGTTGCTATAACATAACTTTTATTTGTACACCAACCAACCAGGAAACAGTGTCTGTATTGGAAAAGACACAAGCAAACAAAACATTTAGAACATGAAAGCAAATGTAAAGTCTAAACAACAGCAATTACTAATCTAATAAATACAGTAACCATGTAGTTTACCTGTGGGTTACTATAATACATGACAAAATGATTAATAATCAAGCACATAAATCGTGTGCTTGACTTACACTTAAAACCCGTATCTCACAGAGTCACGGTGAGTATACAAGAGACGGCCAGTCAATTAACTGATGAACTCCCAGTATAATAGTATACAATAAAGTAACAGTGAAGAATGCGGATTACCAAGCTCATTCTTAACTAAACAGGAAGTGAGATAATCGTTACAGCAGTTCCACTTCAGCACACAACGAGATGGATAGTGACACGGGTGGCACCTGGGTCCATGCCGTAAGCGGGAGGAAGTCAGTCATAAACTGACCATATCCAGCCTCGTCAAGTTACTCAAAGCGTTACAGCATGCTACTGTTACTGACTAGCAGAGCATATCCGGCTGTGAACAACGTCATCAAGAATCTAAACTGAGGGTAGCGCATCAAGAATCTAAACTGCTGATCTGGCTGCGCCTGTCTGCTCGGTTAGTGAACAGAGACAAAGACCTAATTGCCGCCACTGACGCGCATCACCGGCCAGTTCGGGTACACGCACAAAGACCTGGAAAAGGGTTTACAAGCTAAATAGAGTGAAAGTCTGCGCGCCCAAGACTCGGCCATACAAAAGCCGGATCAAGCAGAAATAACATGTCTCACAGTTTATACAATCACCCCTATGTACTTACACCATATTCAACTAGTAAACTGAACATTCCACAACTATGAAGTCAACATCTTCAAAGTGTTAGCCATGATATACCACCGATTTCATGTAGAAACATAGATCGGTAGGAAAACAAACAAAGAAGTTATGCCGCACTGACAAAGTACCCATACTTTAGAGGGATAACTTTGCATCGGCAAAGCATCACTCAAACTGAACATCCAGCAATGGCAACATAACATACTAGTTACATATCATACTAGTTACATATACATTTTGGAAATATCGGTCATCCTGTGCCATAAAAGCTTAAGATGTGAACACACATACAATGTACACTGACACCATAGCGGCGGCAACCAGGCGGCAATCTGATGCCGAAATTACCCACGTTCAAGAACCAAAATCAAGGCACGTTGTGAACATGGTAACATTATAAACATACATTATTTACATCAATAAGAAACAACAGAACAACAAGCCATAGAAAAATAACTACTTACAGGCTCTCCCCTGATGAAAACACATGAACACCGGCCGCAACAGTTAACAAACAACCTGCCTCTGCAGGGACACTGGGGGAAAAGGGACGCTGCCGTTCGTTCTGTTTTTGCTTAATGTCCTCAGATGCCAAAAGCATATTAGGGACAATCTATAAAGTAAGCTTGTTTTGGATATATCATAGTTAAAACCATGGGGGGAGACGGGGGGGATGGGGAGCGAAGTAAGCTTGGTCCACTTGCGGATCAATATTTGGATCGGGACATGAGGTCGCTGGAACAAAGGGGGAATGAGGGATGAGGGGAGGGATGAGATGGGTCCACCTGCGGATCAATACTAGGGTCAGGGTGCTGGGTCGTCTTGGCTGTACTGGGGCATTCACTCGTAGAACTGAGCAGCACGCTAGGGGTCCGGTTAAAAAATCGTCCTCCACTATTTACAGTTAAAAACTGGGCTGCAGATAAAAAACCTTGCAAGGTTATGTCGGCGGGCTGCACAACATGTAATATATACAATCGGCACACACAGTATTTACAGTTAAAAACGTCGAAGACGCACATGGTAGTTCACACACACTTGTTGTAGAATCGAGGCCTGTAGTCAGGCGGCTAAAAATACTTGGGTATGCAAGCATACACTTGTGGTGGTCGCTGGAATCAGGTCCAGCAGATTACAACTGGGTGCGGGAAACACGGGGACGTTCACCCCTTCCTCCACCGCCGGGATTAACCCGAGCTGCGGGAAAGAGTTGAACGTAGCCGGTGGTCCCGCCTACTACAGGTAGGCTGCCAGTGGACAGGTGTAGACCAGTCTGGCTGCAGCCCGCAAGAGGCTCCATCCTTCACGCTGGTCGCACACTGCCAGGCTTTTTGTACACAGGGGCAGTCCCACGCTGCTTAGTTTCCCAGTCAACGGTTGGAAGTGGTCTGAACATGAGGTGCAGGAGAACATCACGTGATGAAACGAGACGCTCATCCCACACTCACACTTCGTCGGTACGCACATGCATCTCCAGACGCCCACGTGTAGACGATGCATGATGCGAGCTAGGTAGGTCGGAATTCCAGGGAAGAAGACTCCTGCCCTGCAGGGGGGAGAGGTGTCGTCCCACTCCTTGGCCGTGGCCATTGGGTGGAACTCCTTCTCCCACTGCTTCCACGCCTGCTTGGTTAGTTCCGCATATACGTCGGCCAGGCCGATTTTCATCGTCACAGTCGAGGAGTCCACTCCCTTGGCTCCTCTTTTTGCTGCTCTATCCGCCTTCTCGTTTCCAGAGAGGCAGACGTGCGCTGGTACCCACTGAAAGCGAACTTCCGTACCGCGGGTGATCAGCTGATGGGTAGTTGTCGCGATCTCACGCACGAGATCCTCCCGTGCGTTTTGAGAGTCGGACTTGATGGCTGCCAGCGCCGCCTTGGAGTCGCTGCAGATAACAATGGCGAAGGGAGTGACTGGTATCGCGCTGATGTGTTGCAGGGCCATCGAGATAGCCAGCAGCTCAGCGGTGAAGACCGACACTGCAGGCAGTGAATAGGAGTGTGTGAGGTTGTTGAACTCTGGGATCACAAAGGCAGCTCCAGCTGCACCATCCTCCATCACAGAACCATCAGTGAAGATCTTCAGGTGGTGTTGGTACTTTTCTTCCAGGCATAGCCTAGCTGTCACTGCTAAAACGAGTGGATTCTGGTCCTTCATTAGCCCTTCCATGTCCACCTCAACGTGCGCTCGTTCCATGAGCCAAGGTGGATAGGGATGCATCGGCCTCGTCGCCACTTCAACACCATCCAGTCCCGCGCTCCGGACCAGGTCGCAGACCAGGTCACAGATGGAGGAGTAGGACTGGAGTCGGGAGGGCTTACGGAAGGTAGCAGTTATCTCGTCGACGGTGGAGTTGTCGATAGTCTGGCATCTAAAAACATACTTGCTACAGACGAGCTGGATGTGGCGGCGGAACGGGAGGAGCCCGGCCTCTCTGTACACCAGGCACTGCGGCACGGACTGCGGCAGCCCGAGGGCCAGTCGCAGACCGCGCACCTCTATGGCGGTGAGACGGGCTAGACCCGTTTTCGAGAGGTGGGGCATGGCTTCCAGTCCGTACGACAGGCGTGAGCGCACCAGGGCCCGCACCACGTTCACTAGGATCTTGGGGGTGTTCGCCCAGGGCTGAGCAGATAGCACCTTGATCACGTTGAGGGCTCGGGAGGCGTTCCGCGCGTTGTGCACGACCTGCTGGTTCGTACGCCCCCAGCGAGTGAAGTGTACACCCAGGTACTTGACTTCTTTCGATGCAAAGATGCTCTGCCCGTTCACCCTGATGTGCACCTCCGTGTTCTGAGAGGTGTTGGTGTGGAATGGGAGGAACACAGTTTTCTGGGAAGAGAGAGCGAATCCATTCACTTGCATAAAGTGGACCACCCCGTCCACAGCTTCCTGGAACAGTTTCATGCTTTGTTTCACCCACGAGCTGTTTGTGTGGAGACGTCTGATGTGGGTGTCCGTCCATATCGCCAGGTCGTCGGCGTACATGGTCAGCACTACCTTTCCTTTCACTGCCGAGTCCACGTCGTGGACCATGATGTTGAACAACAGGGGGGCGATCACAGATCCCTGAGGAACGCCCATACTTACTCCTTTGGTGGTCGACGTGGCTCCCTTCCACCTGACCTGCATCGATCTGTCGCTCAGGAAGGATCTGATGTAGTTGTACATGTTGCCAGAAATTCCGATCTTGTTGAGTTTCTGTAGTAGCTTGGCATGCCAGACCTGGTCGTAGGCACGGGAGATGTCAAAGAAGCACGTCAGTAGGACCTTTCTCCTCCCTATTGCCCTCCCGACGTGCTCACCCAGTTTCACCAGGTGGTCTGTGACACCCCGTCCCCGTCGGAAACCGGCCTGGCACACGGGGAACACTTTCTTGGACTCACAGTAATATTCTAGTCTGTTCTTGATCACCCGTTCGTACACTTTCCCTAGGTGGGATGTCAGGGAGATGGGTCTGTAACTGCCGAGCTCCTTCCTCGGTTTGCCGTGTTTGTGGATGGGGACGACAATGGCGTGTTTCCACCCCGCGGGAATTGTGCCCCCATCCCAGCATCTTTGGAAGAAATCCAGCAGGATCTTCAGAAACGACTCGGGGGCCTCTTTCAGCATCCGATACGAGACGGTGTCCACACCGGTGGAGACTTTGACTTTCTTGATGGAAGCCAAGGCTCGTCTTAGCTCGGTGCAGGTCAGTGGGGTGTTAACCGCCAGACTGTCATCTGGCACCGGGTGCGTGAAGGTAGCCTCCATCTCTCGTCGGAATTGTTGCCTGTCCGCCGGGAGACTGTCGGTGTCACTGGCCTCGGCGAAAGCTTTCGCGAGAGCGTCCGCTTTGCTCTGGGCCGTCGTGTACTTTGTGCTGCCGTGTTGCAGGTCAGAATCAGGAACAACGCACTGTTGCTTCATTCTTCTGATCTTCTTCCACACAGATCCTAAGTCCGCCTTCCCAGCCGAAATAGAATCCGCGAAGGCTATCCAGTGATCCTTCTTGGCCTGTGCTATGATCTTGTTGCAGTCTCTGTTGGCTGCTTTCATTCTTTCGTGAGTCTCAGCGTTCTGGTCTTTGGAGTAGTACCTATACATTACCCGTTTGAGTCTGACAGCCTCCTCGCATTCTTTGTTCCACCAAGGGTTGCTATTCGACCGTGACAGCCCACCACCGGTCACCGGTATAGCTTCCCTGGCGGCTTCCAGAATGGAGGAGACTAGTCGTCGGTTCACTTCGTCGAGGTCAGCATCGCCTACGTTTATCTCTGCGGTTCCCAGAAGGTTCCTGAACAAGTCCCAGTTGGCCAGGTCGTAGTTGTACTTGCTGGTGGTAGCAGGAGTCTCCTTCTCTGCTGAGAAGACGAAGCTGACTGTGATGGGCAGGTGGTCGGACGACAAAGAATCCGCACCTACTTCCCACTCCGCACCACTGGCTGTGTCGGGAGTCACGAGGGTCAGGTCGATAGCCGACGGCCTCTGATCCGAGCGGTCAGGTATGCGGGTGAAAGAACCATCGTTCAGCACGATGAAGTCACTGTTGTCTATCTGGGCGGTGAGTGTGGATGATGAGGACTCGTAATCCCGCTCCCAGCTGCTGTCCCGGACGTTGAAGTCTCCAGTGACCAGGCATCTGCCTTTGCCTCCCAGCTCAGTCAGCCAGTCGAAACTGGTGCATGGCTGGGGGGTGTAGCAGTTCACAATCATGAAATCCAACTGCCCCTGAACACGAACCCTCACTCCGCAGGTGTACCCGTTGGGAGGACCTGTGATGTTCGGTTCGTTGCTAAAGAGGACGTTGTGTCTGATGTATATGCAGGCCATGACCTTGTCCCTCGGAGAGACCGGACCGACAACTGGCGGGTAGTAATACCCTTCCAGTCTGGGCAGGTTGCCCGGGGGGCAGGCCAGGGACTGCAAACACACGACTTCAAACTGATGTCTTGACACATGTTGTACAAGTTGATCAAGGTTGGTGTTGATGGAACGACAATTCCACTGACAAACCGTGAATCTATTGAACGTGACGTTAGAAGGCAGGGTTAAAACACAGTTGTTTGCACTTATGAATCCATCAGCCGATGGACTCGGGCAAATTTCCGTCTGCGAGCGAGTCTCTCATCCCCGACATGACCAACAGGAGGTCGAGGGAACGAGACATCGTCGGAGTTTCTTCCTCATGGCCCGTCATACCGTTGTAGAGGGCTGTGATCATGCGCAGGAAGGGGGCGCAGTCCCCACTCAGCTTGGCCTGAATCAGTCCGAGCATCAGTTTCCACAGGAAACCGTCGAAGGACGGTGTCTCCTGCTGTAGGTCGACGCTGGACTCGTTCAGTAACTTGGTCAGTTCCGTCGTGAGCCCGTCGGTTTTGGTGGTCTGCTCTCGGATTTTCTTCTCCAGAGCCTGGTTCTTTTGCTGCTCTAGGACCAGCTGGTACTGGAGGGCAGCCTGTTTCTCCTCGCCTTTGGTGGACTTTTTCTTGCGCCTCCTCCTTCTTTTCTTGCTGGTTTTGGGGCTGTCTTCCCCCTTGGTGTCGTCCGTCGATAGGGAGTCCTCCACTCCGTCCGGTGACTCCAGGGTCATCGGAGGGGTGGACTCCAGCGGACTGATGATCGGTCTCTCCCAGCGGGTGAGCTGTTCGATGCGGGCGAGTAGGGTGGTCACTTCCTCAGAGTGGCCTCCTTTTGCCACAGACTGGTGTTTCCCGTCTGGGACTCCCACCGCTGCCTGAGAGCTCTTTCCCGGGCGTGGGTTGATGGGATTCTTCCTGCTGGGCCCCCTGTTGGCCGTGCCTCCCCTCGCTGCTACCCTCGCGTACGACACCGGAGTCCCAGTGTCCGCAGAGAGCGAGGACGGTGCTGTCCGGTCTCGCGACCAGCAGTTGTCCACTGCGGCGGAGGCAGGCTGTGCAGGGGGCGGAGCCTTTGGTTTGAGTTCGTCGCGGGCCCTCTGCATGGCGACGTTGTAGGGAAGGTAAGTCTGGCTCCTCAGCAGATTCGCCCTTTGGCGAATCTGCATCTCGGGGCAGCCCTTGTAGGCCGCCGAGTGGCGGCCATTGCAGTTCACGCAGGAAAAAACCTGCGCGTCGCACTGGGCGTGACAGTGCGAACCTTTTCCGCACCTAGAGCAGCGGGTCTGTTTTGATCTGCACTGCTGTTTGGAGTGCCCGAGGGTCTGACACTTGGTGCACCGTCTCACAGGTGCGGCAAAAGCCTGCACCGTGAACGGTGTGGCACCGAGCCATACCTCAGTGGGCAGCTCCGTAGCTTCAAGCGAGATCTTGATGGCAAGAGAGGGCTCCTGCTTGCGGTTGTTGAGTCTGACGACCCCCGCGACGCGGTGCCCTCCCGCTTCAAGATCTTGTTTCACGAGTTTCAGTTCGTCGCCACCCATGGGGATGGGCCCTACTACTCCCTCGACCACGGGTCGTGGAATTCGGGCTCCTATGGGGGTCCCCCCGGGCAGCTTATCTAAACGTGCCAGCTTGCTCTGCTGGGCCTCAGTGGTGCATCCAATGAGCCACTTCCCGGAGGGAAGCGGCCTAATGGAGCGCACTGCGCCCACCGCGTTGCTGAGAAGCTGGCTGCGGTGCCATGGTCCGAGCTTGTCGAACCTGGCCGATCCGCCGCCTAAGTCGTGGATCACCACCGGGAATTCCACGAATGCCGGTGCCCGGGTACTCGGCTGGAATTGCTTCCTGCGCGAGTTGCCGTCGGGCTGGCTTCGGAATTGTTGTTCCCGTTTTCCAGCCTTTCTGGAGGGGTAATCCTGCCTCAGTTTGGGGGCAGGGTTGTCTTTCTGCACTGTTGGCGCAGTCTTCGGCTTGTCGGCCGGTTGGGGGCTTTTCTTCCCCACGTTGTCATGGCCGCTGGTGGCAGCCGGTATGATGGTATCGGTTGGGCTGGCGGGAGGGGTGGTAGCCGTGTCGGCCATCACATCCTCTCCCACTCTGGTCATTTTAAGCGGAGTTCGAGAGTCTAGACTCTCTCCCTCCGAGTTGGAGCTGTCGCTTGACAGCCGTCTTTTTCCTCGCTTGCGAGGGGTGATAAAGTCAGACTCTAGGTCCTTTGGGGCCACTGTCGGGCTCTGGGGGGGTTTGCTGCCAGGTTCTACCTGCTCTCTCCCCAGCGAGACCTCTTGGCTCCCCGGTTCTTCCCTGGAGGGGGGGTCCTTCTTGTGTTCCTCCATTCCCTAGCGGAAGGAGGGCTGCTTGGAAAAGTGGCTCTACCCAGAAGGTAGAGCTTGGCGCCCCAACAACCACAGAAACGCTCACACACTGATGTCCGGCGAACACAAAAATCTCACACACTGATGTCCAGCGAACACCTACCACTCACACACACTGATGTCCAGCGAACACAAAAACTGCACCACCCTCACTCAGTAACTACTCACCACAGACAACAACGGTATCTAGAGGGAAGGAACAACGGCCACACTCAAATACACGACGTACTGTATACACGCTTCAGACACAGGCTTCGGAGTCGCACACCACAAAATGCGATCGGTTGATTGACTGGCCGTCTCTTGTGTGCTCACCGTGACTCTGTGAGATGCGGGTTTTAAGTGTGGGTCAGGCACGCGATTTGTATGCTTGATTGTTGATCATTTTGTTATGTGGTATGGTGGCCCACGGGTAAACTACATGGTTGCTGTGTTTGTTAGGTTAGTAGTCTCTGTTGTTTAGACTTTGCATTTGCTTTTGTGTTCTAAATGTTTTGTTTGCTTGTGTCTTTTCCAATACAGACACTGTTTCCTGGTTGGTTGGTGTACAAATAAAAGTTATGTTATAGCAACCTCTGACTTGTGACTCTTCATCCATGCTTCCAACCTGTTTCCCTCAACTCCCCATCCCCACTCCCCTACAAAAAGAACGCTTATTTATTAGGACACAAACACACAATCTGCAAATATTCGGGGTAATCCCCTTTGTCAAGATACAAATCGACACTTTCACAACGGTTAAACGGTGGGAAAACGATAATTTAAAAAACTGAAGACAACTTATCTTTTTTGGTTGAGCTATGTTGTTTTCCTGGCAGTTTATTCTTCTGGACAGGACAGGACAGGAAAACAACATAGCTCAACCAAAAAAGAGGAGTTATTTTGCTTCTCGTCTAATTTTTCATCGTTTTTAACCGTTTAACTGTTGTTTATGTGTCGTTTTGTAGCTTGACAAAGAAGATTACCCCGAAAATTTCCAGATTGTGTGTTAGTGTCCTAATAAATAAGCGTTCTTTTGAACTTTTTGTGTGTTTGGGTCTTGTTTTAGAAAGCTAGCAGTCATTCTTGTTTCAGATTTTTGTATTTAGATACAGCTCTTGATGCTTTCGGCATGCGACAGGTTCAGCTAATCAGAGTGCAGGACATTGGTTAAAGTCGCTTCTAATGTGATAGCTTTTGAATTTGTTTAAGTCACCATTGCTCTGTATGATTTAAGCTAATAAAAAGACTGAGTCTAATGCACGTTTTAAGCCCGCGTGCTGTTATTTTTTCCGCAGCATTTCGTATTAAACAAGTCGTCATTGGCACAAGCCATTCAACAGTTCTGATCTCACCACCGGAGTCGGTTACTGGGGCTACCATGATGCCGTCTTTTCAGTCGATCAGAAACAACGAGTGGGTGAGTATTTCACCTGACGCCATTATTCAACATTATTATCCAATCTGATAATAATCAGAATAATTAAAGCATTTATAATGCACAAAATCTTGATCGTCAGAACAATTCTAAACGCGCGGACACACTGGCTCCAGCACACGCGAGTACTATACCGAGTTGCACTGAAGCGGCAAAACGAAATCCTTCAATGCATTCATCATGATTATCTCAACATGAGGTCGACCTGATTTTCTGTTGGTAGCCAGTGAACTCTGTAAAAAGTGGTTCTGGCCGCCTGTAGGCACCAGAGACAAGGCTAAGGCCATCGTCATTTCTGAGCATCTTGCAAACAGCCAGGCCTCTACCCTCCCCTCATACTTCATTTATTTGAAACATAAGCTGTACATTTCTCGCTGTAACATAATGTAACTCTACATCTGGAACGGCACTACCTCAGTCATTCTGAACGAGTTTCCCTTGTAAGCAAAACTGCGTGGTGTGTCTGTTTTTGCTGGAAAATCCTGGTCTGCCTCGGTGTTCATTCAGTCTGGCAAACACCGACTGACTCCGAGATGGTCGGGCAAGAAAGCAAATACAGCTAGCAGTAATTAATTCCATGTCACAATGATAACGATGATGACGGTACTTTCAGTGACGATAATGATGTCAAAACCAACCTCCTGTGTAGGGCATCCACTTGTAGTAACGTCCTCTAAAAGGTACGTTGTCGTAACTGCTGCACTGTACTTCACGGAAGTCGCGAGCATCGGGACCACATGGCTGTAACACAGACACAGAAGGCTTGGACCAGACGTCCCTAAGTCACAATGTACTCACCATCGACATTCAACCATGCTCAACTTACATATGTGCTTTCTCTTTCATCTGATAAAAGCGACAGCTTACTCACTGCTGCACAATCTATGAAGTCTGCCTAAAAGTAACCAAACAGTAACTTACAAAATTGCAAGCACTTATGTTTTCACGGCGTATGTCGCATTTATC
>CAUZXP010000004.1:0-2500 GCA_963584105.1 Alviniconcha strummeri
AACAACAAACAGGTGACTTCTCGAAACACCTTTCAACTGGGAAATGAGTCAATGAAACGTTTCTGTGATACGTTTAATGCTAGGTGTGGAAGAAGGTGGTAGTTCTGTCTGTTTCATGATTTAGCAGCCAAACGATAGCACCCAAAGGAAATATTCGTACAGCCCGCTGGACTGGGGGCAAAACAGCAGCTCCCCGACCCTCGCCACCCACATAATGTCGCCATAAATCGCGCATGATTTATTTGCACGCAATGAATATTTCTCACACGGCTAATGCTAGTGTGGAGGATACATGTTCTGTCTGTTTACCAAAACCACTGACACTCACCACTCGATTCATTTGCCCGAGGCGGGTACCGCGGACGCAGAAATGAACTGAAGATACCTTCTCCTGAGAGAATTAATCCACAGGTAGCAACCGACCTCTCTAGGTAAGCCTAGAGTAGGATGGAATCTCATAGCTTTTATGTTTCGTTTTCAGCGAGGGATTCTGCATTTTCTCTAGAACTCTTAAACCCCTTGTGGCATGTAACGTAAACAGTAACTCGGACTTTGGATGACTTGTGTTTTGACCTGCTATAGACCGCGGTTGAATGGCCGTTAAAATATCAGCAAGCAATCAAACAGAATGTTATATATATATATGTGTGTGTGTGTGTGTGTGTGTGTGTGTGTGTGTGTGTGTGTGTGTGTGTGTGTGTGTGTGTGTGTGTGTGTGTGTGTGTGTGTGTGTGTGTTCAAAGCAAATCATCTATACATAAGCAGAAAAGGAATAAACGTGGCCCTTGCTTCCTCTCAGTAACAGGAATAAATTACTTTGATACACCTAATACATGTGAACTCGTAATTGGTTCAATGGATCACTGCTGACGAATATACTCTGACGTGATGCAACATCACTGAGCATATATGAACTTATGAATAAAGCGGTCGGTACCACCCTAAAAACTAATGCAATGAAGCCGTTTGACTAGCTAATATTGATGATGATGGTGCTGCTGATGATGCTGATAATAAATAAAATGCAAAATTAAGCGCGCACACACAAACACACACACACACACACACACACACACACACACACACACACACACACACACACACACACACACACACACACACACACACACACACTCACACACACACACACACACACTGTCGTCATAATAATTCATAATGTGGATCTGATAGCAGGCGGAGTGGAGCTTCTTCAAAGACACGACAGGTGGTGGGGGAGGGTGGGGGGAGTGGCCAAAGGAAATAACCATACAGCCTGCCGGACTGGGGACAAAACAGCAGCTCCCCGACCCTCACCTACGCGCTCAGGTCGTTGCTGTCAGCAGCAGGATCATGAGTCGCCCCCGCTGATCACATGCAGTACGGGCAGGCATCAATAGTTTACCGTCAGGAAACGTGTTGCAATGTTCCACCATTTCCGCTGGAACTATACAAGTGGATGCCAGGGACACGCGCACCAGCAACCGATAGCTGCCCTCGCGCACTACTCTGGACTGCGGTTGCTCACGGCAACGCGATGGACTGTTGCTGCATGTTCACGGCAACGCGATGGACTGTTGCTGCATGTTCACGGCAAAGCGACTGGCCCGCCCTGGTATTCCACGAATACTGAAGGACGTGCCGTACTTACGGCAGTCAAAACTGTCTGTACACTAGGAGGTCGACGCCAAACTCCAAGTATCCGTCTACGACATCCTTCTTTGGAGTCCTCTGAGTAAGGATGCCGAAAGAAAGGCAGGCTTGGAGTTGCGTGGGATCGACGCTCGGGTCGTGGTGGCGAGAGCCATGTTTCCTGTGGACGTGGTGGTAGTTGTTTGTCCATGCAGTGGCCGCCGTGTAGCCTCTGTAGGCCTACGCTTCGTTAGGCTTGAGGGCTAGCTTGTGCGTGATGGGCGATTGTTCTCCTCTGACAAACAGCGCAGGCTCATCAGTATGTGCAACTAATCAGGTTTTTTCTTTCTTTCTTTCCTTTTCTTCCCATGCATTTTTTCTTCTTCCCCAAACACAGTGTTGATCTAGCAGTACGTTAATTTTGGCACCTGTGCGGTCTTTGCTGATTTGGAATTGTAATTTCATAGTTCATGATCGCACCTTTCATTGTTGTTTTGTTTGTTTACTTGCCTCTCTCTGTCTGGCTGTGGGTTTTTTTGTTTTTTTTTGTTTTTCTCTCTCTCTGTTTTCTCTCTCTGTCTCTTCTGTCTGTCTGTCTCTCTCTCTCTCTCTGTCTCTGTCTGTCTGTCTCTCCCAGTCTCTCTCTCTCTCAGTCCCCCCCCCCCCCGTGCGTTCGTGTGTGTGTGTGTGTGTGTGTGTGTGTGTGTGTGTGTGTGTGTGTGTGTGTGTGTGTGTGTGTGTGTGTGTGTGTGTGTGCGTGCGTGTGTATAAAAATATCCGTCTGTTTTGCTATGCGGGTCAAATGAAATTAAGGTGTTGCCAGGAGAGAGAATGCTACCTACGCTCACTGACGTACGATACGGCAGACATC
>CAUZXP010000004.1:7500-15000 GCA_963584105.1 Alviniconcha strummeri
GTTGTTTCCTTTTCTTTTTCTCTCCGTTTTTTGTTTGTTTGTTTGTTGTTTGTGCATGCTGTGCTTTTTTATGTTTTCTGCGTCTGTGTGATATTCCCATCCACCTCTCTCTCTCTGTGTCTGTCTCTGTCTGTCTGTCTCTGTCCTTCTGTCTCTGTCTGTCTGTCTGTCTGTCTGTCTGTCTGTCTGTCTGTCTGTCTGCCTTTCTCTCTCTCCTTCCCATTTCGTTATTAGTTTCGTTTCTTTTGCTAGCGGGAGGGAGGAGTTGTTTGCATGGCGAAGCAAACAACAACAACAAAACAACAAAAGAAGTAGGCAAGCAAAGAAGGAAAATATTGTGTTTTCTCAGTAGGCCCATAACACAAAGGTGTCAGGGTACACTGTCGTGACTGGCATGAACTATGTGAAATATTTTAAAGCCATATATCATTTAGAATCACAAACAACACTGTTTGTTCTGTTCATATTTTTCAAGTTGCCTTTTCTAAATTAACACTCTTCTGCCAACTCAGTTGATATTTGTTGATTGTTTTGTTGATTGTTTTGTTGTTGTTTTGTTGATTGTTTTGTTGTTGTTTCGTTTTGACGGTTGTTGTTGTTTTGCATAGTTTGTTTTCTGTTGTAAATTTATTTTATCACCACCCTCCCCGCCCCCCCGCCCCCGCCCCCATGTTTGTCAGTTCTGTATTTTTTGTACCATTAATATCTTTGCATCCAAATTCGGTATGTTGATGCACCTTTACTAATAAGTAAATCTAGCGCATAGAAAGTGAGCCATTTATGGTAGATAGAGTATGCAGACAATAACAGTGACTTGCAGTATCTAGGTACACAAGGGGGTATTTTGCCACACAAGTCCACAAACCTTGTTAACATCTGACTTCCTGGTTCATTCATCTTCATTCTTTCCACGTTCTCCGCAAACCTGAGAGTATTTTGGTTCTTGTTATATACTTTGCCCTAATATAACCTGCTCGGTCGTCCTGAGGTGACGTCATGCGGCTGACAGGACCTTAGAATCCAATTACTATCTAACCTGCACAGGTTACTGGGCACTGGAAACGAACTGACGATCTTTCTTCGTTTCACGAAAGGTTGGAGGTGGTGTTCTGGAGACGGAAATATCCGAAAGACACCTTTCATAACGCCGAAGTGTTTCTATGCTAAGTACATTAAAACAGTACATAATACATTTTTTTTAAAGAGTTAGAGGCAATTGCAGCGGACAAATGGAATTCATTTTGCTCTACTGACATATATTTACGAGGAAACTACTCTAAGACCCCATTAATGCATTATTTAATGTTCTGCTGATTTGTAAGAACATAAAGAGACTATTTTTCTTTTATTTAAAATCTTTTGAGAGTGGTAACATTAACTGGACAGTGGTGATATTAACTGGACTGAGCTTACGATTGTGACAATAAGAACATATATGGCAATAAAATACAATATAAAAACAGCATACAGAAATCTTTTTCTTAAAAATCCACCTTCAATCACACATAATAAGACATCATTATTTATGTGTGATGGCATCAGCTTGGCCAATGGCAAGAAATTCGCTGGATGTTTCTTTCCTGCGGCATAACGAGACGGCTAGTTGTTAGCTTTCAGAGCTATGTGCCGGCTTCGTTTTGCTTTGAAACTACCGTAGAAATGGGGAGACCGGGCCTGTTTGAGCGGTGGAACAATTCTCCGGAGATGGACCCTCAAGAGAGCCCAGAAGAGATCAAGAAGAGGGAGGTTGGATCGGGGCTCTCATAGAGAATTGGATAATCATTTGCGGGTCCAGGCGAGATCAAGAGGAGGATGGTGGTGCTGGACCTTCAAGAGAGCCCAGGAGAGAGCAAGAGCAGGGAGATTGGATCTGGGCTCTCATGGAGCTTCGGTTGTTTCTCAACAGTTCTCAACACTGTCTTCGTGACTCTGCTCCGCACAGCTGTTGAAACAGCAGTTAACGAAGTACACAGGCTGCTCCGCACTGGCGGGGTACCCACCTCCTTGACGTTGTTGCGGCTGTGGTTGGTCTCTTTGCGGGTCAGAGCGTGCGGACGAGCTATCTATGCCCCTCCCCCCCCCCCCCAACACACACTCACACACGCACCGCTTTCCCCGTCCCTAATAAGCCGTATGTTTTCTGTGGACGTTAAACACCGTGTATCCTGTCGTCCTGAATTTGACAATATGTGGGGATAATGGCGGGGGAAAAAAGAGAAACTTTGATCGATGACGTTGAGGGAGTATGGTAATGATCGGAAGTGCTGTTAAATGTCACTCAGCCCACGAGAGTTTGTGCGAAACGGCGGTCGCGCTTATTCGGTACGGAGTTTGCTTCTACGTACCTTCCGAATGGGAAATCCTGCATCAGTTTATTTTCCGATCGAGGAACCGACGCTGACACGTGCATGCAGTTATTTTTGTACCTACGGTTAAGGGGCTTAGTTCCGTCAATTTGTTAATTTTGTTCGGAGGAGTATTGCCGTGAAGTAAGTTCCAGACGAAAGGTCTGCTTGCGTGTGTATGTGTGAGAGTGTATGTACGCGTGTGTTGCTGTGTGTGTGTGTGTGTGTGTGTGTGTGTGTGTGTGTGTGTGTGTGTGTGTGTGTGTGTGTGTGTGTGTGTGTGTGTGTGTGTGTGTGTGTTGTTTTTCGTGGTTGTTTTGTTTGTCTGAGCTTTGATGGCAATGATACTCTCATCAAGATTAATATCGTTTATCACAGGGATTTCGCTGCATCCGACTAATAGTGTTTTTTTCCCCCTCGGATACTCCCGTTTACCCATTCTTCCCCTGGGATGTTTGGAACTGGAAGCCTTCTTCCTTCTCCAGGGTCGCCCCCCCCCCCCCCCCTTTCCCCCTCTCTCCATGAGTCCGTATTCCAAAGCTCAGCGTTCTCCTCCCCCCTCCCCCCGCCCCCCACACACCTTTCTCTATCACTCTTCTATGCCATTTGAGTTTTACGTCACATGATATTTATTACATCACACCTGTTACACGACATTGTCATGCCAACATTCTTCCAAGCACTGGACACGAAAACAACATAGCTGAACCAAAAAAGGATAAGTAGTTTAGCGTTCCATCTAATTTTTCACCGTTTTTTTCATCGTTTAACTGTTAAGTGTCGTTTGGTAGCCTGATAAAGGGGATTACCCCGAAAATTTGCAGACGATGTTTTTGTCCTAATAAACAGCGTTCTTTTGAACCTTTTATGTGTTTGCATTCATACTTCGTATCTGCGTGGTACGGTCATTTACCCGGGCACTAATTAACCGACAGATCCGTGGCATACAGGTATAAATAAATGAGGCAGCATCGCCCAGAACGGCTCGGGTCAGCCGGCTTGGCCTAGCGGTGTAATGGCGTGGCATACAGGTATAAATAAGTGAGGCAGCATTACTGTGATCGGCTCTCGTGTCAGCCGGCTTGGCCTAGCGGCGGACCCGTGGCATACGTGGAGAGAGTGGAGGGGGGAGGGGGGGGTATGGAGGTAAGTAAGTAGCTATGTTGCTTAACGTCCACAGAAACCATAAGGCTTATTAGGGACGGTAAAAAGGGAGGGGATATGGAGGTAAGTAAGTAACAATAACAATATACTTTATTAATCCCAGTGGGAAATTAAAGCTGTCGTTCGATCGTACAGCGAAGAACATATCTCAATAATTCTAAATCATGAACTACACGCACATACACACTCTTAGACGTACGCCCCCTTTCTCTCAATCTGCATACACTTATACTTAGTTATAGCAAATCCAAAATTACCTGGAATAATGCTTTCTCTGTGTCAAGCCAAAACGTAAAAACTCAGATTAAATAAAAATCATTAGATTGACACATCCCCAACCCTCCGTTAGAAACAGACGTCTTGACGCATGCGCACACTCAGTTAATGACTGGTATAATTTTCATTAAAAAACTGACATAGCCGAGGGTAAAAAAGTAGCCATGGTGCTTAACGTCCACAGATACCATGAGGTTTATTATGGACGGGGAGAAGGGGGGGGGGTATGGAGGTAAGTAAGTAACCATGGTGTTTAACGTCCACAGATGCCATGAGGCTTATTAGGGACGGGGAGAAGGGGGGGGGGGGGTATGGAGGTAAGTAACCATAGTGCTTAACGTCCACAGATACAGTAAGGCTTATTATGGACGGGAAGGGGGGGGGGGGGTATGGAGGTAAGTAAGTAAACATAGTGCTTATCGTCCACAGATACCATAAGGCTTATTAGCGACAGGGAGAAGGGCGGTGGGTGGAGGGGGTATGGAGGTAAGTAAGTAAACATGGTGCTTAACGTCCACAGATACCATAAGGCTTATTAGGGACGGGGAGAATGGCGGAGGGGGTATGGAGGTAAGTAAGTAAACATGGTGCGTAACGTCCACAGAAACCATAAGGCTTATTAGGGACGTGGAGAGAGGGAGGAGGGGTATGGAGGTAAGTAACCATGGTGCTTAATGTCCACAGATACCATGAGGCTTATTAGTGAGGCAGCATCGCCGTGATCGGCTCGTGTCAGCCGGCTTGGCCTAGCGGTATAATGGCCTGGCGACAAGGCGTTCGTGGCTGTTAAGCTAGCGGACGTCAGTTCGAGTCCGCTTCGGCTTTTCTCCTTTCTCCTCTAGAACCGTGGTTTACGACCGCTGTCTCGTGACTTTGCCCCTAATAATTAATGAAGCATTACAAGGGCTCAGTCCGCCGCCCATCTTAGCGAAGAATCATTCTGGTGATGACCAAACACATTCTGGTGAGGACCTTTAGATCCAAACATATAAAAGGTTCAAAAGAACGCTTATTTATTAGGAAACAAACACACAATCTGCACATTTTCAGGGGTAATCCCCTTTGTAAAGCTACAAAACGACACTTAAACAACACTTAAACGGTGAAAAACTATGAAAAATGAGATGAGAAGCGAAATAACTTATCTTTTGTGGTTGAACTATGTTGCTTTGGTGTATACCTTTAGGTGTAGCCCCCCCCCCCCTCCCCTTGCCCTTCCCTCTACCTCCCTCCCCGCTAGTCCCTCTTTGGAGACAACTCGGCATATAACCCCTTCATTGACCCAGCCTGTAAAATATCCGGGCTCAAATGCGGACGGACGCGCCTGGAAACAGTATATTTTCCGGTCCTATAACACATCCATTTTCAACGCTGTGCGTCTTGATGAAAATCCTTTCACATTCCAGTGCGAAACAGATAACAAAAGGACTGAAGGGTTTAAAATTTTGCACTTTTATTGGTCGTTTTTAAGTGCCATCACAGCAGTGAAGGGGTTAAACAAATCAAGCAGCCTGTTCAGCGTGTCCCAGCTGTGGGTCTTTCGGCAGTGAAAGGGTTAAACAAATCAAGCAGCCTGTTCAGCGTGTCCCAGCTGTGGGTCTTTCGGCTGAAGGCAGATCAGTAGCGAGACCACAGCTATGGCTGGGGAACCCTCTAAGTAAGTAAGTAACCATGGCGCTTAACGTCCACAGAAACCACAAGGCTTATTAGGGACGGGGACAAGGGGGTGGGGAACGGGAAGGGGGTATGGAGGTGGGGGGAGAGGTAGATTATATACCTATCGCTACACTGTTACCACCAGAATGACTCCTGCATTACGATGGGCATGCAGCGATGAGAGACATTTTAACGTTTCATTCATTGTGAGGGACAAAGTTACAAGACAGTGTTCTCAGACCACAACTTTGCAAGAGAAAGGAGAGCCGAAGGGCGTTTAAATCCTGTAAAAGGGAAGACGGGTGGGGCTCGGCAATCTCTTAATGGATTCTGGGTGTTAGGTTACGTGAAAGAAAACGAAGGCAATCAAGGCCTGATCATCCTCCAGCTGGTGCTTGACGATCGATCTGGTAAAACAAACAACAGGAGGTGCCCTGTAAGAGTCTAATAGGTTCTAACAGGGACCTGTAAAAGAGACCTCGGGAAAGGCTCTGTGATCTTCTAACGCCTCCTGGGCGTTAGGCCATGAACAAGAGACCTCGGGAATGTCTCAGTGATCTTCCAACGCCTTCTGGGCGTTAGGTCATGAACAAGAGACCTCTCTCTGGAAAGGCTCAGTGATCTTCTAACGCCTTTTGGGCGCCTTCCTCGGAAAGGACTCGGTAACCTTCTAGCGGGTTCTAAGCTAAGCTTAGGTCATGTAAAAGAGACCTCGGGAAAGGCTCAATGATCTTTTAACGGCTTCTGGGCGTTAGGTCATGAACAGGAGACTTCGGGAATGGCTCGGCAATCTTCTAACAGGTTCTGGGAGTTAGGTCGTATAAAAAGACCCCGGAAAGGGATCAGCAGTCTTTTAACGGCTTCTGGGCGTTAGGTCATGTAAAGAGACCTCGGGAAGGGCTCGGTAATTTTCTAACAGGTTCTGGGCCTTTGGTCGTGTGAAAGATACCGCGGAAAAGGCTCGGTAATCTTCTAACGGGATGTGGGCGTGAGGCTTTGTTATAACAAAATCACTGGTAAATCCTACACTGGAGTCTGGTTTCTTCCGAAGTATAGAAGGACGAAGGAGGAGTCGCAAGGAGAGAAAAAGCTAATCAGAAGAATGATGAAGAAAAGAAACAAAAGCTAAGCAGAAAAACGATGAAGAAAAGAAGCAAAAGCTAAACAGAAAAATGAAGAAGAAAACAAACAAAGGCTATATAACCACAAAAAAGAAGACGAAAACAAACAAACGAACAAACAAATACAAAAACCCTACAGATTCACATCGGAAAGAAGAGCGGAGATTAACGTTGTATCGGGGCAACCCGACCTTTCGGCCTGTTTAACGGATTGCTAGTGAGAATCAAGGACTGGTTCCACGAGAAATGCCGGCGTTTGGATCTTCTCAGTGGGAGGCCGAGGCCGCAAAGGTTTTTGTGCACGGATCCCTTAGTCTGTCCTTAGGCCCAGCTGACGGCCGCACCGAAGGATATTTTAGAGATGTCATCAGTTTGTTTTCCATTCAGTGGGAGAAAGAGTGTGCTCGTGGGAACGACAAAGTTGGATAAAGCTGAGGCTGTCCTGGAAGGAGTCCCGAGGAAAAGACTATGAACGGCAGTAACAGGAGTCCTGAGAAAAAGACTTTATGAACGGCAATAACTGATTTGATCCGGTCTGCGTATGAATACGGAATAGAACTTTATCTTTATCATCTATGAACAACGCAGAAATTTGCCTTTCGGCTGCATATAAGGTTACAAGGAATGGAATGGAAATGGTCTTTTAACGCCCATATCAGGGCAAAATACAGTTACAACTTAATACGAAAATATGCACATGTGTATAGTAAAACTAAGTTTTCTTTTATAGGAGTCTGTGCGTCTCTGTCTCTGTCTCTCTGTCTCTGTCTGTCTCTCTGTCTCTCTGTCTCTGTCTGTCTGTCTGTCTGTCTGTCTGTCTCTGTCTCTGTCTCTCTCTCTCTCTCTCTCTCTCTCTCTCTCTCTCTCTCTCTCTCTCTCTCTCTCTCTCTCTCTCTCTCTCTCTCTCTCTCTCTCTCATATGCCATACCACAGTAGAC
>CAUZXP010000004.1:17500-21462 GCA_963584105.1 Alviniconcha strummeri
CTGTTTGTGTGTTTTAATGTTGTTCGTCTGGTAGCTTTAGTTTCATAAAATGTCGGTTTGAATTTGCTTCTGTGCATGCGCAGTGCGGTAAGTGTCGTGGTTTTTGTTTACCGAACAGACGCGATGACAAGTTCTGACGAACAGACACGATGACAAGTTCTGACGAACAGACGCGATGACAAGTTCTGACGGTTTATGACGGGTGTTTATGGGGAAAAACAACAACAACAACAACAACAACAAATGACGTCATTTATTTTGATGTTTATTTGTTTGTTGTTTGTTATTTTCGTCCAGTTTTCGTCGCTTGTGTTTCCAGGGTTGAAACTTCCCTTGTGCCTCATCAGCGCATAGTGTACATGGTGTTTGGTGACAGACTGTCCTTGTGCCTCATCAACGCATAGTGTACATGGTGTATGGTGACAGACTGTCCTTGTGCCTCATCAACGCATATTGTACATGGTGTTTGGTGACAGACTGTCCTTGTGCCTCATCAACGCATAGTATACATGGTGTTTGGTGACAGACTGTCCTTGTGCCTCATCAACGCATAGTGTACATGGTGTTTGGTGACAGACTGTCCTTGTGCCTCATCAACGCATAGTGTACATGGTGTTTGGTGACAGACTGTTCTTGTGTCTCATCAACGCATAGTGTTGGCGTACATAGTGTTGGACGACATAATTTTCTTGTGCTTCTCTACTGTCAGTAATAACGGGCACGTGCGAACAGTTTACGTGTAGAATTGGTATACGCCAGCATATTCCGGTTATAACGTGTTTTCTTAAGGAAAAGCTTGTGCTTCTGAAGTAACGGCTTGTGGTCCTGAAGAAGCAGCTTTGTGCGCCTTGTGTAGCAGCTCTCAGGGCCTCAAGTAGCAGTCTTTACGACTTAAGCAGTTTGCGCCTTAAATAACAGCTCTGTACGCCTGAGGTAGCAGCTATGTGCCCCTTAAGTAACAACCGTCTGCGCCATAAGTAACAGCTCTGTACGCCAGCGTCTTCGATAATAGCCTGAAAGTACTTGAGTTTCAGCACTGATATTGGGTATAAGAATAACGTGAATCCACTGGTGTTGCAACGCTGATGTACGCCAGCATCTTGGGTATGATAGTAACTTGAATGCCCTGGTGTATCAGCGGTGATGTACACCAGCATATTGGGTACTATAATAACGTCAGTTCCTGGTGTTGCAGCGCTGATATTCGCCATCATCTTGGGTATTATAATAACGTGAATGCTTTGGTGTATCAGCGCTGATGTACACAAGCATATTGAGTACTATAATAACGGCTATATCCTGATGTTTCACCGCTGATGTACACCAGCTTATTGAGTACTATAATAACGGCTATATCCTGATGTTTCACCGCTGATGTACACCAGCATATTGGGTACTATAATAACGGCTATATCCTGATGTTTCACCGCTGATGTACACCAGCATATTGAGTACTATAATAACGGCTATATCCTGATGTTTCACCGCTGATGTATACCAGCATATTGGGTACTGTAATAACGGCAATGCCCTGTTGTTGCAGCCCTGATGTACGCCAGCATCTTCGGTATTATAATAACGGCTATGTCCTGGTGTTTCACCGTTGATGTCCACCAGCATATTGGGTACTATAATAACGGCTATGTCCTGGTGTTACAGCGCTGATGTACGCCAGCATCTTCGGTAACGTGAGCGCCATTATCCAGCGGCTGTACTCCGGCACCATGCGCTACCACACGCAGATGCTGAGGATCAAGGAGTTCATCCGATTTCACCAGATCCCCAACCCCCTCAGGCAGCGTCTGGAGGAGTACTTCCAGCACGCCTGGTCCTACACCAATGGGATAGACATGAACATGGTGAGTCTGTCAGCACCGCATCAACGTGGCGAGTTAGCCCTGTATCAACACGGCAAGTTAGCCCTATATCACAACGGCGAGTTATCCCTGTATGAACATGGTAAGTTTGCCCTAAATCACCACGGCGAGTTAGCCCTGTATGAACATGGTAAGTAAGCCCTATATCACCATGGAGAGTTTGCCCTGTATGAACGTGGTAAGTTTGTTCTTATCACCACCCCGTGTTATCCCGTTATGAACATGGTAAGTTTGCCCTATATCACCATGGAGAGTTAGCCTTGTTTGAACATGTTAATTAGCTAGCCCTGTATTACCCTGACGAGTTAGCCTTGTATGAAGATGGTAATTAGTCTGTATCACCGTGGCGAGTTAGCCCAGTACGAACATGGCAAGTTAGCCCTATATGCAGTTGGTAAATTAGCCCTATATCACCATGGCGGGCTGGCCCTGTATGAACGATGTCAGTGGCGCTTAATATCTTCAGATGTCTGTCTGACGTAATTATTAGGCACAAAACTGTATGAACATGGCGAGTCAGCCTTATATAATTATGCACATATAGCCATATATATATATAAAAGATTATTTAGGGAATCGCGATAATCAAACAAGCACACGTGCACGCGCGCGCGCGCGCGCGCGCGCGCACACACACACACACACACACACACACACACACACACACACACACACACACACACACACACACAAACAAACACATGCACACGCCATACAAATGCACGTATTCCTCAAACCCAGGAAAAGCGGTACTCCTCGCAGGCTTCAAGTGAGCAAGAAACTCAACTCCTCACGTTTGAGGACCCAGTGCCAAAATCTAGCTCATTTCTTTTGCTTTGTTTAGTGGAGTGAATGTGATGAGTGTCATGCTATTTTCATTCCTTCGCTTCTCCAAGACAACAGTTTGTTGTTTTGCTTCAAATGAACTACTTCTGTGTGGGTTCAGAAAGAATGTGTATAATATATCCAGTCGAGCTTCTGGGATCGAGATGGCGTGCTTGTTTGGACCAATAAATCTTACTCGGGGAGTGCATCGCGCTGGATGCCTAAGCGTGGACCTCAGCCAGTGAGCTAATTACACTGGTCCGCAAGTTGTGAACATGGTAACCATGGATTCGTGTGGCCACCGCTACTTCTTTCCCCAAGTCGATAATGGGGTCTGTTTTGTCGTCTGTGCCGGTGAAAACTGGATATCGGCGGCCATGATTCTGATGCATGGTCGTAAATGGCACGGAGAGAGAGAGATTGGGGGGGGGGGGGGGGGGGGTGGGGGGGGGGGGGAGAGAAGGAACCTGTTAGAGGGATAATTAATGAGAGGGGGGGAGGGAGGGATGTAGGGGAGAGAGACACACACACACAGAGAGTGAGAGAGAGGACGGAGGAGGGAAGGAGGGGGGGGGGGAGGAGAGAGAGAGAGAGAGAGAGAGAGAGAGAGAGAGAGAGAGAGAGAGAGAGAGAGAGAGAGAGAGAGAGAGAGACACACAGAAACAGACAGAGACAGAGACAGAGAGAGACAGAGAGAGACAGAGACAGAGAGAGAGAGAGAGAGATGGGGGAGGAATGGGGCGAAAGAGAGAGGTAGGAGGAAGGGGAGGAAAAAGAGAGAGGGGGAAGGGAGAGAAGAGGGGGAGATGGGGGGAGAGGGAGAGAGAGGGAAAAGAGAAGAGAGAGATAGAGAGAGAGAAGAAAAACCCGGCCCCCTCAAAAAAGTCACCCCAAAATAAACAACAGCAGCAGCAGCAGCAGTAGCAACGAGAACAACAACAACAAGCACGTACTTCAGTCGACTCACAATACAAACTAAAAATAAACAAGAAAAAACAAACAAACAAAAACAAAAACATAGTTATCTTGATTTTGGAAACTCCTTTCACTTTGAAAATAGGTCACTGTCACCAAAATCAAAACGAATATATGTTTTTATCGTGCATATAGTTTCAAAGTCCTCGCCTAAACAGCATCCTAGAAAATACCAACATTTTACGCTTTGTGATGAAACACGAACTGCGTTTATTATCTCCCTTAAATAAATGCTAAGCATATTTGGAACATAATGTACAACTCTGCGTGGAACTCAATTTAATA
>CAUZXP010000004.1:21662-37143 GCA_963584105.1 Alviniconcha strummeri
TCCAAATTATCAGCGTATGTGTGGGTGCGTGTGGTGATCATATCGTTGGGAAAGCATGGAGTCAGATCAGCTCATTTTTTGTTGATTCTCTCCCTGCCATTATGACATGATAATGTATAGCATCACGTCCTTTGGCTTGGCACCGTACACTACATGTGATGCATAGGCTGTCACATGGGATCCTGCTGGGATTGCACCTTTGCCCGTATTTTTGTATGGAGTCAATTCCTAACAATGGAGAGAACTTTCAGCAGTGAAGTATCTGGTCTGGCAAACGTACCGACGTAACTTTGAAAGGCCACACCCACAACGTCTCGGACAAGGAAAGAAAGACCCCTCACCCCTTCACCCCATCACTTCCCCATCTCCCACCCAGCACTCGTTTTCCTCAGTTAAATTCAGTTCAATTCAAGATGGTATCTCTGCGCTCGGAAAAGCCCATATGCGCTTCACCCCGTCTCTCAGAAGTTTCCCCAACGTTGCCTTTGAAGCGGTTCCAATGTTCATGTTCGTTTGCTTGTCACCTGGAACATGTGTGCCGTAGATTTGGTCTTTTTCATTTTGTAATTGACACAATACAGCGCATATGTTAGACAAAATCTAACCAGTTTTGTAACATCGACACCAGAAACAAATGGCATGGTGACAGAGTTTTCAGCAAGACATACGTACAACACGCGTTGTTGCCGAATCGCACAGAAAACTAATCGTCTGAGACAACTGGGAGTGGTTCACTCAGACGGCGATTCCTCAGCCCGAACTATTGCAATCAAGTAGATCTATGTGTAAGTGAAGATCTGAGTCCCTCGGCCCTCTCGGCCATTCGATGACCACGAAAGCTGACCATCTGCATTCAGAAATCGAGCACGTCCCCCTTCTTCCCTCGTAAACAGCGCTATTCAGCCCGCGACCTTTCCTTGAAGGAGAAGGAGAACGGCGCCATTCGTTCCGAGCCAATCGTCGAGTTCTACACTTCGACCAGTCTTAGCTGACCGACAATGAAGCAAATGGCCGAGGAGGTCAGGGTACAATAAGTGGTCGTCATGATTACCCGGCTGTTGGCGTAAACTTTATGCTGCGATTGTTCAGACGGTCTGGGCTTACTGTGCTAGCCATCCTGACGTCTTTAGACACATGTTCAGGCTAGGTGGAGGCTGAGTACAGTTGCCTAGTCTCGATGTAAATGCATGCACTGCTGCGACCAGGGCTTTGCTGAATATGTTGTCTTTCCTCATTGGTGTGGAGTTCGTGTTCAGGAACTTTTCATAAATACTCGTTAAATAAAAATCGGTCTCAAACTGTAAGCAAGACATGTCTCCTATTGAAGAAAGCTGTGGAAAGCATTCATGACCGGTTGTACCTTCTACGAAGCAGAAGTTTTAAAAAAATCTTTGGAATACTGGTCGGAGTTACGCACGTCCATTCAGCCTTGGAGCTGTTAATAAGTATTCTACTTTAGAGTGGTTCCTACGTACTACATCACAGCGAAAAGGGAAATAGCTGGTTGCACTGGAAAGCCTAAGAGACCTCCCGTCTGCATCGTAACCGAACCGTCTGGCTGAATATATCATCTTACAGACGGACACAACCGTACCACGTACATTTTCCTTTGCGTGACACTATTCTCTCTCTCTCTCTCTCTCTCTCTCTCTCTCTCTCTCTCTCTCTCTCTCTCTCTCTCTCTCTCTCTCTCTTCTCTCTCTCTCTCTCTCTCTCTCTCTCTCTCTCTCTCTCTCTCTCTCCTACAATCCTTGTAAAATAAAGATTCGAGTCTCTCTCTCTCTCTCTCTCTCTCTCTCTCTCTCTCTCTCTCTCTCTCTCTCTCTCTCTCTCTCTCTCTCTCTCTCTCTCTCTCTCTCTCTCTCTAATAAAGTATTATCTTCTCTCTCTCTCTCTCTCTCTCTCTCTCTAATAAAGTATTATCTTCTCTCTCTCTCTCTCTCTCTCTCTCTCTCTCTCTCTCTCTCTCTCTCTCTCTCTCTCTCTCTCTCTCGCTCGCTCGCTCGCTCGCTTGCTAGCTTGAGAGACTGCCTTCACCGTGAAACGTCGTAAAACACAGAACGGGCATTGAACCCTACAACTTATCATCCCATTAAGTCTGCCTCGACAAATCGAAGGTGTTGGACCTAAGCTGGTGACGTTACACGACGATGTGAGGTTTGGTTTGGGGGGATGGGGGGGGGGGGGGGGACTGGTGATGATTTGCTTGAAGGGCATACGGGAAAAGCATCCCAGGACGTTAACCCGAATTTCGACATGAAACAATCGATTCGCAGATGATTGATAAGACTTGTGACTACGTACGTGTAGGGCTACAGTCACTCATTCAGAGTCACATACGAGCAGAGCACAGTGGGTCTGATCGGAAGCAGAGAAAGGCGCTAAAACGTTGTCATTGTGAAGCGCTCAGGGCTCATCTCGGGACGAAGCTTTTGACAAGTCTTCTTCTTCGCCTCCTCCTCCACCTCCTCCTCCTCCTCCTCCTCCTCCCTCCTCCTTCTTCTTCTTCTTCTTCTTCTTCTTCTTCTTCTTCTTCTTCTTCTTCTTCTTCTTCTTCTTCTTCTTCTTCTTCTTCTTCTTCGCCTCCTCCTCCTCCTCCTCTTTCTTCTTCTTCTTCTTCTTCTTCTTCTTCTTCTTCTTCTTCTTCTTCTTCTTCTTCTTCTTCTTCTTCTATTTAAAGTCTTCTCGCGTAAGTGATATTAGACTGATCTTACAATTGTCATGCTAACAACATGTATCAGCAAGTTGCACCAACAGAAATCTGAAACCAGAATAACTGCAAGCGTTCTAAAACAAGATCCAAACACATAAAAGTTCAAAAGAACGCTGTTTATTAGGACAAAACACAACCTGCACATTTTCAGGGTAATCCCCTTTATCAAGCTACAAAACGACACTTAACAGTTGAACGGTAAAAAACGATGAAAATGAGATTGAAAGCTACAGCACTTATCTGGTTTTGGTTGATTTATGTTGTTTTCCTGCCCAGTGAAAAACAGGAAAACAACAAAACCAAAATCAGATAAGTGGTTTAGCTTTCAATCTCATTTTGTTTTATAGTTTTTCACCGTTAAGTGACGTTGAAAAAAAAAAAAAAAAAAAAAAACTGCAGTCGACTAACACACAAACAAAAAAAAACATTAAAAAAACACACACGATCGTGTTTACCCTGTGGAGCAGTGGTCCTTTCGTGACAATACTGGTGACTGCACACGCACTACGCGCTGTAAGACCGTTACGCACGTTACAAATTCCGCGTCCGTCTTTCAATAAAACAAGGCCTAATGGCCACATTGCAACTGACGCCTGCTAAAATAGCAGCAGTTTAATCAAAATGATGATCGTGGTTACTTCAAACGGAAGAAGCGATAGATATTTGATGCGTGGTCAGCTGCAATGATCGTGTCATATAGAGACACAATCCGTCGCATAATAATATCATGTCAATCAGACGAACATTGGAACCGTTTCAAAGGCAACGCTGGGGAAACTTCCGAGAGACTGGGTGGAGCGCATATGGGCTTTTCCGAGCGCATAGATACCATCTTGAACTGAACTGATAATAAAATCAATAATAATAATGTTAATGATCAGAAGAAGAAGAAGAAGAAAGTATTCATACAGCGCAGAATCGTGTCTGGAGAGACTGTTCTAATCGCATACACGCGCACACAGGCACCTGCACATACGAGTACATTGACTATACACAAGTTAATTCACAGCCATCTTAAACCGATAACAAACAGGGACTTGAGGCGGAGGAGGATATAGAAGCGAGGAGCGGAAAATGTGGCAAGTCTATTGTTTTGGAAAAGAAGTCTTGAGGTCAGATATGTAGGATTCCACAGAGGATTCCTGTCGGAGAGGAAGGGGAAGGTCATTCCATAACATGTGACACGAAAAAGACCGATTGATGGTTATTGTTCACGTCATTTGATCTTTTAAGAGGGTTTTGCAAAAGGCAGTTGAACGAACCGGGACGGGAGAAATTAGAAAATAAAACTGCTAGCAGAAGGTTCCTAGCAGGTAAGCATGCAAAGCTACATTCTGGACTACTCCAGGCAGAGCCTTTCATAGAACTGAATCCTCTGCAAAAGCGACCTTGTCTCTTGTGTCGGTGGCACCCCAGAGCGGGAGATCCTTCCATGAGTCGATTTCACGTAATGAAGTAACTTTAAATCGTTGACAGAAACCAGGTGACCTTTGAAATCGTACCCACCTGTTCCCTGGGAAATGCAACGGAAGTGAGCCATCCTGCATTTTCGCTATGGCCCAGTTGATCGAGGTCAGTTGTTGATGGGCCTGTCATTGCAATAGTCGGGTTATTTTGAAGTAAAAGTATTAATTGTCACTACAGGATCGTTGAAACGCAGTCACAGGCGATTTAAGCAGCTTCCTGAGGTGAGTGCCAATTGAATATAAATAGTTACCAGCTCACGTCTTATTGTGCATTGATGGATAGACGGATGGTTGGATTTTAACGTTCTAACAGTGAATTACACAAACTTGTGATTTACAGTGGCTTGTGCTTTGAACTGGTGTGAAAGATTTCGTGTGTGATTCGTCCTGATGTGACCCTATGCGGTTGACGGGACGATACAATCCAGGAAGTGACTAACTAACCGTGAAACACGTGTCCGTAATGAAAACAGCATAATACTGTGTCTTGCTGCGTTGTAACTTCACATGGTGAGTGCCAACGGAATACTAATAGGTACCAGCTCACGTCTTTTTGTGCATTGATGGATAGACGGATGGCAGTATAGGTTATCTACTCTGGTCTTTTTCACCACTTTTGTTCACGTGCCGTGTATGGACGCACAGGCCCTGCCATGTTTGGCCTTGGCTGATTTAGATTAGCCATGCTGCACTGAGTTCTTTCACGCTTTCTAGCTTGACTATTTTCCCGGATGTATCGCTCATGAAACCGGCTGGCTTGTTCATCCCATTCTTCAAAGCAATTCTTTATTGAGTGTCATCGGTCTGGAAACGTGAATAGCGCAGCGTCTGCGATCCATTTCGGAAATCTAGATTGCGCGTGCACTACGTCATAGCTAAGGGTCGTGGGAATGGGAAGCCCAGACTGGAATGTGTCAAGGGTCGACGTCCACCTTCGAAAACTCCTGTGGATGTACTGCCCTGGACATGTCAGAGTGGAGGGAAATGAACGAGCAGACAGATTGGCGGGCAAAGCAACCCTCACAAGTGGCTTGCTTCTCGGAAGAGCTTAAGTGTTGAGGAGTTTGAAACACTACCTGCGGGCACAAAGCCAAGGACATCACACCATCGATCGCCTGGAGGAGAGAGGCGTGGAAAGAGGAAGCACTTGACGATCTCCATTGAAAGCACGTGAGAGGGCCATCGTCAATCAGACGAACATTGGAACCGTTTCAAAGGCGACGCTGGGGAAAATTCTGAGAGACGGGGTGGAGCGCATATGGGCTTTTCCGAGAGCACAGATACCATCTTTAACTGAATTGAGCTGAACTGAACTAAGGGTCATGTGTTACATCCGGTTACAAGATAGCAACAGTTAAAAACAGTATATATAAAAATAACTAAAGTGTCCGGTCAAAAGAACAGGTCATTCCAGGCACCAAACTAGCTCGCTCATGTGCAACGTTATGTCTAACAGAGAGGTGTTAAGTCTGGTTACAAGCTAGCAACAAATGAAAGAAAAATGTCCCGCAGTGTCAGGTCAGAAGAACAAGTCACTGCAGGCGTATTCTTCTTGTTCCCCCGGCTCTCTCTTGGGACGTCATAGTCAGCGTCTTGGCTAATCTGTGCCACGAGCTAAAAATTACTTAGATAAAATAGGTTCTTTCACGTTCTGGGCACAATGACGCCATAGAGTCAGTGTCTTGGCTAAACTGTGCCAGGAGCTAACAATAACTGTGATTAAATAGGTTCTGATACGTTCTGGGCACAATGACGCCATAGAGTCAGTGTCTTGGCTAAACTGGGCCAGGAGCTAACAATAACTGTGATTAAATAGGTTCTGATACGTTCTGGGCACAATGACGCCATAGAGTCAGTGACTTGGCTAAACTGGGCCACGAGCTAAAAATAAGTGAGATAAAATAGGTTCTGCTACTTTTGAGGGACAATGACGTCCTATGACTAGCATGAGAGAGCCGGTGGGGATCGAGGAACGGGAGAAGGGGGGGACACAGAAACACGGAGAGAGTGAAAGAGACCGACAGACGGAGAGGGTGGTGCGATCGAGTGTCGGCGAACGGAAGGTTGGTGACCTTTTCTGACTGCTTGCAATGCGCTTCACTTCTTATTAACTGGACAATCGCCGTGTTGTCCTACTTTGCTCAGACATAATGTCCAATTCCCTAGGGCGGGAGACGTTCGTGGCGTAGTTTCCAGAGAGGGGAACTCCCTAGGGCGGGAGATGCTGGCGGTAGTCTTGGTACAAGGAAACTCCCCAGGGCGGGAAACGTCTTGGTAGTCTTCAGAGAGGGAAACTCCCATGGCGGGAGATGTTCGTGATAGTCTTCAGAGAGGGAAACTCCCATGGCAGAAAACAGAATACAGAATTTTCATTGTCTATGAATAACACAGAAAATTGCCTAACGACTGCATAAAAGATACCAGTAAAATAACACGGGAGTGTTCGTGACAGTCTTCAGAGAAGAAAACTCCCATCGCGGGAGACGTTCGTGGTAGTCTTCAGAGAGGGGAACTGATAGTGGGAGGTGCGTGGTAGTCTTCAGAGAGGGGAACTCCCATCGCGGGAGATGTTCGTTGTATTCTTCGGAGAGGGAAACTCCCATGGCGGGAGAGGCGTGGTAGTCTTCAGAGAGGGGAAACCCTTGGGCGGGAGACGCTTGTGGTAGTCTTCAGGAGGGGGGACACTGTATGCACGTCCAAGCTCAGAAATTCCTGGATTTCTGGTGGTCTCAGGTTCAAGGCTCTGTGATTCAAAACCGGACGCTTTGCCATTTCGTTGGTATGAATACCCCCCACACACACATACGCACGCACACACACAAACACAAGCGCGCGCGCGCACGCATGCTCACGCACGCACGCACGCGCACGTACGCACGCTCGCACGCACGTACACATACACACTCACTCACTCACTCACACGCACGCACACAAGCAGGCACGCACGCACGCACGCACGCACGCACGCACACACACACACACACCACACACCACACACACGGCCTTTTTCTCCACCCACCCACTCCTGAAGCCATATCTTCAATACCTTCAGCCTGAAGATAAATCTTTGTTGTTATTGTTGTTTGTTCCCTGAACATATCACGGTGTTTTCAGGTAGTTTCACAACACCATAATTAAGAAGTGTATATGACCTAAATGAGAGGAAAACGGTTTTAATCAGCTGATTTCGATATATCGAGCACTAATAATTATAACTTTCGGAAACTGCCTTAAAAATTGGCTCTAAACCTTACTTTTTCAAAAGCTGAGTTTTGATAGTTTTTGTTTGTTTGTTTGTTCGTTGTTGTTGTTGTTGTTGCTGTTGTTTTTTGTTTGTTTTTTGTTTTTTTGAAAATAATCGTGGCGATGGGAAAATCGGCGACCAAGATACTAGCTGAGCAAGGTCCCTTTTTTTCTTTTTTTCTTTTCTTTTCTTGCTAAAGCATTTTTCTTCAGGAAATTCCAGCTTCTAAGAGAGCTAGAGGAAAGTACTAAAAGACCAAAAATACGTTCGAGAGTTAATTTCCTTGTGTTCAAACGCAGAATTGCAGAGAGTGCTAAACACACTTAAGTGTAATCCCTCTGTAGATTCGTCCAAAAAACAACACTTGGATAGAGGAGGTTGTGAGCGTGTTGGGTCCCGCAGATATTGACGCCTAAAAACAAAAGGGGCGGGATGCGTTTGGCCAGAAAATCTCATTAAAACCTACAAAAACTGTGACCCCAGATACTTGGCTGAGATAGCCACAAGCTACAATACATGGGTGTATCATTATGAGCCGACCAAAAACGCCCGTAATTAAAGCTTGGGTGCTAAAAGGCGGTCCGTTTCCTCCAAACGGTATCCGTTCCGCTCCCGTGTTACCGCAGTAGCACGTAAAACATCCCGGTCATTGTGCTAGAAGTGCAGGTGGCATGATACAGTTAAACACGCATGCACCCTACATAAATTATGTGGCTTTGCACGAAGTGACGTGGCATGGTGTGTGGTTGTACACAGAACGGGCCGAGGCGGCAGCAGTTTTACGTGGCACCAGCCATGTAACAACCAAAAAGCACTGTAAACACACCACTTCGGTGGATTTTGTAAAAACCGCGCTATAAAAAGCTAGTTATTCATTTAGAATCACATGGGACAAGAGTGCAGTGAGTCTGCCCGATAGCGGTGACTAGCGCTATAATTTATATGAAAGCGATCAACAAAAGCAATAATCGCAAGAAAGACTCTCTCCCAAAAAAGCTCTGTGCACTGTCTTCGTCAATGTCAAGAGGACTGTTTTACTGAAACCGCTTAAGACAGGAGACCGTTATTCAATGGCAAGTACAGCACAGAAACTGTGCTTGCCTGCTGATTTGATCAGTTTTCACAAAAAGGCACGACCAAACGTTAGGATGCTTGAAATCAAATTTGAAAGAGTTTACATATTATATGAGAAGAGTTTGGAAATGTGCATTTGCTTATGACACAGTTTGACTGTCCTGATGTGACCCTGTACGGTTGACAGGACGTTAAAACCCAACCACTAACTAACTAACTAACTCGTTTGAACGCACCTTCAAACAGTGCTGGCTAGTACAAGAATACTTCACGCAGGAAAGCATTATAACTTTGCCACACCCAGCCCGCAGCCCTGAGTTGGCGACAGACGACTTTTTTCTTTTCTCTTCCCACACGTGGAGAAATATGCCTTTAATTGCTCAGGACCGTGCAGCACTTGCTCCGCCCTTTCAACTGTCATTCTTCAGTGTCTATAAATTGCACGGATCCCAAAACGGTTCGAAGGACGAAAGAAACACGCGACGATAGTGGGATAATACTATGAACAGTCCCTCTGGGCGATTAATCTTACCGGTGAGCTGAATGTTAAAAAAATTACGAGCCTAATTTCATCGGAAGACACCCTCGTATTTTGCAATGAAGGTGATTTTCTTTCTTTATTTTCTTCTTTACGTTTATTGTCAGTGGTTTGTGTTTACATAGGCGTGGGTGAACTATTGTTGAGATGAATATAACCGTGTCCCTTTACAAAACTGCTGAAAAGCAGCTGCATGATGTTTTGCGTCACTGAACTATACTTGGTGCCAAAAAACCCAGGGACTGTGCCATGGGACGAGCAAGTACGAAGTAACTGGTCTTCAACGCCGTGTCTACCTCACGGCTGCTTCCAAAAGACAACGTTTAATTGCTTGTAACAATACTAATAAAATACAAGCAACTAAACTAAAATAGAAATATATATAAATTAACTGCCGGAACAGACTTTAGGTGCGTTTGTGTTTTCTGTGTGTGTTGTTGTTGTTGTTTGGTTTGGTTGGTTGTGTGTGGTTTTTTGTTGGTTTTTTGTTTTTTGTTCTTGTTTGTTTTTGTTTTTTGCTTTTAACCAACGTTTCTCTTATTTACTTACTAAACAGAGTTACATATTTAACCAACGTTTCTCCTATTTACTTACTAAACAGAGTTACATATTTAAAAAGAATCAAAAACATATCGACAGGTTCAGTCATTTCAAACTGACTTTATATGGGGAGGTGGAGAGAGAACCAGAGAGTCAAACTCACGATCGAGTTGTTTCAGTCAGACGTAGAAGGAAGTATATTGAGTGACAAGTTTGGCTCGTGGAATAAACAGTGACATTTTCCCGTTGGCGACTTGTGTAGACAGCAACAAATGTCGAAGCATTTGGATGAGAGTCGATCGGTTTAGTGGTGTTTGTGTTGTTTTGACTGTCAATCAGCCTCAGTTAAGCTCGGTGACGTTCGACAAGAACTGTAGCTCTCAAAGCAAAAGGACAAGCGGATTTCTGTTTATCTTCGACTCAAGAATGACAGCTAGAGGCTCAACCAAACATTGTACCGAATCTTAAAACTGTAAAGGTAGCGGAGACTATGCACCTTAAATTGAACGAGACTTATTTCAAACCACGCATCTCTCCTTTTGGTTAACTATCTTGTTCTTGCTTCAGTCTTCATAGTCTCTTCTCCCCCCCCCCCCCCCCCCACCCCCCTTCATCTGTCTTCTTTGCAAGTATTCGTTCCTGAGGAAAATCATTTATGTAGAAACTTTTGAACTGTGGTGTACTGCTCTTGTCCCGTATTCTTTTTGCGACTGCATTTTCCGTGATCTTTTCTGCTTGTGCCCCCCCCCCCCCCCCCCCCACCCCGTCCCTCTCTTTTTCTCATCACACCAGCAAAAATGAACAAGGAAAACAAAGACTCCTAAACCATAAGATTCAGATCACAATACAGTGGAAGTGATGAGAGGGGATTAGTTTGACTTGTGAGTGTGGCAAAAGGCTTTCGATTAATTGTGTGCCCTTTGAGTGTGATGAATTTGTTTGTTTTTAAAGAACAATAAAACAAAAATGTACTGGAATAAATTCTTGTTTAAAACCAGCAACAAAAGATGAAGACGGTTCCTGGCAAACGGAGCAAACACAGAAAAGGTGCGAGAGCCAGACGTAGTTCGCTACATGGGAATCGAAACGCTGAGAGTGCAGGATTTGGAGCGGAGTGTACAGAGTTGAAGCCAGAGGGAAAGGTAGACGGGCAGATCTGTGGATTCATGATTGTTTGTCAAAGTTTACACTGTGTGTGGCATTTTACACTGTGTGTGGCATTTACTGCTAGACTTTCAAATCCGTGTCATTTTTTTTTTTTTTTCTCATTTTTTTCTTCTGAAAAATCAACATTGTTGTGCAGTACCGGAAGGAGTACACCCGCGCAAGCACGCGCGCGCCCGCGCACACACACACACACAACACGCACATGCACGCACGCATGCACACACGCGCGCACACACACACACACACACACACACACACACACACACAACACGTACACGCACACACACGCACACGCACGCACGCACGTACACACACACACATACACAACACGCACAGGCACGCACGCACGCGCACGCACACACACACACACACACACAAAACACACACACAAAACGCACGCACGCACGCACGCACACACACACACACACACACACACACACACACACACACACACACACACAACCATAGAGGACCTATCTTTTAGCTGGTTCTTCCAACTGCACACTTTTGATTGACTGCTGCACAGATAAAAAGCCGGAAGGAGGGTATGGGGACGGAGGCAAACCTTAAGACGGCAAAGTGCGCATTACTGCAATCATGCCGTCGAATAAATAAACAATCCGCCAACAACTACACGATGAATTCCACACAGCGTTCAGGTGCTCCCAAACGAAGCTAAAGTGATTAATGGCATTTGTCTTACAATAAAGTATTGCCAAGATATTTCACCCACTCTCTGCTGTCAAACGCAGGCCTGGCTGGGAGACGGACGCGCACGCCTGTACCGTAGTCTGGGGCAATCAATAGATTGACTAGGCCCGGGGGTGTGGGGTCGGGAGGGGGGGTGGGGGTGGAGAGGGGACTGTAACTCGTTGGTTGTACGGACGTGGGATCGAAATCCGATCTGAGAAGCGGAGCCTATGCCTGGCAACGTTACACGGTCACAACCTGAGTGACAACTGCTCTGAAAAGGGAACCCAAAGCAGAGACCCAAAACAGGGACCCCAGAGCAGGGACCCCCAAACCAGGGACCCACAAAGCAGGACGCAAGCTGGTCAGAAAAACGTAGCCAATCGTAGAAAGTGAGCAAAGGGTTTCTGTTTGCAGGCCTTATTAAGGCCCACCTAAGTGGCTTGCGTCCAGCAACCATCACAAGTGGCTTGCGTCCAGCAACCATCACAAGTGGCTTGCGTCTCGGAAGTTCTGAAGTGTTGAGGAGCTTGAGACACTGCCTGCGGGCTCAAAGCGACGGACATCACACCATCGATCGCCCGGAGGAGAGAGGCGTGGAAAGAGGAAGCGCTAGACGATCTCCACTGAAAGGAAGAGAGAGAGCCATCGTCAGTCAGACGACCATTGGAATTGTTTCAAAAGCGACGTTGTGGAAACTTCTGAAAGACGGCACGGAGCGCATATTTTTTTTTTTTTTTTTTTTTTTTTTTGAGTGCCCCTGGTCTTGGACCGAACTGAATGAACTATATGTACGAAGAGCAAACTTGCCCCCCATAATCGCGTTTATCTTCTAAACGGTGACCACAATGAAACACCTGCAAATAGGACTGACCATTCGGCCGGCCTAAACGCGTTTATAGTCCTGTGGGAAAATTAGTATAAATAATAATTACATGTTTTTGTTTTTGTCTAATATCACCTCGATGTGAACAGACATAAAATAAAATATTGATTGATTGATTGATTGATTGATTGATTGATTGATTGATTGATTGATTGATTGATTGATTGATTGATTGATTGATTGATTGATTGATTGACTGACTGATTGATTGATTGATTGATTGATTGACGCGTTTAAAGTTATTGGGCGATTCAGCGAAGCTGGTTTGCTAGAGTGAATGCGCTTTGTAATCTTTCAGCAAAGAAGTCGCGAGAGGTCGCAGCGCACTTCCGGGCCGATTTCTGAGTAGGCGTTGCTTCACGCTGTGTATAACAGTGGAAGTTGAAACTAGAATTGCGAAGCAGTACAAATGCCAATACTGTTGCAGTTGCAAAAATTACCGTGGAAAGGGGATGGAGGGTGAAAATAAAGTGTCTTTGCGTCGTTTTTTGGCTGACCAGAAGATCGCGAGTTCACAGAAAAAAATGCGTTTTGGGGCATCCTAAAGCACGAGCAACAAGTTATTGCTTATTTCCAGACACATTATGACTACGGGCCTCAAAAAATGCGTTTAACGTTGGCAGTATAAAATTCGCAAATTCACTTTCACCGCCTTCCATTGTGAAGAAAGTACGCACCAGAAGTAAAAGCAGCCAAGGGACTTAAGCGATGCCGGGCAAAAGTCAAGGGAGTTAACAACCCCGCCTGAATCGCCCAATAGTGTCATTTCTCTGTATGGATCAAGAGTCGGACTTAAGGACTTTTTAGTTAATCGGGATTAGAGGCGATAGCCTTTAACTTTATCTGCTCTTCGTGCCTCTGGACCCAAGCTTGTTCTATGAATTGTTATGAAGAATAAATAGGTTGTTTTGGTTTATTTGTTTTTTAATCCGAACTTCCTAATTAGCCATGTTTGTGTCACGTCATTCTTTATCAATGAGAAGCAGAGAAGGGTAGGTTGATGACGTAATCAATTATGCGTGCCACACACGACGTCCTTCTTCGTGATTTAGGGGCTAACACACACACACACACACACACACACACACACACACACACACACACGCACGCACGCACGCACGCACGCACGCACGCACGCACGCACGCACGCACGCACGCACAACACACACACGCATGCATGCACATACGCACGCACGCACGCACGCACACACGTACACACAAACGCACACTCACACACACACACACACATACACATACGCTCACGCACGCACACACACACACACACACACACACACACGCGCGCGCGCGCGCGCGCGCGCGCGCGCTGAAAAACACACTGTAACGTCTTATGCTCCTGGTCAAAGCCAGCTGACGCCCAAGACAAACAGATACACAGCTACATATATCATAGGAGGTAAAAGAGATATCTGACAGGGCGCTATCGCTAGGTGATGCATATGGATGACGTATTGCACCGGTGATGACTCTTTTAATACTGACATCTCACTGGCATGAATAAATGATACACTGCGCACGTGGCATCGGCTGTTAGATGTGATGTCGATTATGGAGGACAAAAAAAGGGCCTTCCACATTCACAGAAGGTGGTCACAGAGCAGATGAATAATACAACGAGAGCTGCTTGTCCTGTGGGCCTAATCCCCATTTGCCCACTGCCGCGACCCTCTCGGATTAGCGTAGTGAGTCTCTTTGCAGCTGATGTAGCCTTTACTTATAAGAGTATACATGCTAAAAATAAATAAATAGACAAAAGCCGGGAAGCATGTTGGTCATGATTTGATACTACACGTCATGGCTGTACCAAGCGTCTTCCCGTCACTTTTGTTTTGTACCTGTTTACTGTGTTTGCCTGTTGGTTTTATTGGGGATGGGGGCTTGTTTGTTGGTTGTTTTGTTGTTGTTGTTGTTAACTGTTTGTTTGTTGTTGTTTTTTATGTTTAGTTCTTTTGTTTTGAAGTGTGTGTGTGTGTGTGTGTGTGTGTGTGTGTGTGTGTATCTGTCTGTCTGTCTGTCTGTCTGTCTGTCTGTCTGTCTGTCTGTGTCAGTCTGTCTGTCTGTCTGTCTGTCTGTGCGTGCGTGCGTGTGTGTGTGTGTTGTGAGTGTGTGTGTGGGGGGGGGGTGTATGCGTGCGTGTGTATGTTGGGAGGAAGGAGTACTCATTTTTTTCACTTCTCTCTCTCTCCCCCCCCTCTCTCTCTCTCTCTCTCTCTCTCTCTCTCTCTCTCTCTCTCTCTCTCTCTCTCTCTCTCTCTCTCTCTCTGATTCAACAAAATAAAAAATATAATAAAACACACACTCACACACACACACACACACGCACGCACGCACGCACGCACGCACGCACGCACGCACGCACGCACACACACACACACACGCACACACGCACACACACGCAAAGGAACAGTCTATGTTTTCACGTCCTTTTTGCAGAGTTCCACACCAACCAGTTCATCATATGCCATCCTGGCAGGAAGAGAGAGATTGCAATTGTCCCACGATAAAGTACTGGGGAGGAGGGGACAAAAAAGAGCATAATATGCGGATGGAAAATAACGGTATGATAGCGGGCAAATAACGGGCCTGGCTCCGGCTCCTAGGCACCGTTGATGAGCGGTGTTGGGGCCGTTGCGTGATACATCAGCGCACTGCGCACTCTCTCTGGGAGTGGACACAACACCATCATCAGTGACGATGCCATGCTTCTACCCCCCCCCCCCCGCCCCCACAACTCCTTCCCCCCCCCCCCACCCCCGCCCCTTCACCCCCTTTTGTCCAAATGTTTGGCTCTTTTTGTGATCGTTCTGCACAGTATCTGTGTGAATATTTGGTTGCATACTTTTGTCGCGACAAAAGACGTGTTTTGTCGCGACAAACGTATGCTTATCGCGACAAAATTATATTTGTTGCGACAAAAAAAAAAAAAAGCGACAAAAATTATGCTTCGCAACAAATATTTCTCGCGACAAACATAATATTGACAAATATTTTGGTCGCGACAAAGGACGTGCTTTGTCGCGACAAAAATTATACTTCAGACAGCTCCCGCCAATGATAAGAGAGAAGAGAGACGGAGTAGGGAGAGAGGCTGGTGGGGCGAGAGAGAAAGAAATTGAGAAACGAAGAAGAGAGGGAGAAAGATCGA
>CAUZXP010000004.1:37343-52795 GCA_963584105.1 Alviniconcha strummeri
AAAAAAGACATTTTAAAGGGGAACCGAAGTGAACAAGAATCACAGTCCCTATTAACCGGAATGGAAGAAATGAAACAGACAAGGCAGCTTTTTTTTTTTTGTGTGTGTGTGTGTGTGCATGTGTACAAGTGTGTGTGTGTGTGTGTGTGTGTGTGTGTGTGTGTGTGTGTGTGTGTGTGTGTGTGTGTGTGTGCATGTGAGTGTGTGTGTGTGTGCGTGTGCATGTGCGTGTGTGTGTGTGTGTGCGCACGTGTGCTTGTGTATGTGTGTGTGTGTGTGTGTGTGTGTGTGTGTGTGTGTGTGTGTGTGTGTGTGTATGTATGTGTGTGTGTGTGTGTGCATGTGTGTGTGTGTGTGTGTGTGTGTGTACATGTGTGTGTGTGTGTGTGTGTGTGTGTGTGTGTGTGTGTGTGTGTGTGTGTGTTTGCATGTGTACATATGTGTGTGTGTGTGTGTGTGTGTGTGTGTGTGTGTGTGTGTGTGTGTGTGTGTGTGTGTGTGTGTGTGTGTGTGTGTGTGTGTGTGTGTGTGTGTGTGTGTGTAATTCGAGTGACCAAAAAGGCAGATTTTCATTTTAAGCATTAATTATGAATAATAAATTCCTTTGTATTGTATTTTGTATTTGTGTTTGTAACAGAGAACTTTTGTATAGAGCTGTTCTCTGATCTACATAAACTCACTGTGCTTTGCAACATTCTCGTTACTTTCAAAGTGAAGTGAGAAAAATATTAAAGCTAACCTGTTCAAGAAAGTAATACATAATTGTTATGACAGCTAACATGTACAAGAAAAATAGTGTTCATGTGTATGAGAAGGACGAATATACAAAACAGAAAATAATCGCAATCCTGGTCGTTTCATAGTTCATCTAAGGTGGTGAAGATTGCTTTTATATAGCGC
This sequence comes from Alviniconcha strummeri, assembly GCA_963584105.1. NCBI lineage: Eukaryota > Metazoa > Mollusca > Gastropoda > Provannidae > Alviniconcha > Alviniconcha strummeri. Next base: position 38,244 of record CAUZXP010000004.1, read on the forward strand.
TATTCTCCGCTCTTGAGCAGATGCACTGCGCTCGCATGTGATTCTACATGAGTGACTAGTTTTTGCAGCGCGTTTGTTTAATGTCCACCGAAGTGGTGTACTTACAGCGCTGGCATGGCTGGTGCCACATGAAACTGCTGCCGTCTGGGCGCGTTCTGAGTACACCATACAACCGTGCACCGTGTCGCTTCATGCAAACCACATACATAAGGTGTACGCGTGTTTTAGCTGTAACCAAGGGTACCAGATAATAAAGCTGCCAGACACCACCATGAACAAAATAACAAAGGTTTCCACCTTGTGTAGCAGGACTGACCAATTCTGTCCAGACGGGACACGTTTAAAATGCAAATGACTGATGCACGAAAATAGCACAGTGACGATATAAGACTATTTGAGTCGCTGACATCGCACAATTTTAGGGGGTTAGGAGACGTGGTTCTGTTTGTTTGTTTGTTTGTTTTTTGTTCTGTGTGTGTGTGTGTGTGTGTGTGTGTGTGTGTGTGTGTGTGTGTGTGAGTGTGTGTGTGTGTGTGTGTGTGTGTGTGAGTGTGTGTGTGTGTGTGTGTGTGTGTGTGTGTCAGTGTGTGTGTGTCAGTGTGTGTGTGTGTGTGTGCGTGTGTGTGTCAGTGTGTGTGTGTGTGTGTGTGTGTGTGTGTGTGCGTGCGTGCGTGTGTGTCAGTGTGTGTGTGTGTGTGTGCGTGTGTGTGTGTGTCAGTCTGTGTGTGTCAGTCTGTGTGTGTGTGTGTGTGTGTGTGTGTGTGTGTGTGTGTGTGTGTCTGTACGTGTGTGTGTGTGTGTGTGTGTGTGTGTGTGTGTGTGTGTGTATGTGTGTGTGTATGCGTGTGTGTGTGTTACAGAAACGAATTTTCACAATTATTCCACCCTTTCACTGCTAATGACGTAGTGCGCCTGACCTGGACGTGTTTGAGAGTAATATGAAGAGGTTCCATTCACACATTAGTGCGGTAGAAGGATCTTGTTAACTAATTTCAGAAAGTACAGAAAATACACATCGCGAGTTATCAATCAAAGCAAACGCCCCTTTTCGTAGTCAGCAATGTTCTTTGAGCAATTACCTAAATCACGGGCCAGCTGCATATTTCACGGCTTTGCTTGTATATTAATCTACTTCCGTTTAGTCGCCATTTGCATTTTTGGTTGCGTTGAAATTGTTTGTTTTGTTGTTGTTGTTGTTTGTTTGTTTTAAATACAACCGTATGGTTGTTATGCACTACGGAAAGGAAAGTTTGCTTATTTCTACCATCCTCGCCAGTAAACATATTGAATCATTTCATGATTTAGTCGATGTATTTGTTTGTTTTTCCGTATAATACTTTATGTAAATTGTTTTGGTAGGACTGTGCCCTATATGTGTATAGAATATCATAGTTAGGTGAATATGTTCATGTGAGCCCTCAGGGCGTTGATGAGCGCATGATAAATGTACATTATTATTATTATCAATAATCATAAGCAACAAAATGGTGAGATTTGTAAACATCGGCCCGGAAACAAGTGAGAAAATCAAGGTGGTAGTGGGGGGGGGGGGGGGGCCTGGGAGGGGGTATTGGTGCCGGGGGGAAAACACAGAGGACAGAAACACATACTAAACAGGCCGAATAACAGACGGACAGACAGGTAGCTGGCCGGCGAACTGAAAACTGTTTGCAGTATTCATGCATGAACGATGACTATTTCCATAAACTCCCAGTTGGATCAATAGCAATCGGTTTGGGGAGGGGGCCGGAGGGGCAGGGAGAGCGGGGAGTTAAATCTGAAACCTTTTTTCTGCCGCCCTCCCCCCCCCCCCCCCCCCGAAAAAAGTCAGAATGCTTGTGTGTGTGTGTGTGTGTGCGCGCGCGCGCGCGTGTGTGTGTGTGCGTGTGCGTGCGTGCGTGCGTGCGCGTGCGTGCGTGCGTGCGTGCGTGCGTGTGTGCGTGTGTGTGTGTGTGTGTGTGTGTGTGTCTTTTACGTTACTATTATTTACGCTGCTCATCATATATATGTGTCTGATTAACATGGAAAGTTCTCCTTTCCATTATCGGTAGTATTAACGCTTATGTGCCCGACCTCTCTCTCTCTCTCTCTCTCTCTCTCTCTCTCTCTCTCTCTCTCTCTCTCTCTCTCTCTCTCTCTCTCTCTCTCTCTCTCTCTCTCTCTCTCTCTCCCCCTCCCTATTTTGACAGCCTTCATGATTTTGCTCCGGGCCTGCATCAATATCAGAAGAGAACCAGACCAACAAGAACCCCATCAGCAACAACTGGAGCCCGTAGTCTTGTAGATGCATGGGCACCGATGCGGGTAACCATGGTTTTGGGCCTCTAGGCTGGCAGTGTGTTGGTGGTGTCCTGCACTGGGGCACACAGAGTGTGGGGGGTAGTGGGGGGGGGTAGGACCGTGGGGGGCCCAAAGGAACCGTGACTCCCGTCTGACTAGACACAGTTGACCGCGGAGAGATGATTGATACTGCGCGGAAGGCGCTGCCTTTTCAAATCCAGCGGCTAGCTACCAATCAATTTTGCTCGGACATCAGCATAGTCCCTCAGACTCCAGCCCCTAGCTGCCACGAATTACCCTCCTTTATTCTTTCCCTGGTTTGACTCCTGGCCAAATAAAATAGTAATGCTTGCGTGTGCTTCCTGGACAAGTAAAATAGTGATGTTTGCGTGTGCCTCCTGGCCAAATAAAATAGTGATGTTTGCGTGTGCCTCCTGGCCAAATAAAATAGTGATGCTTGCGTGTGCCTCCTGGCCAGATAAAATAGCGATGCGTGCGTGTGCCTCCTGGCCAAATAAAATAGTGATGTTTGCGTGTTCCTCCTGGCCAAATAAAATAGTGATGCTTGCGTGTGCCTCCTGGCCAGATAAAATAGCGATGCTTGCGTGTGCTTCCTGGCCAAATAAAATAGTGATGCTTGCGTGTGCTTCCTGGCCAAATAAAATAGTGATGCTTGCGTGTGCTTCCTGGACAAATAAAATAGTGATTGTGCCTCCTGGCCAAATAAAATAGTGATGCTTGCGTGTGCTTCCTGGACAAATAAAATAGTGATTGTGCCTCCTGGCCAAATAAAATAGTGATGCTTACGTGTGCTTCCTGGCCAAATAAAATAGTGATGCTTGCGTGTGCTTCCTGGCCAAATAAAATAGTGATGCTTGCGTGTGCTTCCTGGCCAAATAAAATAGTGATGCTTGTGTGTGCTGGCACTCGGAATTAGGCGGAGGGCGGGGTTGTTGTTGTTGTTGTGTAAAATCGGATCCTGCGAGTAGCTATAGCATAAATATTGTTTGTGGTAATACTGGATACAAACACACTTTCACACGAACAATAGCTACGCTAGCTACTCGTAGAACCGATTTTGCTCAACAAGAATGAATCTGTGATAATGCTGGATACAAGCACACTTTCACACACAGATTCATTACATAGTGTAACGTGGGAAAGGTAGGAGCAGTTAGAGTAAGTTGCAGAGGTAGGGTAGTTAGATAAGGAGAAGAAGCGGGAGCAGTAGCATAAAGTGGGAGATCTAGGAATAGCTGGATAAGGGGGAGGACGAGAAGGGGTAGTAACAGGATAAATGGGGCAGGTCGGATAGTTGGATAGGTGGCAGAGGTAGGGTAGTGGATAGGTGGCGGAGGTAGGATAGTTCGATAGGTGGGAGAGGTAGGATACTTGGATAGGTGGGAGAGGTAGGTAGTTGGACAAGCGTGAGAGGTAGGGTAGTTGGATAGGTGGGGGAGGTATGGTAGTTGGATAGGTGGGAGAGGTAGGGTAGTTGGAAAAGTGGGAGAGGTAAGATAGTCGGATAGCTGGGGGAGGTAGGGTAGTTGGATAGGTGGGAGAGGTAGGGTAGTTGGATAAGTGGGAGAGGTAGGGTAGTTGGATAGGTGGGAGAGGTAGGGTAGTTGGATAGATGGGAGAGGTGGGATAGTTGGATAGGTGGGAGAGGTAGGGTAGTTGGATAGGTGGGAGGTAGGGTAGATGGATAGATGGGGGAGGTAGGGTAGTGGATAGGTGGGAGAGGTAGGATACTTGGATAGGTGGGAGAGGTAGGGTAGTTGGATAGGTGGGAGAGGCAGGTAGTTGGACAAGCGTGATAGGTAGATTAATTGGATAGGTGGGAGAGGTAGGGTAGTTGGATAGGTGGGAGAGGCAGGTAGTTGGACAAGCGTGATAGGTAGGATAGTTGGATAGGTGGGGGAGGTAGGGTAGCTGGATAGGTGGGAGAGGTAGGGTAGTTGGATAGGTGGGAGAGGCAGGTAGTTGGACAAGCGTGATAGGTAGGATAGTTGGATAGATGGGGGAGGTAGGGTAGTTGGATAGGTAGGAGAGGTGGGGTAGATGGATAGGTGGGGGAGGTGGGGTAGTTGGATAGCTGGGAGAGGTAGGGTAGTTCGATAAATGGGATAGGTAGAGTAGTCGGATAAGGGGAGAAGGAAGGCTAATAGTAATAGGATAAAGTGGGAGATGTAGGAGTGGTTGGATAAAGGGGAGGAGAATGGGTAGTAACAGGAGAGGTAGCATAATTGGACAAAGAGAAGGGATAGTAATATAATACATAGGAGAAGTAGGGTAGTTGGATAAAGGGCAGGTGAAGGGGCGGTAACAGGAGAAATGGAAGAAGCAAGGGAACGCGCACACGCACGCTCACTTTGACCCGCACTTATGCACACGCACGCACTGGCACAGGTTGGTTAACAAGAGGAGGTTACGACTGGCAGCTGATACAAATAATGTAAGAGTTTGGAACTTGGGACGAGTTGAAATGGGGTGTTTTTGATTTGAGTTTTGAACCGGGATTGTGTTGCAGCACAGGGCAGTAGGGTAGTTAACAACAGCATCGCTGACAGCAACAAGGGGAAGACAAAGGAGACTGAAGTGGACACAGGAGACGAGAAGAAGAAGATTATGAAGAAGAAGAAGAAGAAGAAGAAGAAGAAGAAGAAGAAGAAGAAGAAGATGATGATGATGATGATGATGATGATGATGATGATGATGATGATGATGATGATGAAGATGATGATGATGATGATGATGATGATGATGATGATGAAGACCAACACAAACAAAAGGAAGTGCAACCGCGACATCAACAACTGAGACGAAGAAGAAGGAGGACCACAAAGGGAGTCAAAGAAGAAGAAGAAGACCATTATCATGACATATTCATCATCGCAGTCCTAACCATGTGTCTATAAGCACGAATTGCTTTCGTACGGCTCTCCGGTCATGTCAAGCGCACGGTCGATGACCGTGACCACACAGAGACGGAAAACAATGAAAATCAGTCGATGGGCGAACCCATCAAGCAATTACGCAAAGAGCGTCCAAATCAGCCGGCTGACAGTTTGATATTTACCTCCCACGGAACTCCAAATCAAGGGAAAAAGCTGACATTGATTTTTTATCTCTTCGTCCGTTCGCATGCAGCTTGCCGAGCATAAAATTGTTGCGGAAACGTGGACATGAAAACAGGGTCCGCTGGGGACGGACCAGCTAGAGCAATCTATACAGAAAGCGGGCGAGACAGCGCCAAGAGCTAGGTCTCCTGCAGAACTGCAGTAACGCAGAGACCAAACATTGACAACGTCAACACGAGAGAAGCGGTCACGCAGGCGGTTTTAAAAGGTCTCCATCGAAGGCTTCTCCACCGCCCTTTACCTTGCCCCGCGCCACCCGTCGATTCCCGAGCTGTCTCATCGTGCCCTGAGAAGAGCACAGCGGAGAACAGTCTTAGTGCAAAGTGGCTATACAACTCTCAGTTAACCCAGTCACCATCAGTCTGTCTCTCGATTGAACAATCGACTGATAAACTATTACAGGTAATACACAGCAATACAAATGCAAGACTCGTGGCTTTCGCACTTTCTCTTGTTTGGACCCCACATTTGGAATTCACTCCCACAAGACCTTAGACACTGCTCAACCTTGTCACCTTTTAAAGCCGAACTGAAGACCTTCCTCTCTCTCACAGTATCTCCGGCCCAACTAATATCAATACCCAGTTTCTGCTACAGTCATTGTGTGTGTGTGTGTGTGTGTGTGTGTGTGTGTGTGTGTGTGTGTGTGTGTGTGTGTGTGTGTGTGTGTGTGTGTGTGTCCATATAATACCTTATGTAAATTGTTTTGATAGAACTGTACTCTACGTGTGTATAAAATATTGTGTTTATGTTAATATGTATCACGTGAGTGCTCAGGGCGTTGTTGAGCGCATGATATATGTACATTATTATTATTAATAGAGGAAATGAGAGCAAGCCAATGGTTGACTCGATGTCAGTCAGAAGCGTGCTACCGGAACTATCAATATGAATAAAGGAGAAGATGGCCACATTCACCTTGCAGACCAGACTCTCAGTGTAGTGGCGATGGAGAAGAAGAAGATGAATAAAGGTTTGTACACACGTCAGTCAGTAGAGCAATATTCAAGCAGTCGTTCGATGGACCAATCAATCGATCAGATGTAAGGCGATGATATCAGGAATGCTCTAATGAAGGTGAATGCAACAGAATGAATAATGGTTACAAACACCACGCAGTCGGCAATAATCAATCAGTCGGTTGATCAACCATTAAGTCAGTAATAACACTTAAAAGTGAAACGTGGTACAGTGAATGACATGGAAATGCAGAAATAAAGTTAAATACGTTAAGTTCCAGGCAGCTGTAGGCTGACTTTCAAACTGTCAAAGTTCTCACTCGTATGATTACCGGAAAGAGAAAAAAGACCACAGCTCTGTACAGTATATGTATGTAAAATAGATTAGGGTGCAGGTTTGCATATTAAACAGTTCAAAAGCTTCCAGTCGTGTTGTACGTGCTATGAACTTATTTCTAACATATTGAGACGTAAGTCAGTAAACATGGTGCTTTACGTCCACATAAACCATAAGGCTTATTAGGGACGGGGAGAAGGGGGAAGAGGAGGGGAAGACATGAATAACTCGTCCGCGCCCTCCGACCCGCAAAGACCGAAGAGACCGTCAGCCACCGCCAGAACAACAATGGTAAGAAGGTGGGGACCCCGCCAATGCGAAGCAACTTGTGCCCTTCGCTAACTGCTGTTTCAACAGCTGTGCGGAGGAGAGTCACAAACACAGTGTCCGAGAAGCAGCTGTTTAGGAACAAGTGAAAGAAAGGATTGTCCAACTCTCTATGAGAGTCCAGCTCCACCTCCCTGCTCTTGATCTCTCCTGGGCTCTCTTGGAGGTCCAGCACCACCATCCTCCTCTTGATCTCTCCTGGGCTCTCTTGGAGGTCCAGCACCACCACCCTCCTCTTGATCTCGCCTGGACGCGCAAAGGATTTTCCATCTCTTTATGAGAGCCCACGTACTCCACCACCCTCCTCTTGATCTTGCCTGGACCCGCAAAGGATTGTCCGACTCTCTATGAGAGCCCACGTACTCCACCACCCTACTCTTGATCTCGCCTGGACCCGCAAAGGATTGCCCGACTCTCTGTGAGAGCCCACGTACTCCACCACCCTCCTCTTGATCTCGCCTGGACCCGCAAAGGATTGTCCGACTCTCTGTGAGAGCCCACGTACTCCACTGTCCTCCTCTTGATCTCGCCTGGACCCGCAAAGGATTGCCCGACTCTCTGTGAGAGCCCACGTACTCCACCACCCTCCTCTTGATCTCGCCTGGACCCGCAAAGGATTGTCCGACTCTCTATGAGAGTCCACTCCACCTCCCTGCTCTTGATCTCTCCTGGACTCTGAGTCTCAAACTGATACAAATCCACCCCTTCCTTTTTTTCTTCTTCTGCTTTCTCTTCGTCTTTTCTGCTTAAGCGAAATGCAAATATTGCGACGTGCTAGTTACTGACTGTTTTGACTTGGTTCTGTCTGCTATTGATTGTGTTGTATGTAGAACTGTGAGACAGCTTTTCACTTGTGTTTTGGTGACTTGGGTTTTGACCTGATGTTGAGTAGACTAGCTGCGAATGTGTGGTTCGTCCTCTTGTGACCCGGGGCAGTTGACGTAAGCAACCAAGAACTAAATAATTCGCTCTTCTTCTTCACATTATTATGTGTGTGTGTGTGTGTGTGTGTGTGTGTGTGTGTGTGTGTGTGTGTGTGTGTGTGTGTGTGTGTGTGTGTGTGTGTGTGTGTGTGTGTGTGCGCGTGTGTGTGCGTGTATGTGTGTGCGTGTGTGTCAGTTGGGGGCGGGGGTGGGGACTCAATGAGAGGGAGGGAATTAAGGGTAGGTAGTAATATGATTCTTTTTCGTTATATATTGCTGCTTCTCATATGGCACATGTACGTTTTTGGTTGTAGGGGAGTGGGGATGGGGAGTTGAGGGGAAGCAGGTTGGAAGCATGGATGAAGAGTCACAAGTCAGAGGTTGCTATAACATAACTTTTATTTGTACACCAACCAACCAGGAAACAGTGTCTGTTTTAGAAAAGACACAAGCAAACAAAACATTTAGAACATGAAAGCAAATGTAAAGTATAAACAACAACCATTACTAATCTAATAAATACAGTAACCATGTAGTTTACCTGTGGGTTACTATAATACACGACAAAATGATTAATAATCAAGCACATAAATCGTGTGCTTGACTTACACTTAAAACCCGTATCCCACAGAGTCACGAGTATACAAGAGACGGCCAGTCAATTAACTGATGAACTCTCAGTATAATGAAGTATACAATAAAGTAACAGTGAAGAATGTGGATTACCAGGCTCATTCTTAACTAAACAGGAGGCGTGAGATAATCGTTACAGCAGTTCCACTTAAGCACACAACGAGATGGATAGTGACACGGGTGGCACCTGGGTCCATGCCGTGAGCGGGAGGAAGTCAGTCATAAACTGACCAGCTCCAGCCTCGTCAAGTTACTCAAAGCGTTACAGCATGTTACTGTTACAGACTAGCAGAGCATATCCGGCTGTGAACAACGTCAAACGTCTTACAGGAAGCGAGTAACGCAGCAAGAATCTAAACTGTTGATCTAGCTGCTCGATTAGTGAACAGAGACAAAGACCTAATTGCCACCACTGACGCGCATCACCGGCCAGTTCGGGTACACGCACAAAGACCCGGAAAGGGTTTACAAGCTAAGTAGAGTGAAAGTCTGCGCGCCCAAGACTTGGCCATACAAAAGCCGGATCAAGCAGAAATAACATGTCTCAAAGTTTATACAATCACCCCTATGTACTAAACCATATTCAACTAGTAAAATGAACATTCCACAATTATGAAGTCAACATCTTCAAAGTGTTAGCCATAATATACCACCGATTTCATGTAGAAACATAGATCGGTAGGAAACTAAACAAATAAGTTATGCCGCACGGCCGCACTGACAAAGTACCCATACTTTAAGAAGGATAACTTTGCATCGGCAAAGCATCACTCAAACTGAACATCCAACAATGGCAACATAACATACTAGTTACATATCAGCTAACCAGGGTTAGCTGCATACATTTTGGAAATACCGGTCTTCCTGTGGCATAAAGGCTTAACATTCGAACGCACAACCAAGGTAGTCTGACGCCATAGCGGCTGCAACCAGGCGGCAATCTAACGCCGAAATTACCCACGTTCAAGAACCAAAATCAAGGCACGTTGTGAACATGATAACATTATAAACATACATTATTTACATCAATAAGAAACAACAGAACAACAAGCCATAGAAAAATAACTACTTACAGGCTCTCCCCTGATGAAAACATGAACACCGGCCGCAACAGTTAAACAAACAACCTGCCTCTGCAGGGACACTGGGGGAAAAGGGACGCTGCCGGCCCAGCACACAAATTTTAACACCTTAGATAATTGGGCCATAAAAACCCCACCCAATCAAAAAGGAAAAGGACCGGAAAGAAAAGGTTAAAGGGTATGGCCCGGAACATGTATACAATACACTCGGTTACATGGTGTATGTATATTATACATTGGTAGTTGTCATAATTATATGTATTATGTTTGTGAAACTTGGAGAATGTTGTAAAGCGCAGTGAGTTTGTGTACACCAGAGAATAGCGCTATACAAAAGTTATCTATTATTATTATTATTATTACTGCTGTTGTTTTTGTCGTTGTCATCACTTTTATTATTATTACTAAATAGTCAGAGGCCTTGTAAGGCTTTCAGAGATTACAATTATTGCGCATTGTATGTTTTTCTTTAAGTTTTAAAGCGCTTTGAGTTTCCGAAAGCGCTGTATAAGTTCATTATTATTATTGTTATATTATTATCATTATTATTATTAATTATTGATTATTCAACAGATAGAAGAAGAAAAAACACAAGCACTGTTTCAGTGGGTAAAAAGCTAGCAATGTTTGTGACAACCTTTTCAACAACAAAATCTTTTGTCAAGTGCTTTAAACAAAAGGTAAAAAAAAAAAATATAAAAATGGTAGAGACAGCAACAAAAAGTAAGAAGGAAGAGGATACCGTTGATGGGGGGGCGGGGGGGGTAGATATCACTAGAGAGTGTCCGTAACCACAACTGTAAATACTGATTGTGGAGGGCAAAGCAACTAGACCGAGTCCATAAACCACAGTCTGTAACGGGGGCATGTAAAATGCAAACGACGACTCAGGGTCCATAAGATGGATGATCAACCCTGTCGGCAAAGGTCAGTTTCTAAATTCAATATCAAGTCCACGGTTCTTTTCCATTTGCACTGACCGAGTTTTGTTCACCCACTCTACAAATATAAAAGAGAGAGAGAAAGGATGTAAGAGACATGAGAGTTTTATTCTCACCGAGTAAAAGTGAAAGGATTTGTGTTTGTTTGTTTTGATGTTGTGTGTGTGTGTGTGTGTGTGTGTGTGTGTGTGTGTGTGTGTGTGTGTGTGTGTGTGTGTGTGAGTGTGTGTGCTTGTGTGTGCGTGTGTGTGTGTGTGTGTATGTGTGCGTGAGGTGTGTGTGTGCGTGCATGTGTGTGTTTGTGTGTGTGTTGTTGTTGTTTTTGTTGTTGTTGTTGCTGTTGTTTTCGTCGTCGTCGTTGATGTTGTTGTTGTTTAGTTGTTTTTCTGTTTGTTTTGTTTTGTTAGTATTGAGTCATTGATTCAACGTCACTATCACACCCATACAACAACTTAACTCTCTTATCCAAAATGAGCCATTCACCCACACAAAAGCCAGTTATGAAATAAAAAGTTTTTGCAACAACAAACCAAGAATGTGCGTAAAAGATTTTTTAGTACAAGTACTCGTGATTATCGCTAGTTCTGAACGCCTTTCCCCGAGGACAAAACGGGCCTTTCAACGGTGAGCGCCTTCCCCTGATGACAAAACGGGCCTTCCAACGGTGAGCGCCTTCCCCCGAGGACAAAACGGGCCTTTCAACGGTGAGCGCCTTCCCCTGATGACAAAACGGGCCTTCCAACGGTGAGCGCCTTCCCCCGAGGACAAAACGGGCCTTTCAACGGTGAGCGCCTTCCCCTGATGACAAAACGGGCCTTCCAACGGTGAGCGCCTTCCCCTGATGTCAAAACGGGCCTTCCAACGGTGAGCGCCTTCCCCCGAGGACAAAACGGGCCTTTCAACGGTGAGCGCCTTCCCCCGAGGACAAAACGGGCCTTTAAACGGTGAGCGCCTTCCCCGAGAACAAAACGGCCCTTTAAACAGTGAGCGCCTTCCCCGAAGACAAAATGGGCCTTTAAACGGTGAGCACCTTCTCCCGAGGACAAAACGGGCCTTTAAACGCTAAGTGCCTTCCCCTGAGGACATTACGTAGTTCAGGAGCTGTGTGAGAGTCGAGGTGGCCGTCCTAGGCTGTCCGTCCTAACGAGCCTTCTGGTTTCCGTGGACGTAAAGCTTTATTGAACCTAATATGTCAACTGACATCTGAGGACATTAAGCAACACTACCTATACCTACCCACCTGAGGACAAAACCGGCCTTTAAACGGTGAACGCCTTCCCCTGAGGACAAAACGGGCCTTTAAACGGTGAGCGCCTTCCCCCGAGAACAAAACGGGCCTTTAAACGGTGAGCGCCTTTCCCCGAAAACAAAACGGGCCTTTAAACGGTGAGCGCCTTTCCCCGAGGACAAAACGGGCCTTTAAACGGTGAGCGCCTTTCCCCGAGGACAAAACGTTTAAACGGTGAGCGCCTTTTCCCGAGGACAAAACGGGCCTTTAAACGGTGAGCGCCTTTCCCCGAAAACAAAACGGGCCTTTAAACGGTGAGCGCCTTTCCCCGAGGACAAAACGGGCCTTTAAACGGTGAGCGCCTTTCCCCGAGGACAAAACGTTTAAACGGTGAGCGCCTTTTCCCGAGGACAAAACGGGCCTTTAAACGGTGAGCGCCTTTCCCCTGAGAACAAAACGGGCCTTTAAATGGTGAGCGCCTTCCCCCGAGGACAAAACGGGCCTTTAAACTGCAATGCTCCATCGGATGTCAGCGCAAGTGACAGAGAAAGCCAATATCGCTCCCCGGGCTGCCCTTGCTCAAGGCGCACCCGGCGACCTTTGCCAAAGTGTCCCTGTGGCCTTCTCGGATCTAGACGCTTCTTTGACATGCTTGTTCCTGTTCAGAAGTATCAAAACGCAAAAGGGTTGAAACGAACGCTTATTTATTTTAACACGGACACACAGTATCAAAATGTTCGGGGAAATCTCCTTTGTCCAGCCATAAAAATCATTAGAATGCTAGCAGTCATTCTGTTTCAGATTTATTTATTTATTTATTTTGTTCGAAGTATCAAACACGTCACGAGCCGACATTTTTAAGTTCGTCTTTGGTAAAGAGCGAACCAACATGGTTGCGCCCTGAGCAGCTCTAGTTGGTTAGTTAGTGACTGAATTTTAGTTTCTTGTCAACCACAGAGGAGCTCAAGTTGGTTAGTTAGTGATTGGATTTTAATGTCTTGTCAACCACAGAGGGGCTCATATTGGTTAGTTAGTGATTGGATTTTAATGTCTTGTCAGCCTCAGAGGAACTTAAGTTGGCTAGTTAGCAACTGGATTTTAATGTCTTGTCAACCACAGAGGAGCTCAAGTTCGAAGCAAAATATACGCAGGCACGCACGTGCACACGCACACACACACACAACAACAACAACAACAACAACAACAACAACAACAAAAACGTCTTTTGTACAAGTATTGATAGAACAACCACATAGATCATGCAGATGGAAATACTCTGGTATCTTTTTTTCTCCTGTCCGTAATATAAGCCTTATGGTTTATGTGGACGTTAAGCACCATGCTTATTTTGTAGATGGAAATATTTGCACATTTTCCACGTTTTCCGGCCAGATAGCGCCTTTGGTTTGGGTCCCCTTAAACTCCCCAAACTCTTGAGGCTTCGGTCCCACCAGCACGTCTTCTGAGACCACTTGGAATGAAGGCGAGCTCAACGAAATGAACAGGTCCCTCGCCAACAGAAGTGGTCAGCCGTCTGCAGAGTGAACCATCGGTGTTCTTGTCTGCATTTGGGCATCTCACTGAGCTTCAGTGATGAAAAAAAAAAAAAAAAAAAAACTTTAAGTTTCAAAGCACTGCAATACTTTCGAACGTCAGGGTCTTTCTTTTTCTTGTTTCTTTTTTTAATGTGTGTGTGTGTGTGTGTGTGTGTGTGTGTGTGTGTGTGTGTGTGTGTGTGTGTGTGTGTGTGTGTGTGTGTGTGTGTGTGTGTGGTTTGTTTTCATTTCTTTTCCTTTTTCCCCCCGATTAAACAGCATCAAAGTTAAATGAAACAAGAACGTGAAATGACCCTGTCCCTGCCCTGAAGACCTATGACGTCACTGAGCTTTTTAGCTTTTCAACTCCACTGACATTTACTTATGTGACGTCGTATGACATTCTGCTCGTGACGCAATATTTTGCGTATCCCCCTGTGGAACACATGTCTTCAAATTAATGGCTCTCTTTTGCTAAGGCTCTTCCCGAGTCTTGTGATGAACTAGAACGGGCAGTACACGTTCCCTGGCAGGGAAACGGCTAAGGAAGGCCCAATGTGAACATGCAAAACATCGGCAGCATCAGCTGCACTCAAAGTGCAACTGGAGGGGAGGAGGAATGAAATGCAAGTGGTGCCGGAAAAGATCGTAGGCAAAGTAACAAATCAAAGTTTAAAAGTGCATTTTAGACATAGTTGTAATCTATGGTTGTCAAAAAGCGTGAGTCACTCTTTGGACCTTTCGCGCCTGGGAAAACTACTTTTGGCCCTACACGAGTTGAATTTTAAGCGGAAATAGAAACCTCTCTCTCTCTCTCTCTCTCTCTCTCTCTCTCTCTCTCTCTCTCTCTCTCTCTCTCTCTCTCTGGTTGTTTTGTGCTGTTTTCGTTGTGTATTTGTGTGTTTTCGCGCTCAAACATTGCACAAAACGTCACAGGTTATTTTGGGACACACAAAAGCATCATCGGACTAGAATTAAGGAGTGTGACCCTTGTCGGTTGGCGCCAATGAAACCGAGCTGATTACCAAGCTTGTGAAGCTTCACAGATGAATACAGGATTTAACTTAAGCCTGCAGACTCTTCAAAATTATATAACCAAACGTGTGGATTTCCTCCCCATAAATCATCGACAGTCTATGAAGAGTACCAGATCCGGTTAATATTCGT
>CAUZXP010000004.1:52995-77995 GCA_963584105.1 Alviniconcha strummeri
ACGGATCGAAGCCAATGCGATTGGAGCAATTCTAAACAAAAACTTTAATCAGGAGAAAGTTCTGACAGTGCCAGAGAGACGCTGCATCAAAGCAAGCCGATGGAGAGCCGATTGGCCAGAACATGCTTCTCTTTGATGGCTTCGGTAAAATGAGCCAGTTCTGTGGGATGACGGTAAGCAAGACAGAAAGTAATCAATGCTTTCGCCTTCAGATTAGATTTGGAAATCTCCTTAGTCATATCTCGACCCTTCTTCTTTATGCAGTGATAGGTCCACGTTTGGCTCGGTGTCGTAATTCTTTCCCGAAATATTTGTGTTTTCTTTGGCGTTGATCTGAAGCATTAAGTGCTCCCCGTATTTGTCCTCTCCCAGAATATGTGTACACAAACACAGTTCCGCAAAATGACGCTGTATGGAAAAGAAAAGAGCATGAGCCAAATCCAAACCCTTCCAGTGCTCCAGCGTGGAGACAAAACCAAGCAACAGCTTAGCTGGTTTAGATGTCCATCTGGGGACGAAAGATTCATTGTACACCTTGAGCGATGAGGTGGTTCGATTCTCGATTTCATTGGTGAGTTGACGAAACACAGTATAATATGATTCAGCTGTGTGAAGGAAGAAAGAAAACAACGATCTTATGCCCCAAAGTGTAATGAAGATCCTGACTGCAGCGTGCAGTAAAATTAACAGACTCGTAAGTAAACGTTCATTTTGAAATGAATGTTTGCAACTGATCGCATACAGATTCCACATGGAACATAAGCAAAGGTACCAGACACTAATAAGAAAATGACGATAAATTTAATCGCATAAATTCAAGTGTGAGAACCAGAACGTATTTCTTTTGCGCACGAATCCGGAGATATAAAAATAATACAGAACGAGAAGTATAACTGAATTTTAGATATATTTATTTCAAGAAATAGGGGGAGGTGTGCGTTAGTAAAACATCAATTCAATAATAAAATAAAAACTCTTCTTGTGATTTTTGCTTCTTTTTATGAATTTTGTCACAGCGAAAATATTATTTTTCTTTGTGGAAGACATACATCTACAAAAAGTATATGTTGAAGGCGGTTGCTTAGCAGCAAGCAAACCAAAAACGGTGTTAAACGTCACAAGATTTGAAGTGGTGTCATTTTGCCTTGAGCACCAAATGGTCGCACAAAAGGACAATATCAGATAACGAACGATTCGCAGCACGTATTCTCATAAACTTTGTTCTAAGATTATAGCCCTGCCCTATTTTCTATATAACCAGTACGCCGCCTGTAACACGGGGGTGGGGAGAGAGAGAGAGAGAGAGAGAGAGAGAGAGAGAGAGAGAGAGAGAGAGAGAGAGAGAGAGAGAGAGAGAGAGAGAGAGAGAGAGAAGTACAAAACTGACTATATTATTATAATGGGTGAAAATGAGATATGGGCTGATTTTGACATTTGGCACACAATCTTGAAATCAAAACTACTTCTTGCTTACTCGATCTTACACAAACATAACTGCTCATTCTGGAATTTCTGGTTGACCTGCTCCCAACTCTTACAAACGTCATCACTACTTCTTTGTTGCCAGGTATTTTCCCATCGACTTTCACCGACGCTTCACCAAGGCATCTCCGTTCCTATTCTTACTTTAGAATTCTACCATTCTTCGTGTTAAGACCAAAATATTAGGACATTGCTCTTTTTCCTATGCTGGTTCTTCAGTCTGAAATTTCCTGCCTCGTGAGATCTGCTCTCAAGAATCGTCTGTTGAAAATCTAGTAGGCTACCGCTAGCAATTTCTCTAACCAACCTTCAGGCCCAGCTTGTTCTTAAATTATTTCAGTTGATTGATGTGTATGCTGTGCTGTGCTCTGTGTGTGTGTGTGTGTGTGTGCGTGCGTGCGTGCGTGCGTGCGTGCGCGCACGTGCGCGCGCTCTATTTGACGATTTTACTATAGTTTAAAAACAAAACAAAAACAGTAAACATCAAAATCAACAATACCGTAATAATTTCCAACAGGCATGAAAATACAGAACGAGATGTTTAACTGGCTTCTAGATGTACCTTACTCACAGCAAAAAGTAATGGATTTGCTCAAGTAAACATTATCAATAATAAATTTATTTTAAACTCTTCTGTCATCGTTTGAAGTTTTATATGTGATTTTTGCTTCTTTATAAAAAAAAAATGTCCAACGCTAAAATATCTTCTCTTATTTTCTTTGTGGAAGACATAAATCGGCAGAAACGATATGTTGAAGACAGTTGAAGAAATTATCCGACCGGCCAGATCGGCTACTCCAAGCCAGGCGGAACTGACGTCACGTGACGGCCTTCTATCTCCCCCCTGACGCATGCGCATCGAGAACGGAAGTTTGCTTGAATGGAGGAATTGAGATTCGATGAATGCGCCGAGAATCTCTTCCTTCCTCGTAGAGAATATTCCTGTAATTACGCCAACGTTGCTTCGTACAAAAAAGGGAAAAAATGCGCGACCCGGACTCTGTGTGTGTGTGTGTGTGTGTGTGTGTGTGTGTGTGTGTGTGTGTGTGTGTGTGTGTGTGTGTGTGTGTGTGTGTGTGTGTGTGTGTGTGTGTGTGTGTGTGTGTGTGTAGTTTCCTTGGAGTAGGTTTTCTCTGGGCTTGTTTTGCTTCTCGCCTTGCTCATGCTGTCTTGTATGTCTGAGGGATCCGGAGTTCCAAAATCGGCTGCGATTATTTATTTGTTTTTCTTTGCTTGTTCGAGGCCGAACAGAACCGTGTTAAAAAAAAATCTCTGGACAGGCCCACTGATTAATGAGTCGGTGACAGTGGGAAAAACAAGGAGCATGACAGCCTCCAACACAGATGAAGAGCTAAGGAGGAAAAACATGAACGCCACTTCTTTTTGTAACAATGAATGAATGAGACTGTCCCGAAGATTCATGTTCAGGGTCAATGCCAGCACGTAGAGAGGCGGAAACTGCACGCACGTTTCCGATTGGCTGAAATAAAATTTCAAAGGAAATTAAAAGGAAAAGGCCGCTGTCGCTCATCCTTAAACTTGAACTATAGACACACGCGCCCAATCGCAAGTATGCGCACACGCACGCACGCACACACCCACACCCACACGCACACACACACACACTCACTCACTCACTCACTCACTCACTCACACACACACACACACACACACACACACACACACACACACACACACACACACACACACACACACACACACACACACACACACACTAACACTCACACACACACACACACACACACACACACACACACACACACACACACACACACACTAACACACACTAACGCACACACACACACTAACGCACGCACACACACACACACACACACACACACACACACACACACACACACACACACACACACACACACACACACACAGTGTTCTCTGGTAGTGTTTATGTTCCTTTTAGTTACACGCATGCCAGGTGAGAGTTACCGTAGGCGACTCAGGTCTTTGTCAGTCATTATTGTACTTGCGTGACGTCTTTCGAACGATAATTACCTCCCTTGTGTGTTGAACCTGCACGAGCGCTCTGGGCCTCGTTCTGTTTCAGATTTGCGACGAACTCAAACTTTTAAGATGTATAATGATTATCGTTGTTATTGATGATTGCTTTTATATAGCGCTATTGTCTAATTGGGAGCAAACTCGCTGCGCTCTTGTCACATGTGATTCTGAAGTAAGTAAACATGATGCTTAACGTCCACAGAAACCATAAGGCTTATTAGGGACTGGGAGAAGGGGGGGAAGGGGGTATGGAGGTGGGGGGGGGGGGAGAGGAAGATAATATACCTATCGCTACACTGTCACCACCAGAATGACTCCTGCATTAAGATGTGCAGTGATGAGAGCCATTTTAATGTTTTACTAACTGCGAGGGACAAAGTCACAAGACAGTGTCCACAGACCACAATTTTTGAAGAGAAAGGAGAGCTGAAGCAGATTCGAACCGAGGTCCCTCTGCTTACCAGCCAAAGGCCTTACCGCTAGGCCAAACCGGCTCACAAGTGATTCTGACTGAGTGACACGGCCTTTTATAGCGTATTTTGAATATCCACCGAAGTGGTACACTTACAGCGCTGTTTAGTTGTTGCATGGCTGTTGCCATGTGAAACTGCTGCCGTCTCGAGGCACGTTCTGTGTACAGCATACTATACAACCATGTACGATTTCACAGTGTCACTTAATGCAAAAGCACATACGCAGGGTGCATTCGTGTCTAGCTGTAACCTACACTTTTTGCAGAATGACCGGGATCTTGTACGTGCTACTGCGGTAACACGGGGGTGGAACAGATACCGAAATAAGAGTCAGCACAGAAAGTCGACCATGGAGAAGAAAATCTCCAGCCGGTCCTGTCGGGACTCGAACCCGCGACCTTTTGGTCACGAGTCTGGTGCTCTAACCACTGAGCTATCCCCGCTCCCCTTATTGTTAGTCCTTTCTACTGAAGCCTGCCAGGACTTACATATACATAGCTTCTGAATAGTGCCGCCCCGAACCTCCGCGGAATTGGGCGCCATTTGCCCAAAATCAACTTTTCTCAGAAACTGTTTGCCCGCTGAAAATGTGCACTTGGCCAAAAAATGTGTGTTCTTTCCCAGAATCCAGCACACACACTTCGACAGTAATACCGGCAAAAGAGAGCATATTGGAAGTTTCTTTGAGAGCGGAATGACTCGGGCGAAATTAAACGATTCGAGGGAACGGTCCCAGCCACTGTCAGGGAAACACTTCAGATTTCGGGCAGAGGATGCATTTCGGTTTTGGGGCTTGCTAAGAAATACTGGAAAGCTTTTCACTCCTGAAATAGAAAAAAATGTGAGAGAAAGAGAGAGGTGGCTGCCAACGTCACGAGAGAGAGTGAGGAAGGGTGAAAGACGTGGGGGCGGGCAGGGGGGGGGGCGGGGGAGGGGGGTAGAGGGGGAGTAGGGAGGAGTGGGAGAGAGAGAGGGAGGAGGATCAAAAGACACACGTACACGGGATTAAAGCGAAGCTTTGTTGCGGACTTCCCACAAGGAGCTCTAGGTGCAGCGGCGGCGTAGTGAACGAATACACTGGACCCGGGTTTCGGAGGATGCGGGTTCAAATTCCTGTTTGGGCAGTATCTTAATTTCTCATTCCAATCCCCCCTCCCACATTCCAACCACCACCGCCCCCACCCCCTCCACCCCCAATTCCCTCTTTAGTCCTAGAATTGTAGATTCTTTTTCCAGTCTTCTGAATAAAACAAACCCCTGAGATCCTGTGTGCGTCATACGGTGTGTACTGGCCTCGGTTTTCAATTGTCTATTTTGACCAAAGCCCGTCTATTTTAAAAATAGACGGACTTTGATTTTGACAGTACTAAAATAGTGTGTTAAAAAGTGTTCTTACTGTTACTATTACTTTAGTTACTGCTGATTACTGAGTATATGTTCCATATTTCTCTGATTTTCAAATGTGCAAAGCCGTGGTACATCAGGTAAATACTGGATTAATTTCAAAGGCAACGTTGGGGAACATCTGACCAGCTTGAGTGTGGAGTATGAAGGAACTATGTCACATTCCTTGCCTCGCTTTCTGGCACCTTCCTCCAAATTCTGCCATCATTTATTACGCCATTGAAGCGGCACTCCTTATCTCCGCACATCTGTCCACCTACGCTGCCATCGCCCTCCGAAAGGCATGTGAACTAATAAGACCGTGAAAGCAACAAGGCATCGAAGCACTCACGTAAAAATGAGGTGCGTCTGCCCCGTGTCAAAATTAGTTCCATCTCGATTCAAACGATTTTGGTTTTATTTATGGTAACGTAAGCAACGTGGACTATTTTTTTTTTTTAAACCTAATGTAATTTTAATTGTCTGTTACAAACGTAGAGCTATCTGAGCACCAACGAAAATCTTCACCTTTCGAACACATAAGTATGGCGTAAAACCAGTTATGGCAGTGGCTGGAGAAAGGCAGTAGCGAACGAGTGCTTGGAGTTTGACCTAAGGCGTAACAAATTATGGCAGTGGTTGGAGAAAGGATTCGTAAACCAGTGCTTGGAGTTTAGAACTATGACAGTGTTTGTCTGGCCTTTTTTGGGTGCCTTTATACCTACTAGCTTTTACCTGAAATGGGCTTAAAGTGAGTAAAGAGATGAAAACAAATATGGTATGATGCAGTGTGATTGCTTAAAGAAAGCAAGGGGATGGGGGACTTTCTCTCTGAGGTAATTTGAAGAGTGAAAAAGTATTATCTGCTCCCTGAGACAGTTATTATGTCACACGATATTGTAAAAAGAAAATGCAGTGGGTATATGGGTGGACCGACTGACAGATGACTGGTTGAGTGCATATATGTGTCTTTTTGTATGATGGTTGTGTTGCTTAATGTCCTCGGATGTCAGTTGACATATTAGGGACAAGCTGAGACCAATGCCGAAGCATGGTTCAATATAGCTTTACGTCCACGGAAAACAGAAGGCTGGTTAGGACGGACAGCCCAGGACGGCCACCTCGACTCTCACACAGCTCCTGAACTATAAAACGTGTCTTTTTGTATATTCAATTATTTGTTTATGTATTATGCGGTCCACAGGGAGAGACGTCAGGTCGTTGGTAGGCTACCTTCCGAAAGAGACACTGCAATGCTGCCGACTTCCTCCGGTGTTTTTCACTTTTTTTTTCTTTTTTTCTGATTCAACATACGCAAGACATTCGTCCCAAGGTGACCCTGTGCGGTTGACAGGACGTTAAAATCCAATTACTAACTAACGCGAGACGCCGCCTGCCATGCCCCCTACTGACGACAGTGTTAGCTAAGTCGCGGAGCCAGACTGAGTGAGCGTCCCCTCCAGAGAGTAAACCACCGCCACGTCCCTCAGCCAATCCCGGAATATAGACTCTCCAACACTGGCGTGTTTTGATGAGATCCGCCCAAGGCAATGATGGAGAAAGGCGCACTGAGACTGCAGTTACCACACGAGCAGGATACGGAGGGCTAGAGAAGCTGCACGAGAGAGTTTGTACTCTTCACTGATGGATAATGCTGAGGATGACAACTGATGAGGCTATGGACGTCCGTTTTGGGTTGAGACTACATGACAGGGCCGCAGATCATGCACGCTTACTGTCATAACTATTTCAGTGTTATGGGCAGCTCCAGGAACTGCCGCATCTGCAGCGTTGGTGATTTGAGGAACACCCTCAAAGACATACACGTCGAGTGGATGAAGATCGACTGTGTGATTCCAGTTTCCCCCGCTGGACCCATCGCACTCCCAGCTCTGGATAAGGTCTGGTAACGCCGTATGGGTATGGTGCTCTATATCAGAGTTGCTATCATTAAAACGAAGGGAGAAGAACCCACCTAACTCCAATTGGATTCGAACAGTCAACCTTCCACTACGCCAACGACCTGAACAGTCGATTTCTACAAACTGTACTATCGCGAAAAAGCACTGCTCGGGTTCATAAAAATACCCGTTTGTTTACCTGGAATAGTGAATTCGTTCTCTAAGGTACTTAGGGTGTGCTTATGCTGATGATGAATATAGTTAATCCATTCAGCAAAACGGACAAACAGAAATAGAAATCACTCTGTTCAGTGATATAAGCAAAATCGGAAACGAAATTTAAAAGGTTTCAGCAATTATTTTTCTACTATTACGTCTTTGAAGCCAAACTTCGGGTAGGCGCATTACTGAGCAGCTTTCAGGCACTGGATTCGGGACCGAGGTCGCAGGTTCAAGTCCGGCCTAAGACAGTAATAACCCTATCCTCTCCCCCCCCCCCCCCCCCTTCTTCCCGCCCCCACTTCTTCCTACATCCCTACCCATCTCCCCTCTCTCCCTCTCTTCTCCTTAATTTTAGGGTGGTGTGCTGTGGGCAACTGGGTTTTCTTGGGGTTGGGGGGGGGGGGGGGGAGCGACCCAAACTTCCCCAGGGAAAGTGTCTACGTGGGGCAATAAAGCGTGTAAAAACATTTCCTTTTTTTAAACTAAATATAGAATCCGGGGAGCGCTAAGCCTAGGGCTGTAGACCTGCGCGAGGCCATGGCTGAAGTGCACGCCTTACTAGTCACTGCCTTTTCGGTTGCAGCGTGGAGGGGCGTGACAGGGAGGGGAAAAAAAGGTTAATTGCGAAAGGACGGGTTGAAATGAAGTGAGCGGCGAGATTGTTCCGGCACGAGACCTTGGCCTCGCCAAACTGAAGCAACGTGTGAACGACCTCGACCTCTTCGGGTTTTTTGGGTTGTTGTACTGTGTGTGTGTGTGTGTGTGTGTGTGTGTGTGTGTGTGTGTGTGTGTGTGTGTGTGTGTGTGTGTGTGTGTGTGTGTGTGTGTGTGTGTGTGTGTGTGTAGCTGTTGTTATAGTTGTTGTTTTGGGGTGCGTATTTTTTCTTGCAATAATAATTATGTTTTCATGACGAATAGTTCAATGATAGTTTGGGTAGGAACGGCAGGTTTGTTAATGGTCATGTTACTTTTGTTGTTGTTTTTGTTGCTCTTGCTGTTTTGAGGGGATCGGTTTTTTTCTGTTGCTGCTTTATATACATGTGTTTGTCATTGTTGTAATGACTTTTTCTTTTTTTATGTTTCTGATTGTTCGCCCTGATCTAACTGCCACGGTTCACCGTCATCATCCTTTATATCATTATTGCTCAAAGTAGTCGCAGCAGCAGTAACAGCAGCTGCGATAGTAGTAGTATCGATTGCCATGACGATGAGCATTACCGTTACTTTCTTTCAGCTCCACGCCAGAAGTGCAATAGGTGATCTTCATCAGGACTACCTACTGGGGGGTCCAGAGACCAGAGACCGCTCTCCGCTACTCTCTGAACCATCCTTCCAGCCCCTGACACAGAAATGGGGATGTGAAATCTCCAACAACACCCCCGACCATCTTGGCTACTTTGGGTGGAGGTATTGAAGATGAGGATCTGGCCGCAGCGCCAAGAAAGAGTGGAAATCGATCCCTGTGAGGCTTTTAGCATTCAGCATGAAACGAAGCCTCTTGTATCCATTTTAGGAATATTCCGTATTCCTCGTGCCTTGCCACTTACTGTGGTGCGCGGGAAAGACGAGATGACTGTATCT
Organism: Alviniconcha strummeri; assembly: GCA_963584105.1. Taxonomy (NCBI): domain Eukaryota; kingdom Metazoa; phylum Mollusca; class Gastropoda; family Provannidae; genus Alviniconcha; species Alviniconcha strummeri. The sequence continues at coordinate 62,075 of CAUZXP010000004.1, forward strand.
TGTTTGCTGTGTCCTTTTCGGAGGGTTTCGCTTCTTTTTTCTTTTCTTTATCTTTCTTCTTTCTTTTTTTCTTCCTTTTTTTTTTTTTTTTTTTTAAGAGAAGGAAGCGTAGAAAGGTCGGAAGGGTTGAGACAGATGAGAAGGGAGGGGGAGGCAGCGGGGTAAGAAATAAGGACACGACTGGGGGAGGAGGAGGAGGGAGGAAGGAAGAGGAGGGAGAATCTCTCTCTCTCTCTCTCTCTCTCTCTCTCTCTCTCTCTCTCTCTCTCTCTCTCTCTCTCTCTCTCTCTCTCTCTCTCTCTCTCTCTCTCTCTCTCTCTCTCTCTCTCTCTCTCTAAAATAAAATATTCGTTCGTTCGTTCGTTCGTTCTCTCTGTCTCTCTGTCTCTCCCTCTCTGTCTCTCTCTGTCTCTCTCTGTCTCTCTCTGTCTCTCTGTCTCTCTCTCTCTCTCTCTCTCTCTCTCTCTCTCTCTCTCTCTCTCTCTCTCTCTCTCTCTCTCTCTCTCTCTCTCTGTCTCTCTGTCTGTCTGTCTCTTTCTCTGTCTCTCTCTCTGTCTCTCTCTCTGTCTCTGTCTCTGTCTCTCTTTCTCTCTCTCTCTCTCTCTCTCTCTCTCTCTCTCTCTCTCTCTCTCTCTCTCTCTCTCTCTCTCTCTCTCTCTCTCTCTCTCTCTCTCTCTCTCTCTCTCTCTCTCTCTGTATACATGTATGTATTTTTGTATATCATGATCATCACAGTACTGTTTTGATTTAATCCTAGCATTCCACGTAACCACTTGCGGTATGCGTCATCTATAGGCATCGTGCTTCTTCATAGGCATCAGTAAAGAGTTCTGAAGACCAAGTAAAGTGTGGAGGTGTGAAAATATTTGACCTCATTATTCTGTTGGCAAAGCAGTACCTTTATCGATGTAAATTTGAGCAATCTGTACCGCTGATTTCTGTGTTCAGAAAACAACTTAAGCTAAGACATAAGTTAGAAGAATATAACTCGAAAATCACATTTCAAGAAAATGCCTTTAACGCACGATGGCATTGTTATAGACCGCTTTTGCTGGAAGACTAATGATTTACTCGAACTGATTAATTGTTACTGCTTGGATGCTACTTTTTTGTTGTTGTTGTTGTTGTAAATAGCTGGATAGTTGCGTCATTCAACCTTCTTTGTTTTTGTGGGAGGGTTAGGGGTGAGGAGTGTGTTTGCTTTTGGGTTTGATCTTTTTTCGTTTGTTTATTTGTGCATGCGCGCATGTGTACGTGTGTGTGTGTGTGTGTGTGTGTGTGTGTGTGTGTGTGTGTGTGTGTGTGTGTGTGTGTGTGTGTGTGTGTGTGTGTGTGTGTTGTATGTGCGATGCCTTGTAGCTGTCCTTGAGTGAGTAACTATGACTTATGGGGCGTTTGTTATTTTGAAACAAACTGAATAAAAAGAAATTAAAAAAAAAAAAAGTGTGGAGGTGTGGGACGTCATCAGAAAGAAATCGGCTGTGGAATTTGAATCTGATGAGCGGATCCTAAGTTTGTTCCTTTTGTGCTGAAAACGAAAGCGATCTCCTGAGAAATGAAGAAAAAGAGGTTTATGAACACGAAGTTCTCGCCTACATCTTGGAGGTGCTTTTGTTTGTGTTTTGTTGTTGTTGTTTGCCTTTGTTCTTCTTTTTGTCTCGTTTTTACATTAGATACAGCAGAATCAAAGCAAGGTATCGGCTGACCTTTTGCGTCATATCTTATTGATGAGCTTGTGCGGTTTCAGATTTCTCGGATAAGACTTCTTCAAAGCGGATGTGTTCCTTAATGGTTTGATGAAGATGTGGTGTCGCGAGAGTCAAAGCATCGACCGACAGGAACAGCACAGTCCGTAGCAGGGAAGCTGCCAGCCCACCTTCAGATCCTTGTTTCCGGTGACAGTCATGCTTCACTGTGATTAAACCTGAAGACAATGTGCGCATTGTTCGCCGTGTGGTTGTGCTGATCTAGCTGTAACTGGCGGGCGCACTCTGGCTGGGCGAGGGTTAATTTGCATTCCGTCTGTAGCTACAGGAGTGTACTCTGACAGCCATTACCTCTGCACTCAGACGATCAGTAGAGCCACACAATGCACTCTCACACCCAGAACAGTAGCCTGCATCCACAACTACTAACATATGTATTATTATATATAATAATATAATGGTACTCTTATACTTAGGCCCTTTTACAATGAAAAACAACACTAATACGGGCCATATATATATCACGCGCGTACGCACACACGCACGCACACACACACACACACACACACACACACACGCACGCACGCACGCACGCACACACACACGCACGCACGCACGCACGCACACGCGCACGCGCACAGAGAGAGAGAGAACAAGTCGTAATTACAAAAGAAGATATTCCGACAACCAATGCAGTACAGTACTCAGACAACCAGAAAGTACACCCACTACCACCAATAATTATATGTATTCCGACAACTAGTTAAGTACAGCACCCCAGCAGTCTCTGATAAGTCGACATGTACCATGACAACCAGTTACAAATCTCCAACAACCAATACACTACTCCGACAAAAAGTGTATGTACTCAGACAACGAGTACAGTACTCCGACAACCAATACAAGTGCTTTAACAACCAACACAGTACTGTAGCAAGCAGCATCACCCTCACAATCGGCAATATAAATAATATATTCCGAGAAACATAAAATGTTTAATGTGCTATAACAACCAACACAGTACTCTAACAACTAGTACAGCACTCTGACAACCAATACAGTACACCCACAACCAGTAGTTCACTCTGACAATCAATACAATTAATACATCGACAACCAATAAATGCGCCCTAACAGCCACCAGGGTGCTCTAACAACTAGTACATCAGATAGTAGATCACGGACAACTGTTTTCACCCTGATACGACTTTAACATCTGACTGGGCGTTAAGATATTAAGTAACTATATGATTTTGGCAGATAACTGGGCGTTAAAATATTAAGTAACTATCTGACTGTAATAAATGTACACAGAACTCAGACAAAATATGGAGAATTCCTTTTGTACCAGAAAGGGAGGGGGGGTAAAAGTGTCAGTTCTTTTGTAACAAACACGGGTGGGGGGGGGGGAGGGAGAGAGAGAGAGAGAGAGGGAAGAAAGACAGACAGACAGAGACATATACACAGAGGGAGAGAGGGAGAGAGAGGGAGAGAGAGAGAGAGAGAGAGAGAGAGAGACAGACAGACAGACAGACAGACAGACAGACAGACAGACAGACAGAGACAGACAGACAGAGACAGAGAGAATCTAGAATACGAAAGAGCAATTCTCTCCATGCTCTACATGTAAAAGCCTGTGTGCATCAAGCGTGGACCCCATTTTCCATGAGGGGGCCCCATCCATGGACCTATATATATACAGGTCCATGGCCCCATCCGCCAGACCAGCTGCAGCATCAGCCTTCCCATCCGCTGTACTGGCAGGAAACTGTCACACTGTCATCATCATCATCATCATCATCATCATCATCATCAGTGTCATGAACTGTAAAAGTAAAATGTAGATTGTCCAAGTAGGAGGCATTACCTTACTATTAGGCTTGCTTTAGCCCCGAGGTTTGGAACAACTGGTAGCCCAGTAGTAGCACTAAAAGACATACGCTCATAGTCGAGGCATAAAAAAATAATGCAAAAAAATAAAGGTTTCTACTATGCCGTGACTGAATGATTCTGCATCTGTGGTTCTTGCTATCATTAGGGAAGAGGTGGTATATATACACCACCTGCACTTGTCTCGGCCTGGAAACGTTACCTGAGGAAAGAATTGCGTGTCTTTGTGATTGGCAAAGACAAATCTTCCTTGATGCATGATAAAGAATATTGACTTGGCTTGATTATCCCTTTGGGGATTTCACACTGTGACTGTGGATGGTGTTGTTCAAAAGCAGCAGTCTCTACTCGCCCGCTGTTTTTCTAACACAAAAGTTTTAAACCCCTCGCAGGACATTCCGCAAGACATACGTCAGGTCTTGATGTGTATGCGTGTCCTTTGTAGGGTTCCGGGATGTCAGTCTCCCGAGCACGTCTGCCAGTCGGAACAACACGGCTTATACGGCTTATAATCCGCGCGAAAACCCCGAAAGGCGGTCGCCATGTCTTCCTCGCAAGCTAAAGCATAGCAGCTAGCCGAGCAAAATTCGGGTTGGTTTCGATCAAAAGCGTCAAAAGAAGTAGTGACGTAAATGCTGATGACGAGAGATAGGCCTATCAGCGACAATCAACTGGGGCAAATCACATTCATTTGGCTGCTGAATCAGATACCGAGTCAGACTCAAGTTACCGACTGTGGTGCATTCCACAGTCAGCACGTGCACACGTACCACTCGGCGATCAGATCGAAGTTTGTGAGGAAAGAGGCGGGGCTTAGAGCTGAGGGCCGAATTTCTAGCTTTTCCGACACGCGGGTGCAGTCACACGCGTATAAATCACGGTCTGAAGAGACTTGATTTCGTTTTTTAATCTGAATATCAAAACAGTCTTTAGAACACGTATCAAACGCCGACTGTGTATTCGTGTCAAAACTTTAAAGATCTTTCTTTCAAAAACAGCATTTCAGCTCTTAAAGGGGAGTTCAAGCCAAAAGGTTTCGCAGGCCCTATCGGTAAGAATGAAAAAAAAGTACACTCACAGCGATTGTTTCAGTCGATTTATGGTCTTGTTTGTCAAAAGCCAACTCCTGAAAGTCGTAAAAAATGTATATATATATCACATTCATCTGGATGCTGACCAAATGAATGCTGTATATATATATACAACCCTCAGCGTCACCTTTTTGTGTTTGTCAGCCCGTGTCTGTGACGTTATGCACAAGGCAATACCAAAATCAAAGTGGGAAAGGAAGTGCTTTCCTGCTGTTACCAGTGAAAAAGAAATGGGCGTCTGTCTGGCGAGTTCGATTCAATGTAAATGTTCTGTTTTTTGTTGTTGTTGTTGTTGTTTTTGGGGGGTCTGTGAGTGCGTGCGTGCGTGCTTGATTGCGTGATTGCGTGCGTGCGTGCGTGCGTGCGTGCGTACGTGTGTGTGTGTGTGTGTGTGTGTGTGTGTGTGTGTGTGTGTGTGTGTGTGTGTGTGTGTGTGTGTGTGTGTGTGTGTGTGTGTGTGTGTGTGTGTGTGTGTGTGTGTGTGTGTGTGTGTTGGTCAGAATATTTCATTGTACAGCGCATCATGACTTTTATAGCGTAATATGTGCCTAAAACGTTTTTGGCAGTATCAAATTTTATTTTTCCAGCTACTCTCAGGGCGTGTAATCATTGTGGTCGAACTCCTTTATGTATCTCGATATCATGTATATCCAAGTTGAAAATACAACCCAGTGGCATGCGGTCCACAGGTTTGGCTAAAAAAGAAAGAAAGAAAAAATAAACTATATAAAAATTAAAAATTAAAAAACGATACTGGCATGAATTTGAATTTGAACGATTTTTCTGCAGCATTAATTTCTGCTTTGGCCCTTTTGAAATACGCCAATGTGAGACTAACTGTAGTGGCCTAAAAATAGACTGGGGATTTCCCCACGAGGTGCAGCTATTTACGGAATGCGTATTACATGTACGTCATTACATTTGGTTGTTTTACACATGTTTTTCCAGACTCGGCCTGCAAACCACTGACAATGGCGTCGTCTCAGGCCCGTAAGTAAGTAACTTGGTGTTTTATGTCCAGTCTCGGGCATGTAATCTGCTGAGGCCTAATAATTTGTCAGGCTGATGATTGTGTGAATAATTGTATATCTTTCTTTGAATAAATCTCCTAATCGTGCAATGTGTACCTCACCATAGTGGATGAGACCGGTAGCTGCCGTTTACTAAAAATAATGCTTGGCGATGGACCGAGATGCAAGGTGCTGGGTGACGATTTTTTCTCAGCCTATGGATCTGATGCTACTACATGAAATATTTCAGACACCATTTTCTAATAATAGTATTTTAAAAATAATAACTTACCGGCAGGTGGCACGCCAAAAAAAAAAAAAAAAAAAAACATTACACAAACAGGTAGTAGTAGAATATTTACAGGTATGGTTCCGGTAGACTACTACTATCAGTGAAAAAGATAGGAGGTAGTAGAAGAGTATTTAAAGGTATGATTCCGGTAGACTACTCAAATCAATGAAAAAGAAGTAGGTGATGTGAGGCTTATGTCCTCGGATGTCGGGCAAAAGAAATACCAGGAACCTTTCCTTTTACGTGTCCAGTAACAGCTTTGCCAATTTCCTATCGCAGACGTCTAAACTTTGCACAGCATTCTCCACCTCTCCACCTGGTCACCCAGGTTTACCAGCCGTGACATGTATTCGGTCTCTTGCCAGTAGAGCTAAGCGTTCTTTTTTCTTTTGTCTTCCGAAGATAAATGGTAGTAACTCCAAATCTATCCCAGCTTTGATTGCATAACCGTGAAAAAACGGAAAAACGCAAGTGTTTTATTCTCAGTTCTTCGTTGCTTTCGTTCAATGGGCTGTTTGTCCAGTATGAGTAACAGCTCATGAAAGAATGTATGTATTATCTGTTATCAGTTACAAAAGGAACGCGTGACACAAAACAAGTCACATGTTCAGTCCCGTGTTTTCTTGTCATGTACGTATTCCTAGTAATTATTTTCAGTTTTGTCATTCTTATCATCAGAAACTATTTCTATAGACATTTTCCCCTTCTCCTTTCTATAATCTTGACGTCATATTATTAATATCGTAATGACGTCAAAATGTAGGTAACTTAGTGTTTTATGCCCAGTCAACCAGTACGACTATAGCAGGACGTCAATTTGATTTTGCCACCATTTCATTGTTCCTCTTGGCAGTTTCACACAGTATCAATTTATTTTCGTGTATTTTATGCTGTTTCCCATGAAAGGGTTAGGAAAATGAAATTATGTCAAACACACTGTCCAGATTTAAAAAAAAGAAAAAAAAGAAGAAGAAACATTGATAAAATATATATATACCTGACATGTACACAACATTGAGAAGTTCCGATATCCTATCAGTGATGTACGCGGGAAAGTGCTCGCGAAAACAGTGTTTATTACAGTGTCTAGGAAATCCTCTTATAAAATCGTTATAAAATCAACGGCACGTTCAGTCACAAAACCTTTAATACGGACCATGTTCGTTTAACCAACTCTAAGTTTAGCCTCCGGAGAAGAGTTCCTTTAAAAAAAAAAAAAATCTGTACAGTTTGTTGCTGTACAGGCCTTGTTTAAAAACTGACTAAAAACATCATGATCTAGCTGCCGACATGTGGGAGGCAGCCCCTTGAAGCACTCTTCCTACTGCTGATGAGAATGCAGTGAAAGAGACTGCAGCGGCCACTCTGTATTCCAGCTTGTTCCAGTCGGCAACAGTTTTTACAAAAAATGAGCTCTTCTATTGCTCCGTCTTGCTGCCTGGAGTCTTGGAGTCATGGATGTTCTCCCGTCCCTAATTCACTTTCACTCGTTCTACAGCAGTATAGGAAAATGCCCAAACACACGGATGTTTGCTCAAGTTTGCCCCGTTGTAACTCCACAAATAATGTATACACATGCTTGCAATATGATTGAATGAATAAAACAATCTTTCTACTTTCCATCTGTGTCCTTATTATGCGTGAGAGTGTGACTGATTTACTCCTGTAGTTTGAAACGCTCGGTGCGTATCGCGTTTCAAACTACGCGCGGCCATTTTTCGGAACGTGAACAGACCGGCGAAGCATTTGGGGTACCCCAGAAAATGCGTCACTGATCTTCCGAATCTCGACCAATCAGAATAAATCTTATATCAATGGAAAGCTAGAACCTTGGCGTATGACGCGATGTGATTTTCGTAGCGATGTGTTTAGGTTTTGAATTAAAAATTACAAGTTAAATTTGCCGTATTTACTTTGACGCTTAATAAAATTTGAGGCTGTGGTCAGTCCTCAAAGAACTCTATATCGTTAAAAAGAGGAGAAATCGCTCTTTAAAATGATGTATAACATGATCCGGAAATACCGCTCTCGGAAAGTCCATGGAAGAAATAGGGAGAACCCCATACATGTTGAAGGTAGTCATGGCGAATACGACCGACACTATGGCTGCCTGTGGCACTCGTGTCAACTTCAACGCTATACGCTCACTGTTAAGTAAGTAACCCGCATGAAACTGGTATATTTAATTCACAGAGTGTTTAGGTTCTGATTCCCATACATATTTTTGTTTGATTAATAATTCGTTTCTTGAAATTACTGTTTGAAGTAGACCAAAACAATCGTCCGGAAGTTGCACATGTACAAACTCGTACGAAGAAGGGGGTCTCATTCATCGATCTCTGGCTTCTCTAAAACCTGCTTCACTTCTTATTTATTGTCCTGCTTGGAAAGACAGATAGTTGTTGCAGCTACTACATTTTTTTAGCGTCAGTAATTACGCCCGTAATTTTTTCCCCCCGGAGTGCTGGTGAAATGAAGAACAATAACTCGCTCTTAATAGCAGACGACACAACCGAAGCAGTTGTATTTTCTCGATAAAGTTTCGATAAATGAAGTGAAACTTTGTTTTTATTTGGTGTAAATGATGGTTAAAGCCATACGATGACGTGTGGTCATCTCCACCCCCCACCCCCACCCCTTATTCTCTCTCCTGCAACAGTACAAGGGAGTCAATAGTAGGCTACAAGTACAAGTAAAGAATTTGAAAGAAATTTTTTTTTCTTCAGGAGGTGGGGTTTTAGTTTGCTTTTTAAACTTTTTTTAATTCAGTTTTTAAGTGCGTGGACATATATACATACACCAGGCATACACACAAATGCTAAGTTAATATATGCAGACTATGCAATGGTGTAACACACACACAGACAGCCAAACAAACAGACAACACAAAGAACAAAAATAAGGTAAAACACACACACACACACACACACACACACACACACACACACACACACACACACACACACACAAAAGCAGGTGCAGCAACAGCAGTAATGACAACATAAAGGGAGAGAAAATGGGACAGTATCACTATCAGCAGGAGCGAGTGAAAAATGTCTATTTTAGTTATTATTACTATATTTTCTGTGTGTAGCAACATTTTCTCTGTCTTTTGCTCCACTAGATGATGATCAGTTCAACACCCTTCAAAGTCAAGTTGGGGTTAAGAGACCAAGGGGTCGGCCAAGTTTGGAAGACAAATTGAAGCTGACAGTTCCAATGAACAACAAGCTCCTGCTGCAGCTGCATGGTATTAGAGAGGATACTGGATGTTCACTTGCTTCCATTCAAACTTTGTTTGATGAAGTCAGCATCAATGCAGGTGTACCTACACAAAATGTTGGCCACTTGATACAGACTTGCCTCTACCGGCTGGATATTGAATCAAAGAAGACCAACAATGACATTTCATCATTCCTCAACAAAGGTCTGGAGATGGAATGGATTGGTGAATTTTCCAAGAAACTTGGAAGAAGATGAGGCATCCCAACAACTCCAAGAGGGAGACTTCAGCTTTAACTTTTCACAGCAAGGCCAGACTGTGGCTGTCTTCTACGACAGAGATTTCTATGTTGGGCTGGTACTACAAGTCCATAACCCAGACTTTGCTGATGTCACTTTCATGACAAGCACTGGCAACGACAATATTTTCAAGTGGCCCCAGTCAGAGGACATTGACCAAGTTGCTGCAAAATATGTGTTTGATTCTGACTCTGAAGTTGTGCCCAAGAACAGGACATGGCAAATTGACAGTGTGAGGTGGGGAGTTCTCTTGGCACGTTGGAACACCTTCGGGAAACATTTTGTTGATAAGTCAAATTATGTCACTGGGTAGGTCATTGCAGTCCATTTAAGCCCTTTTCTAGCTTTGTTTTTCCTGTACATTATTCACAGATGGCAGAAAAGATGAAATACAGTAATTTCAACAAATGTCAAATTTTGACATTTTTGGGGTATTTCCATCACGCAAATTACACAAAACGCCATTTTTGAGGCATCATATTTTCCTTTTACCTCTGTTGTATGGCTAGAAAAATATATATACTTGATCACTGTAGTATAGACACTGTGTCTACCAAGTATGAGCTCTGTATTATCAGTAGTTTTAATGTTATGAACTTTGAAAAATGGCAGTTTCAGTTATTTGTGTGAACAGCCAAAATATACGTTTTTCAATCTATCTCCTTTTCATATGTAGCTAGAGCCTTGCATGTGATTTTACTTTGTTAAAAGGTATATGTCCTGCAAGTTTCATTTGATTCGGTTAATTAAAAAAAATCGAGTGGGTCTAATAATAGTCATTATGGTCTCTGTGGACGTAAAGTAACATTGAACATGGTGCTGCAGATTGCGTGTCTGGCGATGATATTGCCCTGTCGACTGCTACAAAGCTTCAAGGATTGCGGAGGTTTGTAGCAGTCGACAGGGCTCATTCTTGTTCAAGATCGGGCACAATTGTCCTCCGATCGTGAAAGAGGTTAGACAAATAAACACGCAAGAGACAGAAGACGTTTCAGAATAATGCTGATCGGAACGCATACGTCATTTTGAAGGAAGTGACGTAAAGTGGTCAGGATATAACTCGCTCGTTTGTAAGATATCCCAAGGAGTCTTTGGGGGGGACCATCAGCTTCATTTGTTGTTTTTGTGTTGGTGTCAGCTGCAAAGTGATGTAAGTAGGAATTGTTTCATTCTGATGAGCAACAATTGCTTCCTTTGGACTGTTCACCGTTTCTCTGTTTCTCTGCAGACCGCTGTAGCAGACAAGCAGAAACAACAATACCCTCTCACAGAAGACGTTCTCTCTCTCTCTCTCTCTCTCTCTCTCTCTCTCTCTCTCTCTCTCTCTCTCTCTCTCTCTCTCTCTCTCTCTCTCTCTCTCTCTCTCTCTCTCTCTCTCTCTCTCTTATCTCACTTCTATCTCTCCCTCTCCAGAACACACACACACACACACACACACACACACACCACCACCACCACCACCACCACCACCACCACACCACATCACACCACACACACACACACACACACACACACACACACACACACACACACACACACACACACACCACCACCACCACACCACATCACACGACATACACACACACACCACACCACACCACACCACACCACACACACACACACACACACACACACACACACACACACACACACACACACACACACACACACACACTCACACACACACACACTCACTTGCTCAGACAAAACAAAACGTTTTCTTGCGGGCGGGTCAAGTCGTGCAGACAATCGGCTGTGTGTACGATGTAGTTAGTTAGTTAGTTGGTGCTTTGAGCCCAGTCAGCCACAGAGGGTTATATCAGGGTTAGTGTGTACGATGTAGTTAGTTAGTTGGTGCTTTGAGCCCAGTCAACCACAGAGGGCTATATGAGGGCTAGTGTGCACGATGTAGTTAGTTAGTTGGTGCTTTGAGCCCAGTCAACCATAGAGGGTTATATCAGGGCTAATGTGTACGATAAAATTGTGAAAATCCCACAGAGACGTTGTTATCTAACAGACAGGCCTTATATAAGAAAATTGTTTGTACGAAAATAGTCATGAACTTTCACAGTCTAGGCAAGATGTTGTTATCTTGCAGACAGGCCTTTTGTACGAAAGTCGTCATGAACTTTCACAGACTAGGCAAGATGTTGTTATCTTGCAGACAGGCCTTTTGTACAAAATTGTTTGTACGAAAGTCGTCATGAACTTTCACAGGCTAGGAAGGACGTTATCTTTCGGGCAGGCGAGATGCGGTCGGCTGCATGTGAAAAGATCGTTATGAACTTTCATAGGCTAGAGAAGACGTTATCTTGCAGACAGGCTGCATGTATGAGAATCGTTATGAACTTTCACACGATGGAGAAGACTCTGTTATCTTGCAGACGGGCCATTTGTACGAAAATCGTTATGAACTTTCACACGTTGGAGAAGACGCTGTTATCTTGCAGACAGGCTGTATGTGCAAAAATCGTTATGAACTTTCGCACGCCGGAGAAGACACCGTTATTTTGCAGACAGTCTGTATGTACGAAGATCATTACGAACTTTCACATGCTGGAGAAGACGCTGTTATCTTGCAGACAGACTATATGCACGAAAATCATTACGAACCACCACAGGCTGGAGACGTTTTTATCTTGCAGGCAGCTCAGACGCAGTCGGCAGTAATGTACGAAACCGAGTATCAGCCTACCTAGATTAGAGAAGACCCTTTTATCTTGCATGCAGACAGACTGTATGCACGAAAATCATTACGAACCACCACAGGCTAGAGATGTTTTTACCGTGCAGGCAGCTCAGGTGCAGTCATCTGTATGGGGTTAGAGGATATGCTGTTGTGTTGCAGGGACTACAAGTCGAGCGGATCGCCGTACGTGAAGAAGTACGTGAACCCTCACAAGCTAGAGAAGAAGCTGCAGACCCTGAGCAAGGAGAGCAAGCTGAAGAAGGAGACGGTCAAGCAGCTTCTCTTCTACTTCTCCCACGTGACCAGGACGACTGGCGGCAGGATGCCCAGGAGCCAGTTCCGGCAGGAGATGACCAACCAGTAATCCAGCCAGCGTCCTTCCCGGCCACGCGGGAGATGGCACATCTTCGGCCTTTAACACACCATGTCAATATACTCGCTTACAATTACAGACACAGAAGTGTGCCACAGTAGAGGGCTCTGGGCTGCTGCAGCCACTCAACACATTGTAAACAATATTTCGTGCGAGAAGCCCTTAGAGTGTCCGGTTGGCGGATTCCAAACAAAACGTTCAAACTAAGCAATGGCACGGGTTGCTGACGAAAATACCAGCTGCAATCAAATGAGGCAAACTGCATTCATTCGAACGCTGGAATCAGACTCAACAATGTCGTACATTCCACCAGTGAAAAGCATTCAACACGGTGGCCAGATCGAACACAATGGGCGAACGTAACTATGATAGGTGGGGTTTCAAACTCAGCGTGGAGCCCTCTATCAGAGACCATTGATGTTGTCATTGTTGTTACTGTACTGACCCTAGCTAGGCAACATTTGATGAGTGGAAAGATTCCCCTTTCATAAACTTCCCTCCAAACTCACAGTACATCGTTCAGACACAAAATAAGGGCATGAGCAGAATGTAAAGTGACCAGTTTTGCTTGACAGTAATTTCACTGACAAACTGAACGGGGAAAAAAGCGGATATGACAACTGAACATTTGCAGTTGTAACCAATCAGCATCAGTGTTGCAAGACAGGCTGGACTAACCTATTATCAGAGACCACTGACGGTGCCCTTGTTGTCATTTTGTTGACATTAGCCAGACAATATTTTTTGTGCAAAGCTTGCACCGCCATGATTACTTTTCGCCATAGAAACTTCAGCATGCCTGAAGTCGGAAAGCGGCTGCCAGAATGGCTGGTGAAACCGCAGCTTAACAAATGCTCACTCTCATGCAACAGCTATGCGCTGTGGCTTTTGCCATGTCCATGCAACCGTAACCTGTGACAGTAGAGATCTAGTTGCAATGACCTCCAGGTTATTATGCCAATGTGCCGCTTTGTGCTGCTGCGGCAGGTTCAACCTGATGGATGACTTCATGCTGGACAACCTGTACCGCTGCTTCGACCTGAAGAACCGCGGGCATCTGACGCCGGATGAGTACATCAGAGGCATGGGCATGTTTCTCTCCGACAGCTGGGAGTTGAAGACCAAGCTCTGCTTCCAGGTATAGTCCACCAGTCTGCTTGTACTTTCCACAATACTTCCACTTGCCCTTTGAAGTCCTGCTTTCACTATAGCGTCAGTCAATACGTCAAAAGGGAAATTGTCCTGTGTATTGTTCAGTTCTGCTCTCAGCGATAGCCCCTCTTTAGCCTGCCAAACGCGGACTGGTCCTTCACGCTACAAAGCTGAGTTCTGCCTTTCTGGACTGCCCCGAATTCTGGGAACTCATCCTATGGGTACAAGACTATACGTTCTGGATCTGTCAGAGATAGCCCCTCAGTGTGCCGAACGGTGGCTTGTCCTTTACTGTACAAACACAAGTTCTATTTTTTGTGATTGTCCTTCAGTCTGCTAAATGGTGACCCGGTTGTTGTTGTTGTGTTGTGTTTATTTATTTGTTTGTTTGTTTTGTTTTGTTTTTTAGTACTTGATTGTCCCTTGCGGGAAATTCGGGTCTCCTTACCTTGGTGACCTGTCCTTTGGAGTTCGAGATGGGCGATGGTTCCTCAGTGTGCTGAATAAGGGCTCACCCTTTGAGTACAACACTAACCAAGAAAAAGGCGCTAATGACACTAAACACAAAACGGAGGCAACAACAGATGTAGATCGAATTTTCTCTCATGCTAAAAGATATAGATACTGTGTGCACGAGAGATCAGCTGCATTAAGAGTCCAAACAACGCCGTTCTTTTTTGTTTGTTGTGTGTATATTTTTGTAGTTGGGTCTTTGTTTTGTTTTGTTGTGTTTGTTTGTTTTGTTTTGTTTTTTCTCGGTTTTTCCCTCTATGTGTATTTGTGTATGTGCGCTCGCGTGTGTGTGTTCTCGCGCGCGTGTGTGTACGTGTGTTTTGCTTGTTTTTGTTGATTTTTGTACCAGCATTGGAACAGAGACGGCAAGCTGAAAACAAAACAAAAAAGTTAAAGTTAAAACCTCTCTCTCTCTCTCTCTCTCTCTCTCTCTCTCTCTCTCTCTCTCTCTCTCTCTCTCTCTCTCTCTCTCTCTCACACACACACACACACACACACACACACACACACACACACACACACACACACACACAAACATACACACACACACACACACACACACACACACACACACACACACACACACACACACACACACACACACACACCGGTACTCCGAGCAAACCTTGTTGACCCAGGCGAAGGTTTTGACCGGTTGTTTGCTTCCAGTAACACGATTTCAATCGATTTTCAAGAAACTAAATTTAATTCCCGAATACGCTATCACTCGATGGAACTGCAAAACCGCTTCTCACGCTGACGCCTTGGGTGCTCTGGTTGAGCCGACTCTCCTTAATCGAATGCCAAAAAGGACGCGCCAAGAAAGCAAAAGAAAAATCCACTCGATCTTTCCTTTTGCTTGTTAATGAGCATGTCATTTATCGATTCCCACTGGCGACGAAGATTTTTGTCTCTCTTCTGTCTGATTGTTGCGATGAACGACCATTTTAAAGCCTGCTTCTCCATCTCCATGGTGATGGGGATTTTGCATCTGTTTCCGTCCGCGAAACAGGAAAAATTAAGTACATCGCATTGCAGTTATTTGTTACCGCCATCTCGACATGTCAGACCTTTGTGCTGCAGCGAGAGAGGGCCGGGGGAAGAGCGAGGGTGGAAAAAGAGAGAGGGAGAGAAAAAGCTGGCGGACAGATACATCAACAGCCGGAACACTGAAACACAGACAGGCACGTGAATGGAGAAACATGTGAACAAACGGAAGCATGGCTGCGAGGACGGAAGGGATGACATTACCTTGTTAGTGAAGGGGTGAATCCCTGAAATGTTAAAAGGATGTTTTTGTGTCAAACTGCAGAATCATCTCAGAGTCTCGCAGTTGGACGTACTAACTCTGTATATATTTCTACATTTAACTACCGTGTATAGTTGCACTTTCGGGAGGTAGTGGACTGGTAGGGGCTGTTTGTACTTTATTGGTATGGATTTCTTTCGGTAGTTTTAGCCCCATGAGAGCTTACATGTATGCACTGTGTATCTGGCGCTGTGAACACGCAGGGTTTTGTGCATATCTAAATGTGTATTCATTCATTCATTCATTCATCCATTGCTTGGAATTGCCTTGGTTTTGCATGGCCTGGTTTTGTGTGGCATGCCGCTTGGCTTGCTTGGTTTGAGTAGGCCGCCTTGTCTTGGCATCGCCTTAACATCGTTACTATGCAGAGCGGA
>CAUZXP010000004.1:82995-100339 GCA_963584105.1 Alviniconcha strummeri
AAGGATCCTTGCATGGCGCTCAGCAAAGGTACAGTTCAAGTACAAGATTTGACTGCTACTGGAGACGCGTTTCGCCGCCGGGAGTAACCTTTTGGCTGTCAGAGAATTTGTTCTGCTGGTGCAAGTTCCTTCCAAGGTCGATAAAGAATTTGCTTCTGTTGCCAAGTCAGCCGTGTAGGTTATGCTGAGGCGAAACTTCCTTCCAAGAGATCATCTCGAAAGACAAGCTGAGCTAACCAGAAATGGTCATTCTGAGACCTTTGATCCACATAACGTGTATGGAAAGTAGGGTTTCAAGCCAGGAGCCATCTACGATCCACATAACGTGTATGGAAACTCGGGTTTCAAGTTGGGAGCCATCTACGAAGTCCTATACAGGCAAATGGGAAGCGCTTTTCCGTACATCAGCACAGTTATGGAGGATAGTTCAGTTGGTAGAGCGTCTTACTGAAAAGCCAAACGCAATACTGACGCGGGTTCAAGTCCCCGGTGCGGTAAGGGATTTTTCCACCAAAGTCAGCTTTCGGTGCAAACTCTCTTACGGTGTCCGCACAGCTCCTGTGTGCAATCGCATGTTTCAGCATCTGTGTGCATGTTCAAAATTCCCAGTACCGGCAGCCATACCATTGTTCGGACACACGACAATACTGCACACACTGATAGGAATGGGTAGCGCTGATCTTGCGGCTGCTGTGCCTTATTCAAGTAAGACTATCCGAATTTCCCGCACGGGGCAATGTAATACTGGGAGAAAATTACAACGTCCTAAAGGCAGGAAAAGTGCTCAGTCAGATTCTGTACATAGTCAGGGCTGCAGCCAGGGTTGCAGCACAGAATGTCGTGAAGGGCGAGTCTATGAAAAACAAAACTCACACTGCCTGCCACCGTATACACGTATACACGTTTTGTGTAGTCCTTGGTCACCCTGAGGTGACCCGATGAGGTTGACGGGACGTTAAAATCCAAGAACTGACCTCCTCTGGCGTCTCGCCCTCATAAAAACCTACACTGTTTACTCAGTGTTAAAACCTATCTGTCCCTTCATCCGCGTGCGATAGTCTCTCCCAAACTGCGGAATGGAAGACGAAGGGACTTAGAGCACAGTGCTGATGTGTATTAAATTGTGCGACACTGCTCTTCCGTCGTATCCATGGAAGAAGTGAAGGACTTGGAGCACAATGCTGACGTGTATTAAATTGTGTGGCCCTGCTTTTTCGTCATATCCTTTCAAACGAGGAGGAAGCGAAGAACGAAGAACACAGCGGTGGTGTGTATTCATTTGCGTGACGCTGCTCTTCCGTCACACCCTCCCAAGCGTGGGGAAAAGCCAGGAATCGAAGGATGAACAACACAATATTGACGTCAGTGGTAGCCGTCCGCTTGCGACATCCCTTTGCCAAACTCGGAAGAAGGACAGAATCGAAGGACAAGCAGCGCAATGCTGCTTCGGGGCGTATCAAATGGTGTACCCCTACCCTTGCGTCACTCCCTCCCAAACATGAAAAGAGCCGATGAATCAAAGTGTGGACAGCACAATGTTGCTTCGTGGCGTATCAAATTGTGTACCCCTACCCTTGCGTCACTCCCTCCCAAAACATGAAAAGAGCCGATGAATCAAAGTGTGGACAGCACAATGCTGATTCGCGGTGTATCGAATTGTGCACTCCCTTCCAAACATGAATAGAGCCGAAGAATCAAAGCGCGGACAGCACAATGCTGATTCGTGGTGTATCAAATTGTGTATCCCTCGTCTTGCGTCACTCCCTCCCAAACATGAAAAGAGCCGATGAATCAAAGTGTGGACAGCACAGTTCTGATTCGTGGTGTATCAAACTGTGTACCCCTCGTCTTGCGTCACTAGCACTCACTTCCAAACATGGAAAGAGTCGAAGAATCAAAGTGCGGACAGCACGGTGCTGATTCGTGGTGTATCAAATTGTGTACCCTTCGTCTTGCGTCATCCCCTGCCAAACATGGGACAGAAGCCGCAAGCAATGGTCGGGACACAAGTACTTGTCGCTTGCTGTTTGTCGCCCGGTTCTGATGGATATCGAGTGTCTTGCTCCAGAGCTCATTTCCTTCTGTTTTTATCGCGGGCAACTGCGGAACTATTTCCCTGGAGAATTTCCTTCATTTTCTTCTCACGTCGATATTTCCAGGACATTTTCTAGACGGAATCCTCTGAATCCAGCGAAGATGTTTTTCCGCGAGGGAGAAAAAAAAAACTCACAAAAAGGCAGTATTCTGTAAATTTAGAAGAAAAATATATCGATCAGTTCCTTGGCTCGAGTTGTGAAAAGGTTCACTTGCCTAGCACGAGTTTTTATTGCTTCATTTATGTATATATTTGGTTGCTTATGTGCTGCTGCTGCGGCTGCTCTGTGTGTGTGCGTGCGTGCGTGCGTGCGTGCGTGCGTGCGTGCGTGCGTGTGTGTGTGCGTGCGTGCGTGTATGTGAGTGTGTGTTACCACTGTCAAGGTAAGTGTTTCACATCTATTGTCTGAGGTGCCCACTTGCGGTTAACAGGACGTTAAAATCCAGTCGCTAAATAATTAACAAACTTGCCACTCCCGATTTTTGATTCTGATGTTCAGTAACTGCAGTTCAAAGGTACGTTTTGGGCTCACACGAACGTTGCAGTTTTGCTGTTTGTTGATGTTTCACACCCTAAACGTCGTCAGTGTCAAACTTAGTACTGTTGGAGTGTTTAGTACGCTTTACTCGTTCTTACCACGTTCTTTGACATTACCGTCATATAAAGGTCACAGTGTAGTTGTGTTTTTCGATGGGCTCACACTGTGCATGACTGTTCAGCACGTGGAGTAGATCATTTGATGCTACTGTTGGACATTTGCGACCGTTAAAGGGAAATAAATGACGCGCTTTTTTTAACCCTTGTGGACAAAAACCTTAATGTTGGCGTTTCCCCGGACATCGTATACACCTTACGTATGTGGCTTTGCATAAAGTGACATGGTGCATGGTGGTATGGTGTACACAGAACTTGCGCCGAGATGGCTGCAGTTTCATGTGGCACCAGCCATGCCAGCGCTGTAAGTACACCACCTCGGTGGATATTCAAAAAACGCGCTGTAGAAAGCTTGTCACTCATGTAGAACCTCAGGCGAGCGCAGTGAGTCTGCTCAAGAGAGCGGAGAATAGCGCTATATAAGTGATCATCAATCAATCAATCAATCGTTTACGTCTTTCACATTTTGCATAACTAAAGCTTTCGTTGACCCACACCCGCTTGTGCTCGTATTGAGGACCGTTACTTTTATTTCAAGATCACATGTGGTAAACTGCATGTCTTTTTTCTACTTTTTGTTTCTTTCTTCTTCTTTTTTCTTTTTTCTTCTTCTTCTTCTTCTTCTTCTTCTTCTTCTTCTTCTTCTTCTTCTTCTTCTTCTTCTTCTTCTTCAGAAAGTTTTGCTTTTCAGTTTTGTACATCATATGATCTTCACGCCACAGGGCCGTATGCGGTATGTTCAAGGGTGATAATTGATCTGTTTTCAGACTTTGCAAAACCTTTCACGTCGGCTTTTCTTAGAGACTTTAAAAGTGAATGCTCTTAAACTTTGCGTAGTAATAACTAATATCGATCTCTGTGCTTTCTTGTCAGTTTCAACGACCTTAACCCCTTCACTGCTTCGACCTGTAAAATTTCCGGGTTTTAAGATGCATGGACGCTCCTGCAAATAGTATATTTTCCGGTCCTATAACGCATCTACTTTCAATGCTATGCTTTGATGAAAATCTTTTCACATGCCAATGCGGCGAAAAAGAAAACAAAAAGGCGTAAGGGTTTCAAATTTCGCAATTTTATTGGTCGTTTTCAGTTGACATTATGGCAATGAAGGGGTTAATGTAATGTCACGGTCACAGAGATAGCACAAATCTGAAACAGAAAATTCTGGCAAAGATTCCTATCGGGTCAAGTTTGAACTTTTTATAATTACATGCATTGAAATAATCGTGAATAGAATGTTTTTCGTGAATTTGGCGTAGAGACTAAAACTATCTGCGTGCGTGCCTGGTCTGCTGTATTTGAAAGGTGTACGACTTGAACGGTGACGGGTTCATCACGCGTGAAGAGATGTTGCAGTGGCTGAAGACCTCGCTCATCAGGCAGTCCCACGAAGACGATTCGGATGAAGGCGTGAAGGAGCTCATCGACATCATCATCAAGAAACTCGACTGCGTGGACCATGACAACAGAGTGTCTCTCAAGGTAAGGGGAGGATCTGGAAGGATCGAACCAGAAGAATAAATACTTGACGAGGAGGTAATGTGGACAAGTGGTTGTAAGTAACTGCAGACTGAGAGCTTACGGGCTCGAAAACCTCTGCGGACTGTAACCTTTTAAACATTGAATACATAGATAAATTACGTAAGAATTTTAATCTTGCCAAGTCTAAGCACAAGGAATGTTTCTTGGTGTTGGTTCGTTCATTCGTCGTCTCTAACGTCTCACGAACCATACAACGACAGTGAAATTCTATTACCCAAAACGAGCTATAGTGCTGCTGAGCCCATTCACACATCCACCCCAGTCCTAAAGTAAAAAGGTGTCTCAACAACGAAACGAGAGTGACTTGGGGGGAAAAGGATGGGTGGGGGGAGGGGGGGATAAAACATCAGGATTACATTTAGCCATTTAGAAATAACCTCCGCGTAGGCCTATGTGCATGACGTAAATTCACATGTCATTAAATGCAGCTACTGCTATCAGCAACGTCAATTAAAAACTGTCATCCTCAGCAGGCTAACCCAACTGTCTTGCACCCGTCTACTATCTCCCCTCCACCACCACCTCCCCCACCTGCGCCCCTTCTCCCTCCCATCCCACCCCACCCCTACCCCTCCCACACACCATCTCGCCCCCATCCCCTCCGGTCCAACGCAACCTTAGAGCACCAGGGTCTTGAATCAAATCCAACACGGATTTTGAAGTAGGCCTGGCTTGTATACGAAGCTTCACTCCCCTCCGCCCCACTCTTCGTCTCACCAGTGTCTAGACTTCCGGATGAGACGGGCGAGGGGGTGGGGCAAACAAATTGTTGGTGGCGTCCGAGTGTCAGTCTTGGGGACTTAGTGTCTAGTTCTTCGGGTCAGATAGGGAAAAACTTGATTTCTGTCAGCGTTACATTGCGGGGAGGAGTTGGTATCTATAGTTCTTCGAGTTAGAGGGAGAGTGACAGGGTAAAAATTCCCAAACAGCACAATGACTGAAGTACACAACACTCGCATTTGTCATCTCCGGGCGAATAGAGGAGGTGAGCACGGTCAAGAGAGGACAAAGGGAGACAAACAGAACAAGGGAGGATAAAGATGAAGGGTGAAAGAGGGACAAGAGAACAGGACAGACTGGAAAATGAGGCAGGACAAGGAAGAGGCGAAGAGGGAGCCGACAGAGCTGAAGAAGGGAAAGCGGTTAAAACGTTGGACTGAAGAGGTAATAGTGAGCCGGTTTGGGATAGCGGTAAGGCGTTAGGCTGGTAAAGTAGGGGAACATCGGTTCGAATCTGCTTCGGCTCTCCTTTCTCTTCACAAGTTGTGGTATGTAGACACTGTCTTGTGACTTTGTCCCTCACAATTATGAAATATTAAAATGGCTCTCATCGCTGCCCACCTTAATGCAGAAGTCATTCTGGTGGTGACAGTGTAGCGATATGTATATAATCTCCCTCTCCCCACCTCCATACCCCCTCCCCCCCTCCTTCTTCCCGGCCCTAATATGGCTTATGGTTTCTATGGTAGTTAAGCACCATGTTTACTTACTTACTTTTGGAGAAAATAGAGCTGGGAAGGAACATGTCATAATGAAGCATAACGGTAGCCATGAAATCTAGGAGACGAGAGAAAAGACGAAGAAAGAATATCAACAATGACAATGTTAAAGATGGTGTGTTGTTTCATTTGTATCATACCAAGCTGTTGTGTAGTTTGATGACGACGGTGATGATACTTTTGTTGACCATCATCGTCGTTGTCGTCTGTCATAGAATCAAAATCCCCCGCTACTCTCTTGATGACGATGATAATACTGTCGTGCTTCATCAGCAGCAAGCTGGTGTTTTACGCCCAGTCAGCTAGTGCGGTTGTATCAGGGCTATTGCAGCAGCAGCAGCAGCAGCAGCATCACAATGTCAAAGTCCTGCTACGTTCTCCTTTCCTTCCTTCGTGTCTTTCTTTCTTTCTTTCTTTTCAGGATTTCCGAGCAGCCGTCCAGGAGGACTACCTCCTGCTGGAGTCGCTGGGGTCCTGCATGCCTCCCACGGAAAATAAGAAGGCCTTCCTCTTGATGATCAGCGGCGACCTCAATCAGGCCATCCGCCCCTCGGGCTCTGCTGTTCCTGGGGCCTTCGATGCAGGGGCTTCAGGCAGCAAGAAGTAAAAGCTGCCCGGACTATGCATGTCTTCTGCGCCGCTGCATGCATGTCTTCCAGAGCTGAGAGAAAGGTATCCTCGCTCTGCAAGTCTTCTACATGTATGTGAAAGCAAAACATCTGGGACCATACATGTTTTCTGGAGCTACGAGTACGGTATCTGTACTGTGAACGTCTTCTACGTGTATGTAAAAGCAAAATATCTGGAACCATACACGTTTTCTGAGCTACGAGTAAGGTATCTGCACTGTGTACGTCTTCTATAGCTGAGAGTACAGTGTCTGGACTGTGAGAGTCTTCCACGCGTCAAAGTAAACTATCTGGACTAGACAACTCTGCAAGCCAAGGCTAAAGTATCTGGACTGAACATGTCAGCGGCGTGTACAGTCTCTCGACTATGCAAGTCTTGTGCAACTAAGAGTACAGTAGCTGTTCTTTTAGATGTTTGTATACTCTCTACAAGCCAGAAAGCAGTAAAAGCTCACACAAGCGTTCTAACCCACCAGCGGCTATATCATGTCCCACAATTAAAGTGTATCATCTCGTCTACCAGCCCCCCAAATATATAAACAAATCTGGCCGATACATCAACGGCAAGAAACTTTAACTTTGCTTTTATAATCAACAATTAGTCCAAACAGACCACAATTCCAAATCGGAGATGCAACATGTGCTTTTTAATTCAGCAACGAGTGAATCCCATGCACTCGCCTTCAAAACCAACAACCAGCAAATCCCAAGCTTTACTTCTAAACCTGAAAAGAACCCGTCATCTCTCAAAGCTCACATCAAGTATGTTTGTGTTTCACCAGAAGTACGTTTATTCCAACATTAAAAAGATATTCATCAAACATCCATGACAAAACCAAAACTCAAGCATACTTTAAGGTAAAAATCTATGGTTGCCCCAGTTTCAGCATGATAATATGACCTCGCGTGTTTTGTATCAGTAGATTGCAAAACCGGTATTAACCTTCTGTCATGGAGTAAAGCTAACCAAGCAATGTATGATAAAGACATCTCAGAAAGCCCTTTCCAGGACCAAGGCTGTTACACGTTAATGTGCTCCGTTTTTCCTCCCCTCGTTCAGCTTATGTATATGTATTATATATCCTGCATATTTAAGGGATTCCAAACACAAGACCGCAAAGGTGGTGTGATACATTATGCAAAGGAACCACTGTCTTTGCAGTAGTGTTAAAACAATTGGTGTTAGGAGCGAATGCGTACGTCTGTCCGGGCGTGTGTGTGGATATATACACAATTATAAGGTACATATTGTGGATTTTATATAGCTCGTGTTTCGTTTTACCAAACACGAAATAAATGTTGAAAAAATAAATGTGTTACTGAATGTTTTAACGTTCTGTTGAACACGAAAACTGTAGTTCTATCAGGACAAAACACGGTTTATTCAATCACATACAGAAGACTAATCCATTGTTCGCGACACACCCACGCCGCCCTGTTGAGGAGCACTAAGGCAAATGAAGTTGAATTAGACGGGAAGGCAGAGGCCTATCAGAAGATGAAACTCCCAAAGCTGCATTCCGACCTCTTCCAGGCTTAGAAGAGAGATTTTTCGATAGCTGTAAGTTCTCGGCAAGGGAGATCTTAATATCCGCATCCGTGGTACCCCACTTCCGGATTATAAGTGACGCGACATCTCTCGTGTTGAGAGAGACACGATAGGAGTGAGTGCGTGCGCGGTTAGGATAGAGGATGCACCAAAATAGAAAACAACTGTTGGCAAGTGTATCAACTGTGATAGAGAACTTCTGATTTTACTTTCGCTTAGTCAATACAGTCACTATCCAAGCGGAGTAGAACAGCCCCCAAAGCTGCCAGGGACAGGAGTGTTACTCACACGATCATAACAGCTTCACTACAATTAGGGTATATGTAGCTAGGAGAACGCAACACGCTTCCATAAATACAACAAGCACGAGCCAAAATAGGAAAAGGGCCAGAACCTGAACCAGAGGAGAGTGCTAAATCAGGGTAAACAACTTCGAACAGGATCGATTCTGCTGCTCAAATCTTCGTCGCTCTCCTGTGATTATACTCTTCAGCAATAGAACCGCAGAGACTGCTTGCCTTCGGAGCTGGCTGGCATGTTTCTGAGTTAAAATATCAAAGTTGAATATCAAACGATGTTCACATTTTGTTTTTGTTGTTGCATAAATTCGAACTGATATATAATGGGTTGAGTGAAAAATGTAACCGAAAACCTAGCTGGCTGTTATACTTGACTAAAAGCAAATATATTCACATAAACTGAATGTCACAAACGCTGAGGCGTTTTTGGTTGGTTGATCACGCAGTGCCTTTGCCCTAATCGTTACGTTCTTGCCTGAAGAGAAAGGCTACATACTCCTTTCTACCGTTGCTTGGATACTTACTGTTCTTCGTCGGGGGACAGGACGGGGCACTTTGACCAAAAACTCCAAACGCAAACTATATGGTCTACGTGTTTGTGTGGAAATTTACTTCGTAATAGATCGCGAGCATCTCGACCTCCGTTACGGGTCATCCTCATTATTATCAGCACCAGCAGCACCATCCTCATCCTCATCATCGTTATCAGCAGCAGCACCATCCTCATCCTCATCATTATCAGCAGCAGCAGCACCATCCTCATCCTCATCATTATCTTCCTCATCATTATTATCCTCATCAGCACCATCATCATCATCATCATCATTAGTATCCTCATCAGCACCATCCTCATCATCCACCTCATTATTATCCTCATCAGCACCATCCTTATCATCATCCTCATCACTATCAGCAGCAGCAGCATAATTCTCATCCTCATCCTCATTAATCTTTATCATCATCATAATCCTCATTCTCATCCCCATCTTTATTATCAGCAACAGCACCATCCTCATCCTCATCATTATCAGCAGCACCACCACCACCATCCTCATCCTCATTATTATCATCATCATAAGCACCACCGTCATCCTCACCATTATCAGCAGCAGCAGCACCATCCTCATCTTCTTCCTCATCATTATTATCATCATCATCACCATCCTCAGCCTCATCATTATCAGCAGCAGCAGCACCATCCTCATCTTCTTCCTCATCATTATCATCATCATCACCATCCTCATCCTCATCATTATCAGCAGCAACAGCAGCAGCAGCAGCACCATACTCGTCCTCATCATCAGCAGCAGCAGCAGCACCGTTCTCATCCTCATCATCAGCACCATTCCCATCCTCATCCTCATCATCAGCACCATCCCCATCCCCATCCTCATCCTCATCATTATCAGCAGCAGCAGCAGCACCATACTCACCCTCAGCAGCATCACCGTTCTCGTCCTCATCCTCATCATCAGCACCATCCCCATCCTCATCCTCATCATTATCAGCAGCAACAGCAGCAGCAGCAGCACCATACTCGTCCTCATCATCAGCAGCAGCAGCAGCACCGTTCTCATCCTCATCATCAGCACCATTCCCATCCTCATCCTCATCATCAGCACCATCCCCATCCCCATCCTCATCCTCATCATTATCAGCAGCAGCAGCAGCACCATTCTCACCCTCAGCAGCATCACCGTTCTCGTCCTCATCCTCATCATCAGCACCATCCCCATCCTCATCCTCATCATTATCAGCAGCAGCAGCAGCACCATACTCACACTCAGCAGCAGCAGCATCACCGTTCTCGTCCTTATCCTCATCATCAGCACCATCCCCATCCTCATCCTCATCATTGTCAGCAACAGCAGCAGCACCATTATCGACAGAGTTTCTGCATGGTGGTGCTGCAGCCTGCTGGGGTGAGCACACCGCTCTTTGAAAGCTAAGTAACGAAATTTACAAACATTTAGGTATAATATATTATAGGTATTTGAGCGCAAAATACAGCATACATGCATTACCACGTCCTTTCTTACAGCAAACGGATTTAGTTGTGAAAACGGTATGATGTTTGTGGAACAAGCAGGACTTGTAACGCTATCACTGTGGATGTTCAGTATGTAATCGTAAACAGTACCCAAGTGCCAAACAGAATAGTTCCAGTTTCTTTTGCTGCAGAGTGTTACCCTTATAGGTGCACTGTGGCGATCTAATTAGATTGTGCGGTGGCTGTAATCTGACAGCCTAGACAACCATTCACTTTGTGATGCTCCAGCTTAGTTTCAGACTTTCTAATCTTCTCAGCGTACAGGGTAATGCGTCCGCGAAATTGAAGGTACAACGACTGGTTGACTACGAAAAGATTTTGTACTTCCATCTAAATTAGATTTTCGATCTTGAGAGCGCACTGGTTTGTCATGGTAGCTTAAACATTAAACTGGCCAACGAAATAATTAATTGGGCTGCCGACACGAATGGCAAGTTTCTTTCATCAGAGTTTCTTACGGCTCTCTCCCAGTCCTATTTCGTCTGCTCGCTCTTCAAGACAAAGTCCCCGATTAGTTTCAGGGACGTCACCATAACAGTACTGTGCCCTACGAGCTTAAGTCATTAGTCCGGTCTTGAGGATGAAACAGAACAGCTCCAGAGAAACTTGAGGATGAAGTCTGCGGCCAGTTTCAAGAACATTACCGCCTCGTGTGCCGTGCTAGCATAAATCGTCAGTCTGGTCTTCAGGGCAAAGACCACGGTCACTTTCAAGAGATCTCGCCGGTCCAAACAGCTTTTCTTCAAGACCCACCTCGACGGGGACGGTTTCTGATATCACGATGAGTTCAGCACGATCGGGCACTGCTCTCCTGCACGAGTTTGGATGCCAGAGCCACAGAGACACTCACTGTTTATGGCTGACAGTTTATGTAGAAATGGGACAGTACACGGGACAGTAATAATAATAATAATGTACATTGATCATGCGCTCATCAACTCCCTGAGCGCTCATGTGATACATATTAAACTAAATATGATATCCTATACACATGTAGAGCATAGTCCTACCAGAACAATTTACATAAAGTTTTATTTAAAAAATATTTTAAAAACGCACTACACACACACACACACACACACACACACACACACACACACACACACACACACACACACACACACACACACACAATGACTGTAGCAGAAACTCGGTACTGATATTAGTTAGGATGGAAATACTGTGAGAAGAGGAAGGTTTCCAGTTTGGCTTTAAAAGATGACAGGGTTGAGCAGTGTATAAGGTCTTGTGGGAGTAAATTCCAAATGTGGGGTCCAAAGCAAGAGAAAGTGCAAAAGCCATGAGTCTTGCGTTTGTACTGTTGGATTTCCAGCATGCGGGTGTCAGAAGAAGAGCGTAGTATACGAGACGGAGTGTAGACATGCAGCAGTTCAGAAAGGTAAGCAGAACCAGAACCATTTATAGCACTGAAACACATACAAGCGACTTTATACTTAATACGTTCTGAAATGGGAAGCCAGTGCAGTTTTTCCAGGAGAGGTGTTGAGTGGTGGTGACGGGGTGCCAAGAGAATAAGTCTTGCAGCAAAGTTCTGAATTTTCTGTAGCGGTTAGATGACAGAATTAGGTGTACCCATGAGTAGCCAGTTGCAGTAGTCAAGCCGTGAAAGGATGTAGGAAGTAACAAGAGTCTTGGTTGCGTCTTCAGTGAGAAACCTGCGGATTGAACTAATGCGTTTAAGCTCGAAATAAGCAGTTTGGCAGATTTTTATGACGTGCTTCTTCATGGACAGTTTTGAGTCAGGAATGAATCCAAGGTTCCTGGCAGAATCAGAGGTGGGGATGTTGTGAGAGCCAAGATTAATCGAGTCAGGGAGGGAGACGGTAGAAGGTTTGAAGGAAGACGAAAAGGGAAAGAGAAGAGATTCTGTTTTGTCGTCGTTCAGTTTGAGCTGATTTTCCGTCATCCATGTTTTTATGTCGTCTGTGCATACAGTACACGGCAGTGTTTCGTACACGGGACAGTACACGGCAGTATTTCGTACATGGGACAGTACACGGCAGTGTTTCGTTCTCAACATGAAGAGGACGGTCTGTGTTGGCCTCACAACACACCTGGACATTTGGTTGTCTCAAAGGTGCTCTCTCTCTCTCTCTCTCTCTCTCTCTCTCTCTCTCTCTCTCTCTCTCTCTCTCTCTCTCTCTCTCTCTCTCTCTCTCAGTTTTTTCTTTGTTTGTTTGTTTGTTCGCGTAACCCAGGCGATTAGGCAATCTTGTTCAATCTTGTTCAACCTATCCAGTTATCTCGAGGCACCTGAAGTCACCCCCTTCAGCCCAAACATTTATGTTAAGAGCGAAACTGCTGTTCTTCGGAATGGAATCCACTTCGCCGGAGTAAGCCGACTGTCATTCCAGTTCAACTGTGTCCTGTACTCGCTGGGATGATCGACAAGCAGACCAGGACACGCTGCTAGTACACAATTCGCACGCTACCCTAAAACCATAACCCGATTCCGCAATTATTTTCACGTGGTGGCTATGATGGGTTTAAAGAGAATGTTAATTGCCATGGGAACGTCTGCAGAAATCCCACAGACGCGAGCATTTAACGTGCAGGTTGAGTGGCGGAGTCTTGAAACTGACTGAGCAGATAGACTGGCGGGCAAAGCAACCATCACAGATGATAGACTGGCGTGCAAAGCAACCATCACAGGTAACAGACTGGCGTGCAAAGCAACCATCACAGATGATAGACTGGCGTGCAAAGCAACCATCACAGATGATAGACTGGCGTGCAAACCAACCATCACAGGTGATAGACTGGCGGGCAAAGCAACCACCACAAGTGATAGACTGGCGGACAAAGCAACCACCACAAGTGACAGACAGGCAGACAAAGCAACCACCACAGGTGGCGTGCTTCTCGGAAGTTCTGAAGTGTTGTGCGGCTTGAGACACTACCTTCGGGCTGAAAGCCAAGGACACCACACCAACGAACGCCTGGAGGAGAAAGGCGTACAAAGAGGAAGCGGTCGACAATCTTCCTTAAAAGGACGACGAGAAGGGGCCATCACCAGTCACGGAGAGTCAGTCGCGCAGAGCAAGAGTACTCGCTCTCGAAAGCCAAAGTTAAGCAAGATTGAGCGTGGTCACCAAATGGATGGGTGACCGTCACGTGCTAGGCTTTGCGCCCCCCCCCCCCACCCCCACCCCCCACCCCAGAGATTTCTCCGGAATCACATTCTGTGCAGACTCTACTACAGTCCTTCGGACGAGACTATAAACCAAGGTCCCCTTGTGTATCCGCATTTCAAAAGACTACATATGCACGTTAAAGATCCTGTAGTCCATGTCAGAGTTCGGTGGATTATGGAAACACCAAAATAACACACACAAACGCACTCACCAAAATAACACACACACAAACGCACTCGCGCGCGCGCGCGCACTCACACACACACACACACACACACACACACACACACACACACACACACACACACACACACACACACAGTCACTGCAAAACAAGTCATCGACTCTGTGCTTCCGTTACTTGACATTTAACGCCACGGTCCTTAGCGACGTGCGAACAAGGGTGGTGAATACAATAATGACCGCTTATTAATCAGGCCGACCTGGCTGCACAGTTATGCCCGTCGTCTTTTCTCTGTTTCTGCTATGCTTCATTAATCCCTGGCCGGAAATGAGGGTCGCCCTACCGCGGCCAGGAGAGCAGCGCTATTCCCATTCCTACCGACGTGTGCAGGATTTTTGTATGACGGAACAAAGGTATATGGCTGCCAGTGTTTGGGATTTTTAGTGTGCTCTCAGATGTCGATACATGCGATTACACACGGTGGCTTTACGAACACCGTATGAGAGCCTGCGCTGAAAGTTAACTGGGGCGTAAATCCTTGGTCACACCAGGGAAACGAACCCGCGTCATTAACCTTATCGCGTCTGGCGTTTTGGTCTGATGCTTTACGAACTGAAATAGCACGCGCCCCCTTCCCCCCAACCTCCGCCTCTCTCTCTCTCTCTCTCTCTCTCTCTCTCTCTCTCTCTCTCTCTCTCTCTCTCTCTCTCTCTCTCTCTCTCTCTGATAGTCCAACGTATCTGGTGACAACAACGAAGTTGCACACGCACGCGCACGCACGCACACACACACACACACACACACACACACACACACACACACACACGCACGCGCGCACGCGCGCACGCACACACGACACACACACACACACACACACACACACACACACACACACACGTGCGTGCGCTCATACAGACACATGCAAGCACGCAAACACACACACAACTCATCTGTTGTGGCTCTTCCTTTGCTACCTGCAAGTAACCTACTCCCGAAAACAACGAACCACAACCCCTTCAAACCGCTTCCTCGACCATTTCCCCAGTCCAAACCGTGCACCAACATAATATCCTCGGTGCTTCCAGCATGACTCTCATTACCTGTATGCCTTTATAGCAGTTTCCTCTGTGTGTGGTGTAGGAGTATGCGTGT
Organism: Alviniconcha strummeri; assembly: GCA_963584105.1. NCBI lineage: Eukaryota > Metazoa > Mollusca > Gastropoda > Provannidae > Alviniconcha > Alviniconcha strummeri. Next base: position 97,804 of record CAUZXP010000004.1, read on the forward strand.
GAATGTATGGGTCATTCTCCTGAAATTATTATTTCTTGCGCTGTGAGCCTTTTTTTTTTGTTGTTGTAAAAATCCGACATTTTCATGGCCGCCATTTGTGACATGGCTTTGGGAAGGTTAGCTGATCGCAGATATTCCCTTAGAATTGTTCATGATTGAATAAAAACAGGTTTCATGAGAAAGAAGGAGGCTAGTTCTTACATACAAATAGTATTTATTGTGTGTTGCTTGCTACTTGAGCTCTCGCACGTCAGTGTCTCGCACGTTACCGATGGTGTCTTCTGAGTGTGTATCACGATATTGTGACTTGTTCACAACGGAAACTTAAAAACTGTCCTTTTTTTCTTTCTTTTTTTTTCCTTTTTTTTCCATCAGCTTAGGAGATAACCACATTTCACCTTATTTTTAATGCTTGTTTGATAACAAAAGAGTAGATACGAAATAAATTACAGTCATTTCTTCAGGGGTGGTTGACGTGGTGTCTTACAATGGTGTAACGTGCGAGCACACAAAATAATTATTTCTGCTTGTACCATTGACTTTCGACCTACCCTAGTCCCCATCAGCTGACTTGCGGCAGCAACATTTGACCTCTTTTTGCGCTGTGTGTGGTGTATTATTTTACTAGAAAAGGGAAAGCACTGTGATGTCTTCAGGGGTGAGGGATGTAACGCTCGTGACACATATTTGTTCCCAATCGGCTGAGTGTTTGTTTGCAATCTTTTGTAACCAAACTTGGTATTGTGGTGCACCACCATGCGCCGGAATGTCATGCGAAAAAAATAGGATTCTATCTTCAAGTTCAAGGTCACATTGTGAGCTTATATAATCAAAATATAACAGTTTCTACTATATCTTTTATTAGTTCTAAACCAGTGAGTCTTTTGCAACCAAACTCAATTTGAGTGTTGATCATTATAAGCAAAGAAGTGTCCAGTGAAAATGTTGGAATGCTGCGTTCAAGGTCAATGTCACAGCCAAGGTTAAAAGTTTCAGTTAATGTTAGTTTGGATGATATGCTTCGCTGAACCATTTGTAGCCAAACCCAGTATGGTGAGATATCATTATAAGCCAGCGCGTCATATGCGAAAAATGGAATTTATCTTCAAGGTCAAGGCCACAGTAACTGAATTTCGGTTCATACAATCAAATATGACTATTTCTATTATATGTTCTGAACTGATGATTTTGTTGGGCGACCAACTTAGTTTGACAGTGCATGTTCATAAACTGGAGTGTCTTGTGAAAAGATTGCTTTGCTGTATTCAAGGTCAAGGTCACGGTGAAAGTTCTGAACTTCAGTGAATGTTTGCCCGGACAATATCTCTGATCGGTCAAATTACTTCGGGGGGAAAAAGAAAGGAAATAAAAAAAACTAAAGAAAAGAAACGTGTAATCTATTTCGTGCATGTCTGTACTTCGGAGAAGACATTTTAAACCAAAATCGTTAAAGAGGCGGGACTCTTTTTTTTTCCTTTTTTTTTTTTTTTTTTTTTTAAATGTCAGAAGTGACAGATATTCCTTTAAGAATTAGGAAATATTGTATAATAAAAAATAAAAAAAAGGCAAGAGTCAAACTGGCCACTGAGCCGACTCTATTCATGCATTTCTGGTGTCTTCGGTAACACGCGAGACACTGACCTATGACGTAACATAATGCACAATTAACCAAGTTCCTGTCACCCTGTTAATTTATGTCTAATATTTATGTACACAAGAGATGTCAAGCTTTCATTTCCAAATAATAGCATTAAAAAAATTCACACTTTCAATTTTTACCCTCTATGTCACAATTTTGACCAGTTTTCAGGAGAATGACCCGTGTGTGTTTGTTAAACGTTTGTTAGTTTTAACTGTCTTGTTTTATATATAGGAGAGAGAGAGAGAGAGTGTGTGTGTGTGTGTGTGTGTGTGTGTGTGTGTGTGTGTGTGTGTGTGTGTGTGTGTGTGTGTGTGTGTGTGCGCGCGCGCGCGCGCGCATGTGTATGTGTGTGTGTTGTTGTTGTTGTTGTTGTTGTTGTTGTTGTTGTTGTTGTTGTTGTTGTTGTTGTTGTTGTTGTTGTTGAAATTTTACTCTGCTTTATTTTAAAAGTAGGAACTTTTACTTCGCCTGTCTTAGTCTTAGACGTAGGACCATATTTTACAATGGAACATTACTTATAGTGTGTGTGTGTGTGTGTGTGTGTGTGTGTGTGTGTGTGTGTGTGTGTGTGTGTGTGTGTGTGTGTGTGTGTGTGTGTGTGTGTGTGTGTGCGCGCGCGCGCGCGCGCGGTGGTGTGTCGATGTGGTTGTGGATGTTGTTTCGGTAGTGTGGATGGGTGTATACCTCTAATTATGCTCGTTGGTGTATGTCACTGTTGTTGTTTGCTTATGTTTATATGCTTACCGCTTTCGAGACACTTTCCTTGTTGTAAAACTAGGTGAATAAAGAACCAGAATTTTATTTTATTATTATTATTGTTTGATTTGTTCTGAGGCTTTGTTCTGTTGACAGGGTGCTCATGCAATGTGGCTGATTATAATCAGCGATAGCGAT
>CAUZXP010000005.1:0-19697 GCA_963584105.1 Alviniconcha strummeri
AAAGATCTAGAGATCTTAGAGGAGGGAGGTGGAGCTGGACCCTCAACTATGCCCAGAAGAGATCATGAGTAGGGAGGTGGCGCTGGGCTGAGCAAGTTGGACGTCTTTTGCTTCGAGTTGTCCAAGTTGTTCGTCAACAGCGGTGCAACGGACATTGTCTTAGTGACTCTGTCCAGCACAGCAGTTGAAAGAGCAATTGCGCAGTGCACAAGTCGCTGGGCAATGGCGAGGGGACACCGCCTTAACACTTCCATTGTTCTGGCGGCGGTCCACGGTCTCTCCGGTCTTTTTCGGGCGGTTTCCGCGGTCGAGCCTTTCACTCTCTCGTCCCCTTCCCACTCTGTCCCCGTCCCTAATAGGCCATCTCGCCTCCGTGGACGTTAAGCAACATGAAAGCTACCGGGACGGCCAATCATTGCGCAATGCGGCAGCCCGACGTACTACATAGGCAAACTTATCGATATCTTGCTTCTCCCCATTGTCAAAAGACAAAACACATACATACCCCGCACTTCATACAAAACACACCCCGCACTTCATACGAATGATCGAGTCACTCCAGGCATCCCCGAATTGTACGTCAGTGTACACAAATATGGAGTTCAACGAACTAAAACAAGCAGTTAGCGACGTGCTGCCACAAGTGGTATCTGCCAAGGACTGAATAATACAGTCCAAAAACACCACGTAGTCCGACTAGTGGAAACACTGCTCACGAACAACTACTTGACGTTAAGCAACCATGAAAGCTGCGGGTGCAGCGCAGAGTAGGCCCGCTTTTGTTGGGGGTACAGAGAGCACGTGGGCAAGATGACGGAAACCCGTAAACAAAAGGCAGAAAAGGCATCAGAAATGCCGATCAAGTACTCACTACTCGCGGGGAACGTGCAGATCGGACAGTAGGTTCCCCCAGCTGGTAGTCTAGTATAAATTATAATAGGTCCATACCTTAAGATCTCAAAGTGTCGCAGATCGACTCTTCTCGCTGCCACCTTCCATTCAGGGGACTTCACTCTCCGGAGTAAGAAAACATTGTCAAATTATCTTCGCCTGTTTTTCTCTCTCTCCGGAAATCGTCTATTATCTTCGCCAGTTATTCCGGAAATCGTCTATTCGACTCCTCAACAAGTCATGATCAGCCCTTTGTGCTAGCTAAGCTAGTATGTATACTGTATGTAGGTTTTTGTTTGACTGTGTGGTGGGTGTCTGATTAGGTTTGGGTAGTGTGTATGTGTCCAGTTGATGGCTGAGTGTATCTGGTTGAGTAGAATAATATTGGTGTGTGTGTGTGTGTGTGTGTGTGTGTGTGTGTGTGTGTGTGTGTGTGTGTACGTGTGTGTGTGTGTGTGTGTACGTGTTGTGTGTGTGTGTGTGTGTGTACGTGTGTGTGTGTGTGTGTGTACGTGTGTGTGTGTGTGTGTGTGTGTGTGTGTGTGTGTGTGTGTGTGTGTGTGTGTGTGTGTGTGTGTGTGTGCCATTTACAGTCCTCGTCGTTCCAGTATCCATTGTCTTCAGCTCTCCGCAGTCCTCGTCACCACTGTTGTTAGGTTCCGCTGAGGCCCAGTGGCTGCAGACACCCTCCTTCTTATTACCTGGGGTTCCGCAGCATCCTCATAAATACAACCAGAAACTGCCACAATTTTTGCACGTGATTAAACTCATCTTTTATATTTATTGAAGCGGCAAAGATGTGCAACTTTTACGTGTGAATCCAGGGAGCCCCACGTTTATATGCAATAAACTGATTACAAACACTGTTTCGTTTGTTATCAGACGACGGAGCTCAAACAGCTGGATCCGTTTCCCTCTGCTTGCAGTACATAGAGCATCAGCGCTACGACACACACACAAAACGTGCGGCAGACAAAGGGAGACGTGTCTCGATAGCATCTTGTGCAGAGGGCGATTCTTCCGGTCACTGACCAACAATGACACTCGGGTTTCCTCTGACCACTCTTGCTGCTCTGCTGCTGTCCTGCAGCTTCGTGCTGGGCGGTGAGGTTTTGGTTGTTGTGGTATTTCCCTCTGTGTGTGTGTGTGCGTGCGTGCGTGCGTGCGAGCGTGCGTGCGTGCGTGCGTGCGTGCGTGCGTGCGTGCGTGCGTGCGTGCGTGCGTGCGTGTGTGTGTGTGTGTGTGTGTGTGTGTGTGTGTGTGTGTGTGTGTGTGTGTGTGTGTGTGTGTGTGTGTGTGTGGTGTGTGTGTGTGTGTGTGTGACTTTTATCTTCTAAGAAGCCTGGACAGAGGCTGCAGTTTCTGTTTGCAACATTCTCAGATTCAGTTTACTTTCAGTTCGTTTGATTCAAAAACGTAATCTTACGGAAGTATCCCTAATTTGTTAAATTATATTATATCGTTGTTGTATTTTTCTGCCCCGTGGATTGACTTGAAACTACGACAGGTGGAAAATCTCTCACTATTGGATATTTTCGTGTGCCATTCTTCATGGAAGCGTTCGACCAGTTTTCTTTGCAACTGCAATGCAGACAGAAATGATATTTCAGAAGCTGCTCTATCTGTCCAAACATCTTGAAAACCATATGATTCCAAACAGTGTTTTGCTATTTCCTGCACAGTTGCTGGTGCCGTTGGAGGCATGCATGTCTAAATCGTTTAAATTACCAGCATGGTTAACGTTTGTTTTGGGAACCTTGTCATGGGACATTTTTCGGAGTTTCAGCCAATACCTGAGGGAGCTGATGGTACTTTCTATGCACAGCGGGACCGTCTTCTATTACCGTATACTGTGTGGTTTTTTGTTTGTTTGTTACTGACACATAGCAGTCTCTTGCAAGCAAAAAGATGTGTTGCTTCCATGGCTGACACTCTCGCTGTTCCTCATATTTCTGACGCAGATAACAGCTTCGGGCTTAATCTGAGCACCAACAATTGAAAAACAACACACAAAAAACAACAAACAACAAAAAACACTGTTGTATCTAAACTCACGATCGACCGCATTTTTGTCATTAGATCTAAAAGTTTATCTTTTGCTTTGCTGGCCTATTCTTCACATGAAAAATCTGTGGAGAATTTTGTTGTAAAGGTGTGCCGAAGATAACTATAACTGTTAACTACTTCCAGTTTACTACCTTTATAAAATCATATGCAGATATGCACAGAGAGAGAGAGAGAGAGAGAGAGAGAGAGAGAGAGAGAGAGAGAGAGAGAGAGAGAGAGAGAGACAGAGAGAGAGACAAGAGAGAGAGAGAGAGAGAGAGAGAGAGAGAGAGAGAGAGAGAGAGAGAGAGGAGAGAGAGAGAGAGAGAGAGAGAGGAGAGAGAGAGAGAGAGAGGAGAGAGAGAGAGAGAGAGAGAGAGAGAGAGAGAGAGAGAGAGAGAGAGAGAGAGAGAGTTCTACTACCCTACTCCCTTTATAAAGAGCCTATTGGGTGCATCATTCCCCCCACCCCTACCCCCACCCGACCCCCACCCAGCCGAATCGGATCCTGGCCTCACAATGCCCAACAGAGAGCAGAGGGGTTATCAAAAATCTGATCCTAGGGGGGGACCATAATTATTATGTTGCTTGCCTAGGTCAGACACGTGTTTCGCTACCTGAGTAGCTTAACAGTGGCCACCGGCACGTAATCAGCTAGATAATGCCTGTTTTATGTGTATTTCACACAGGACTGAATGCTGCATACACAGTTTGCTGGTGTCTTTCTTATACAGATCGTGACGCGTAGAGCATACGCAAACACCGAAGGGCTAGTTTCCTGGCCAGCCACCCACGTGACTAGATAGAAAGGACTAGAGTCACAGCAGTGCCCGCGTCCTTGCTGTACTTTAACTCGTCTCTCTCCTGTAGGCAGATAAAAGCAGCAGTCTATCATGACACGTCAACAGCGACACTGTTCTGCTGATTTTGCTTCGCAACAGTGTTTTACTGATGACAATTGGGTGGTGACTCAGTAAAGCCGCAGAATGTAGCATTCTTTTTGCTTTTCTCATGTTGCTTTCACGACACCTTCTGTGCGCGGTTACAAACAAAAGCTAGTATAATCCCTGACCCTGAAGTATAATTATATCGAATCTGTAGACACACCCTCCCTCAAGTTTTCCAACTCTAGAAACTTTTCACCTTCGTTGCCTAAGCCAATAATATGTTCTGCCTATGTCCAAAACATATACAGTTTTATCTGCTGCCTTCTATGGAACAACCAACTCTGACAGTCAGATCTTGTCACACACTCACCTCCTTCGAGCGGACACGTGATCATCTTGAAGCAGTTACATGGGCGTGGACTGTAACAGAAAATTGCTAGGGGAGAGAGAGAGAGAGAGAGAGAGAGAGAGAGAGAGAGAGAGAGAGAGAGAGAGAGAGAGAGAGAGAGAGAGAGAGAGAGAGAGAGAGAGAGAGAGAGAGAGAGAGAGAGAGAGACTGAATGACTGACTGACTGACTGACTGACTGACTGACTGACTGACAGACCGACCGACTGACTGACTGACTGACTGACTGACAGACACACAGACACACAGACAGACCTAGCGGTTTTCGAGTGATTGGCATTGCCATTGTAGTGACTGGTTATTTGAGATCTAGTTTTTATACCCATTCAGTTCTGCCCAGTCCTCGTGGCTTTCTGAATGCTTGCGCGAATGCCGCATGGTACATAGCCTGTGCCAGGTCCACAGACATACAATAATAAAGACTGCTTAACCGGTCTTACTGAAGGAACACTTGAAGCGACAACGCGGAGTGATGTCCCCTGAACATTCACCCCGAAGTTCAACCGCGAACCGGTTTGATAGAGAAGATGCCGTGCTGTGCGGCGATCAGTTGGTCAAGAACGGACACTAGAGAGGTCAGATGGAAAGTCTACACCTTTAATGGGTATCACAAGTGGTTGTTTGTTCCATTTAACTCTTAAACCGAATATTATTCAACAAAAAATACTGATGTTTATCAAGCTCTATCTGACGCAGACACTGGCGAAAGCAAACACTGGCGAAAGCAGAATCAAGATTTTAAAGAATATTTAAAAAACAATATTCTTACGCCTAGTCAGCCGTGACGGTAACTCGGAGGCGAGCAGAAATCAAGCATGGAAACAAACACTACATATATATGTTTCATGCCAGTTCACCCAGTGGAATTGGTGTAGCTAACTGGCCCTTGTATAGTGGAAAGACATCCTCCGGAGTTTGTGTCTACCATTTTCTGTAATGTAATGTAAAAGTATTTGTAGTGCGCTTAGCCGAAGCGCACAATAAAACAGTAATGAGTAACAAAATATATACACAAACTAAGCACAATGAACACATTACAACACTTCATTCAACATCTTTTTCATCATATACAACTCTCTCTCTCTCTCTCTCTCTCTCTCTCTCTCTCTCTCTCTCTCTCTCTCTCTCTCTCTCTCGCTCTCTCTCGCTCTCTCTCTCTCTCTCTCTCTCTCTCTCTCTCTCTCTCCTCTCTCTCTCTCTCTCTCTCTCGCGCACACACACACACACACACGAAATAAATCATACACGTATAAAGGCAAAGCATTCAGAGTTTAGAGGAGAAGAGCTGGCTCTTGAGGTCAGATTTAGATGATGCTATGAAAGAGGAGTGTCGGGGAGAACAGGGTGGATTGTTCCAGAGTAATGGTTCTTTGATGAGGAAGGCGCTTCGACCAGAAGACTTGAGGTGAGCGGATGGAAGTCGAAGGAGTGTAGTATAGGAAAGGAGTTGGCGAGACAGAACATAGAGCTGGATGAGATCAGAGAGACAGGAAGGGATTTGTTGTTCAATGATTTAAAGGTAAGAAGAAGAAATTTGTACTGAATGTGGGATTCGATAGGAAGCCAGTGTAGAGCACGAAAGATCGGAGATATGTGTGGTCAGACCTGGCAGAACGACTAATGAGGCGGGCAGCATTATTTTTAACTTTTTGAAGATTACAGATCAGATTTTTGGGGCACCCAGCGAGAAGTGAATTACAGTAATCAATAGGAGACAGAACGAAAGCACAGATGAGAGTTTTGAGAGCATCATGGGTGAGATAGTGACGCGACGGATAGAACTGATTTGACGGATCTCGAGATAGCAAGCCTGACATGTATGGGATAAGTGTTGTGTTTCTGTTTACCAGGGCAGTAGCGAGAAAAGGGCGATTGTCTATATTAACGTATGAGAATGAGCTGATTTGCTGATGTTGATTACGTTGTGAAGCTGAAAAAGCCCAATTATACAACTGTAGCTAGTTCCACACTGACAGGACATTTGTGACCGTTGTTGGGACAGGCAATCTCACTGTGTCGAACTCCCCAACCTCAGTGGCTGACGACCAGTAAGTCCGGTCGTTGTGTCACGTCTTCCACATCCACGTTCTCTGTTCACCAAGTTTCACAACAAAGAAAGTACATTTTTTCCCTCTCTCTTCGATTACGGTTATTGTAACAGAGCTACAGGGTCTCCGTTTGTATAAAATCTTAATATGATAAGTTACAAATGTGCATACAAAAGAAACAATCGTCTGTATGCGTGTTGCGCAGTTTACAGTATATCATATCTTTTCTGTCGTCCATGCATGCGTTTAGTTTGATTTTTCTGTACTAAAAGTGTGTGTGTGTGTGTGTACATATATATATGTGTGTGTGTGTGTGTGTGTGTGTGCGCGCGCGTGCGTGTGTGTGTGCGTGCGTGTGTGTGTGTGTGTGTGTGTGTGTGTGTGTGTGTGTGTGTGTGTGTGTGTGATATTTCTTGTGTGTGTGTGTGTGTGTGTGTGCGTGTGTGTGTGTGTGTGTGTGTGTGTGTGTGTGTGTGTGTGTGTGTGTGTGTGTGTGTGTGTGTGTGTGTGTGTGTGTGTGTGTGTGTGTGTGTGTGTGTGTAAATTATAAGCCAAGGTGATTAACCACAGCTTCTGTTTTCTGTTACGTACATACAGACCAGATGTCCAAGGTCTTCAGGAACGGTGCTCGGGGAACAAGCTTAAGCTTTTTCGAGGTCTTTTTTCTGAGTTTGTTTTTGGTCTTGTGGTCCAGATAAAACAGTCACTGACACACACAGTGTCGAAATGTGGGGTGTTGGGGTGGGGGGTGGGGGGGTGGGGGGGCTTCAAAAGAACGTGATCATAGAAAAAGGACATGTGTGAGACAGACTTTCAGTAGCCGAGTTCACACAAGTGTTGATAAGCAAAGTTTGGCTTTGAGATACAATCATGGATTGATAATAACAACAACGATCATTTCTAAAGCGCAAATTCTTAAAAAGCACTCAGCGCTTTACAAAGAACGTGATGAGCGGGGGAGTTGCTTAATGTACATGTACACAAATCAAACAAACAAAGACAAAATACACTGAGTCTCTCTCTCTCTCTCTCTCTCTCTCTCTCTCTCTCTCTCTCTCTCTCTCTCTCTCTCTCTCTCTGTCTCTGTGTCTCTGTCTCTGTCTCTGTCTGTCTGTCTGTCTGTCTGTCTGTCTGTCTGTCTCTCTTTCTCTCTCTCTCTCTCTCTCTCTCTCTCTCTCTCTCTCTCTCTCTCTCTCTCACACACACACACACACACACACACACACACACACACACACACACACACACACACACACACACACACACACCACGCACCATCAAATCAAATAGGGTTGAGATAATCAGAGTGATACAGGTTGAAGAAAAGTGTCTTCAAAGCGGACTTGAAAGTAGTGATTGTTGCAGCATTTCTAATGTGTGATGGCAGTGAGTTCCAGACAGAAGGGCCAAAATGAGAGAAGGCACGATCACCTTTGGTCTTGTTTTTATGTAGTGGAAGTTTTAGGAGACGGGTGTCAGCACTGGAACGAATAGGTCGAGCAGGAGAATAGAGACGAAGGATATCAGAGAGATAAGCGGGCGTAGAGGAGCCTAATGAGGCAGGCAATTGTGTACAAGACACGAGCTTGGACAGGTAACATGTGGAACTGAGCGTGTATTGGTGTGGTATGTACTTTCGGGGATGCACGAACTACAAGAGGGCTGCACAGTTTTGTACCCTTTGAAGTTTAGAGATCGATGACAGTGGGATGCCGGCTAAGAGAGAATTGCAATAGTCAACACGGGACAGACAGTACAAGGGAGACAGCAAGAGTCTTTGTGGCATCAACTGTGAGGTGCTGTCGAATAGTACTGATTCGACGAAGTCCCAATGAAGCTGTTTTGCATATGAAATTGAGATGCTGCTTCATGGAGGGATCTTTATCCAGGTAGAAACCGAAGTTTCTGACTGAATTGGAGAAAGTAACAGTAGTTTGGCAGATGGACAAAGATGCAGGCGCGTCCTGGAGTTTTGAAAAATTGAATAGCATTGCTTCAATCGTGTCCTCATTTAGCTGAAGTTTATTGTCAGTCATCCAGTATGTGATGTCAGATTTCACAGTCTTGAACACTTAAGTCGGTCTGGTCGATGTCAGATGGTTGAGGGGCTCTGTGAAGTTGAGAATCATCAGCAAAACGTTGATGCTTCATACAGTGACTTTGTAATATCTGAGAAAGTGGTTGAATGTACAGAACAAACAGAATGGGCCCAAGGACTGAACCTTGAGGCACTCCAAACTGAAGGACATCTGGGTCAGACTAAATGCTGTTTAAGGAGATGATTTGCTGACTGTATGAAATGTGTGAATGAAACCAGTTGAGAGCAGAACCAGAAATACCAAAGTAATTTTGGAGACAATCCAGAAGAGTGTGGTGGTCGATTGTATCAAATGCAACTGACAGGTCCATTGAGGTCAGAACAGAAACTTTGCCATAGTCAGAGGCTACGATGTCATTGAACACAATGCTGTGGCCGTGGCTGTAAGCTGAGTGAAAATTGTACATGAGTTTGTTCTTGTTGAGTTATTCTATTAACTGGAAAAGGACAACCTTTTCCAGCAGCTTGGAGAGAAAGGGCAGGCTCGAGACAGGGCAGTAGTTTTTAAGATGACTGGGATCAAGGTTGTGCTTTCCCCCCAAGAAGTCTTGAATTCAGAAGGGAAGGTAGCGGACTGTATAGAATGGTTTATCAAGTATGTCAAAGAGGGAAGAAGCGAATCAGTGCAATCTAGATGTGGCCTGACTTATGAGTACTTTCGGTAACAGTGTTCAAAAACCATATGGAGCAGTAAGGTCCTTGACTTTGTCTGCAGATAGCTGATCGAAGTGAAAGTTAAAATCGCCGTGACTGACGTGTTTGTCAACACACACACACACACACACACACACACACACACACACACACACACACACACACACACACACACACACACACACACGCACACACAATCAAAGAAACAACAACAACAACAACAACAACAACAACAACAACAACAACAACAACAAAATCCGTTGTTGCTGACTTTTCCGATTCATACCTCATCTGGCCGTAGACTGACTAGCCCAAAGGAGGCACAGGTGGCGACGGCAGGTGACCCAGGACTCGGCACCATCCAGGGGAGTGGTCAGCACAGCAGCTTTGTACACTTGATCTTTAGGCCTTTCTTTAGGACGTTGTTGTTTTCCTTTGCCAGTTTATTGTCCACTGTTACGTCGATGTTGGCGTCAGAACATATCACTCACCCCAAGTAGCTGAACTGTTGGACTGCCTTCAGTGCTGCCTGTTCGATGGAGGTGCTTAAAGATGTACTTTAGTTTTTGCTTTCAGTTTGAGCTTCTCCAGGCTTTGCCATGTTGCCTCGCTCTTTACCGATGGAGAGCAGAAAAGGGTTGCCGTGACGTATTTAATACATTTGAAACGTATGCTGGCATCGTTATGACGTCACTGCTACAGACTGCTGGGCACAAAATGGCAGCCCCCCCTTTTTTTAAACATCAAATTTATAAATTAAAACCGGATGACGAACTGAATGAAAAACAGCTGGTTCTTTTATATACTATTTTTTTTCTTTTTCTTCTCTATATCATAGTTCGATAGATGGAGCCCATGGTGCTTTTTTCGGTTGAGTTTCCTTTAAACTTAATAAATCATCCAATATCAATATTTCTGTGTTGATTTGCAATGTTTTTATCATTGTTTTGACTTACTGATGTTGCTGTTGATCGCTTTTATAATTATATAGCAGTGACTTTTGGCCTTTTTTCCAGAGGCATACACAGTAACAGTGAAAACTGGAACCAAATTAGGTTCGGGAACAGACGATAACATATACATCACAATTAACGCCAGCAGATGCGACATCGGACCTACCCGTTTGGATACTGAGTGGAAAAATGACTTCGAAGCAGGTCACATCGATAACTATACGTTGGACTATCCACCTTTGGGGAATGTACGTCATTTTGTTCTCACGGTGACAAATCACTCTGAGGCTAACACATAAATGTGTCTATTTGTGTGTTTATATCTTGAACCAGTTTAGAGACCAGCGGACTATGTCAGGTCTTGAATAAAAATGGTTCTGCTGATCCTTATGCACACCTGTGTCGCCGAGTGTGTTTGAAATGTAGGGTATATATGCCACGGGGGCGGGGCGGGGGGGGGGGGGAGGGGGTTGGGGGGATCCGTTTTTGGCGTGAGCCGGTTTGGCCTAGCGGTAAGGCGTTAAGCTGGTAAGGAGAAGGACCTCGGTTCAAATCTGCTTCGGCTCTCCTTTCTCTTCAAAAGCTGTGGTCTGTGGACACTGTCTTATGACTTCGTCCCTCATAATTATGAAACATTAAAATGGCTCTCATCGCTGCCCTCCTTAATGCAGAAGTCATTCTTGTGGTGACAGTGCAGCGATAGGTATATAATCTCTCCCCACCCCCCACCTCCATACCCCCTTCAATCCCTTCTCCCCGTCCCTAATAAGCCTTATGGTTTCTGTGGACCTTAAGCACCATGTTTACGTACTTACATCTCTGTATCCTATTCCTTCCCTTCTCCCCGTCCCTAATAAGCCTTATGGCTTCTGTGGACGTTAAGCACCATGTTTATTTACTTACACCTCCTTGCCCCGCTTCCCCTTCTCCACGTCCCTAATAAGCCCTATGGTTTCTGTGGACCATGTTTACTTACTTTCCTTTTCTGATGATGTACCCATCGTGGAGTACCTTGTATTTACACGCATGCTAGGTGATAGCTACCGTAGGCGACTCATTGTTGTTGTACTTGTGTTACGTATTCGAGCGCTAGTTAACTCTCTTGTGTGTTGAATCAGAACAATTCAATTGAAGGCAACGGTTTTAAGGCGCGACTCCACGGTCGTGTTTTTGCGACTTTCAAAAGCGATATTTAACAAACAGAGGAGACATCCAGCGAATCTGTTTTTTTCTGTGTGTACCATCTTCTACTAATAGGGCCTGTGGTGCTTCCTCTGTTGGTTCCCTTTGAATTACAGTTCGTATCAAAAGCAATACTGGGGAAACTGTGGAGAAAAAAAATAGCTTGTGCTCAGTGCTCAAATGCTGTGTTGAACTGAACTGAACTGAATCTTGTCACAGATTGAACAAGTTGTGCTACAGATGGAAATCGACCCAGCGAAGTGGATGCTGGGACTAGACTGGTGGTATCCTGAGTACGTCATAGTTACTGACACCAGAGATGGTAGGGCCTGGAGGGCCGACTTTAACAGGTGGATCTTCGACGGTAGGTACAAGGGTCATGGCAAATATGGACCACTCTATGAGATAGTCACGGCAGGTCACTAGATCGAAAGCGAGGTTGGGTTCTCTATTCACATGGGGACGTATTCTTAATGAGCTAGGTCACGGCGGGTCACTTGACCGAAAGCGAGGTTGAATTGTACTTGTTTGCAGACGACAAAATGGCCAGACGAAAAAAGAGGGTTAATCAAGATTTGGCGAGACGAAGGAGCACATGGGGAACGGAGTCGATCTCGTGACGGGTCACCTAACTCATTAAGAATTATCTCAAGCCAGTACAGAACTGAATATCGCCTTCGATTTCGTGACCCGACGTGACCTCCATCGTGAATATCATTTAAGAGTGGTACACGCACTCGCTTGAGTGTATCCGGTCATTTCCCGGTCGCTTTGTACTTCTCTCTGCTTCCTTCTTCTCTCTGTCTCTCCGTTCATCCTAAAGTAACCCTGTACAGGACTGACAAAATATTAAAGTCAAATTTGTGTCTCGTCCCCGGCTAGCGTCCCCACCTCTCCCATCTTAAAAAGAGATATATACAAATCTGTACCCGTTTCCATCCTTTTTTTTCTTTCACGCTATCGAAAAAAGCAATGGTTTTCAGGTTCTGCCTGTACGTTTTTGTTGTTTTGTTGTCTCCCTTCTGCTGTTGAAAAAGCAATGGTTTTCAGGTTCTGCCTGTACGTTTTTGTTGTTGTCTCCCTTCTGCTGTTGAAAAAGCAATGGTTTTCAGGTTCTGCCTGTACGTTTTTGTTGTTGTCTCCCTTCTGCTGTTGAAAAAGCAATGGTTTTCAGGTTCTGCCTGTACGTTTTTGTTGTTTTGTTGTCTCCCTTCTGCTGTTGCAGTCCTAAAAAAAAAAAAAAAAAAATTTTAAAGAGAGAGAGAGAGAGAGAGAGAGAGAGAGAGAGAGAGAGAGAGAGAGAGAGAGAGAGAGAGAGAGAGAGAAGTGTTTTCCCAGTCCTCATTTGGTTGTTAAATAGGTATATTTTCAAAATGCTATATCTTCAAGTGGTGCTCAGTACGGATGGGAAACATGGTTACGAACTGTCATTCATGCTCAGTTAGAAATGTAATCCTATTTCGGTAAATAATATATTGACACGAGGTGCAAATTTGCTTCTCCATTCAAGATGGTATCCATACTATGTGCTCGGAAAACCCCATACGCGCTCCTTCCAGTCTCTCAGCAGTTTCCCAAAATTACCTTTGAAACAGTTCCATTGTTTGTCTGACAATGACCCTTTCACCCTTAGTCCTCCATTTGCCTGTATATTCTAAAATGGACTGATATTCATATGGCTGTATCTTGAAATTGTGCACCATTTAGAAGGATTTATGTTGTGTTCCTGCTCCTTGATTAAAGTAGATTAAAGTTGTGTTAGAAAAACCTGGTCAGCAAATGTTCTTTTCGCAGTTCACTATCAAACCCCTTTCGAGCGGCCTCGCTCCCATACTATCATGCACGTAATTCGCTAATTAAAGGGGACACCAAACATCGCAGGATAGCCTGAAAAGGCTTAAAAACAACAACCAAAACCAGAATTTGAGCTCCTCGGGCCAATGCCACGTTAGTTCGTTCTTTATTAATAAAAAGCAGAAAACGATTAGCGCATGACGTAATGTACACGGATGCCACATGTACATTACGAATGCACTGACTTGGTAAAAACCACAACGCCCTCGGACGTATTTTCTCGACTTTCAAGTGTCGATTTTTAAGAAACTAGAATATACATGGAGTGGAAAAAAAAAAAAAAAAAAAAAAAAAAAGAAGATTGCTATGAATGTTATGTTATTTCAGTCCTTTCCATAGGACCCTGATGGCTCTTCGGTTGGGATAGCATTTGATGCTGAAGACTAAAAGTGTGATTAGTAGTCGCTGATTTATATGACAGGTCTGATGGTGATGCTGTTTATATTTACAGAAGGATTAGAGTACGCAGCGTATCCGTATCAACTATAACGCCATCGTCAGTAACCGGACTACCCACGGACCACACGGATCACCTACTTTACAACGGCTTCTTTATACTACCTCCTAGACCATGCATTGCATAACGGCTTCTATCTACTACCAACCGGACAATCCCTTGTATAACGGCTTCTATCTACTACCAACCAGACCATGCATTGTATAACGGCTTCTGTCTACTACCAACCAGACCATGCATTGTATAACGGCTTCTGTCTACTACCAACCAGACCATGCATTGTATAACGGCTTCTGTCTACTACCAACCAGACCATGCATTGTATAACGGCTTCTATCTACTACCAAAAGGAAGACAGCAAGACAACAGTGTCACCTTCCAAGAAAAGAAGACCCTCATCAGAGAAGCCCTGGGGCAACGCACTGAGAGGGATGACCACCACTTCCTTGACCGGTGGCAGCAGGTTGTGGCCACGAGACTACGGACAGGCCACAACCGACTCAGTGCCCACACGTTCAGGAAAATGAAGCTGGCACCATCGGCAACCTGCAGCTGCGGCCTTGAAGACCAGACGGCCGAACATATACTGCAGAGATGCCCGCTTCTGCAGACAGCAAGAACAAAGGTGTGGCCAACAGCAGTCCAGCTATATACACACCAAACTCAACGGCAGCAAGGAGGAAGTGGAGAAGACAGCTACGTTCATCTTGCAGACTGGACTCTCAGTGTAGCGGCGATCGAGAAGAAGATCCACTACCAGCCGGACCATGCATTGTATAACGGTTGAAGTTGTCCACGTACACTGACTGTATAACTTCTCTAGAAAACTGCTTTGTCGGGATTCGATTTATTGACGTTTTTGTTTGTTTGTTTGTTTGTTGTTGTTGTTTTTGTTGTTGCTGTTTTTTGTTTTGTTTGTTTCTCTCTATATCTGTGTGTGTGTGTGTGTGTGCGTGCGTGCGTGCGTGCGTGCGTGCGTGCGTGCGTATGCGTGCGTGGTTTTCTTTGTTTTGAATACCACAACCCTCTCTAATGTTATTTCACGTGGGATAGTGTAGTTGGGATCTTGCATTTGGAAGACTTGGTATATCGGGGGAGGGTCTTTGACATACAGAGCATTGCTGTCTAATGGTTGTCTTCTCGCCTCTCAAACATAACTCAGCTGTAGCTGTCAACGACTATAGCTCTGCCCCAGTGCCCATCTGCTGTGGAGTCCCACATGGTCGGCTCTGGGACCCATTTTCTTTGTTCTGAATACCGCAACCTTCTCTGTTGTTAACAGTCACTCTCCGCTCGTCACCATTAACTTACGTTGTTGACGATTATTCTCAGTTGCAGAAATCTTCTTGCTGTTTTTCAATGTTACTGCAGTTACTGTCAATGCATTTCTTGTTGTTACTGCTTTTTCTAGTGTTCTTGTAGTTTCCGCTCTTCTTCCTGTTCTCATTGATTCTGCTTTTCTTGACGTTACTGCTCTTCTTGCTGTTCTTTTTGTTACTGCTTTTCTTGACGTTACTGCCCTTCTGGCTGTTCTTGTTGTTACTGCTCTTTCTGTTGTTTATGATGTTATTGCAGTTTTTGTTGTTACTGCTTTTCTTGCTGTTCGTGATTTCGCTGCTCCTTTTGCCGTTTCTTGGGAGGCGTCCATTATACAACGTCCCTAGTACTTCCTGGACCATCCATTAGACAACACACACACACACACACACACACACACACACACACACACACACACACACACACACACACACACACACACACACACACACACACACACACACATACGCACACACTCACACACTCACACACACACACACACACACACACACACACACACACACTCACACACACACACACACACACACACACACACACGCGCGCGCACGCACAAACACACACGCACGCGCGCGCACACGCGCGCGCACATACACGCACGCACGCACACACACACACACACACACACACACACACACATGTATACATACATACACCATCGGGGGCCTTACATTCGACAGAATTTGGGTTGTGCCTACTACAACATTACATTCAACTGCATTTCAAGCAACCTCTAAACAGCATATTGGACCAGCAAAATCATATACACACGCACATACGCCCGCACGCGTAAATCAGTCAACCAGAACCAACATGCATGATGAACAGCAAACTCCAAACACTGGTTACGACATTCTTCCTTCAACCACTGCCATATTTAGTTACGTCATTGGGTCCAGAAAACTGTCAGCTCAAACGGTAGTAAGTTTGTTACAAACAACTGAAATAAAACAAGGCGTGTCATTTATAGCCACCAACATACTTTACACCAGCACAAATAAAACCACAGTCGTCAGTTTGAATCGAAACGGAACTCTTTTTTTTTCTACCCTGGGTGGATGCGTCTCATGTTTACGTGCGTGCTTTGGCGCAAGGTAGCTTCTACAGTCTTATCAGTACCCGAACCTTTTTGGAGGGTGCCGGAAAGCGATGCTCGGAGTGTGCACTCTTGTTAGTACCCGAACCTTTTTGGAGGGCAGCTCACCGCGTCGCTGGACAGCTGCGCGGAGATAAAGAGTGCCCCTTCAGTGGCGTAACTAAATCTGGCAGAGTTTGGAGGAAGGTGTCGGAAAGCGATGCTCGGAGTGTGAATGAACAGTTATCCTCGTAATCGCATGTATCTTCTAAATGGTGACGACACAGAAAAATCGGCGTGCGTGATGCGCACACAGGACCACTCGGTCGGTCAAACCGCGTTTAAAGCAATAGACTTTTCCCTCCCTCCTTCTGTGTGCAACCTATTGGGCGCTGCAGTGAAGCTGGTTTGGACAAGTGAAAGCCCTTTCTAATCTTTCGCTCAAGAAGTCGCAAATGGTCGCAGCGTCACTTCCGGGCCGATTTCTGAGTAGGCGTTGCTTCACGCTGTGTATAACGATGGAAGCTGAATCTAGAATTGCGAAGGAGTACAAATGCCACCACTGTTGCAGTTGCAAAAATTACCGGGGAAAGGGGATGCAGGGTGGACAAAAATAGTGTCTTTGCATCTTCTTTTTTTTTTTTTTTTTTTTTTTTTCCGGCTGACCAGAAGATCGCGATTTCGTGGATGAAAATGCGTTTTGGGGTATCCTATAACACCAGGAACAAGTTATTGCTTCTTGCCAGACACATTCTTTTACGGACCTCTAAAAATGCCTTTAAAGTTGGCATTTTGAAATTCGCAAATTCACTGTCACCGCCTTCCATTGTGAAGAAAACACGCACCGGAAGAAAAAGCAGCCAAGGGACTTAAGCGACGCCGGGCAAAAGTCAAGGGAGTTAACAACCCCGCCTGAACCACCCAATAAGCACCATACAAAAGGGCGGCTCTGATACTGCCGTTACCAGTGAGCCGGTAAGGCGTTAGGCTGGTAAGCGGAAGGACCTCGGTTCGATACCGCTTCGGCTCTCCTTTCTCTTCAAAAAGGTTGTGGTTTGTGGGCACTGTCCTGTGACTTTGTCCATCACTTCCTACTGAAACATTAAAATGGTTCTCATCGCTGCCCATCTGAATGCAGAAATCATTCTGGTGGTGACAGTGTATCGATAGGTATATAATCTCCCTCTCCCCCCCACCTGCATACCCCTTTCCTCCCTTCTCCCCGTCCCTAATAAGCCTTATGGTTTCTGCGGACGTTAAACACCATGTTTACTTACTTACTGCCGTTACAGACAGAGGCTACTTTTGAGGAGGAAGCAACTCGTGTACTGACCAAAGCCGGTACCATTGAGGAACTCAAGTTAATTAGCAGTAACTGGATTTTAGCGTACATATCAAGATACGTCATAATCAAAAATCTCAACCGAATGACTGCTAGCCGTTCTAAAATAAGATCCAAATACAAAAAAGTTCATACGAACGGTTATTTATTTTAACACGGACACACAGTATGCACATTTTCAGGGAAATCCCCTTTATCAAGCCAGAAGTCGACACTTAAACAACAGATAAACGGTCAAAAACGGTGAAAAATGAAATAAAGACTTATTTTGTTTCGGTTGAATGTTTAGTTTGATCGGTGCTGGGAAGATTGTTGGCACGCACATCGCAATCAACACAGACGGCGAAGAGGAGACAGGAAAGTCTTGAGCACGAAGGGGTCACTGGCATCTGCTACAATCGGATGAACTTTCATTTGACTTTGAACCCGAGCTGTTGTCACGCGGTGTCCAGTCAGTTTTAGAGTTTTCGGCGTTACGCAAGTTGCTTTGTTGTTCAAACAAGGGACTTCCCAGTTCCAAAAATAAACACAAGCCAGTAGCTTGTTCTGAGGCTAGTGACCACTCGTGCGTGTGGAAGGAGAGCCGGACTTACGGACTGTTTAGCAAATCGGGATATGGGGCTATCCACTTTCAACTTCATTCGCTCATCATACATTTTTCTTAGTACTTCATTGTCTCTTGGTGGAAACTTGGATCGCTTCCCTGGTAAAACACAGCAGCCGCACGAGCAGCTCTACCCATTCCCATTCCTATCGGTGTGTGCTGTAGTTCAGCGCTGTTTATTCCTATCTCGGTGTGTGCTGTAGTTCAGCGCTGTTTATTCCTATCTCGGTGTGTGCTGTAGTTCAGCGCTGTTTATTCCTATCGGTGTGTGCAGTAGTTTCCTGTGTCCCAACCATGGTATGACTGCCAGCGCTGTTTATTCCTGTCGGTGTGTGCAGTAGTTTCCTGTGTCCCAACCATGGTATGACTGCCAGCGCTGTTTATTCCTATCGGTGTGTGCAGTAGTTTCCTGTGTCCAAACCATGGTATGACTGCCAGCGCTGTTTATTCCTATCGGTGTGTGCAGTAGTTTCCTGTGTCCAAACCATGGTATGACTGCCAGGGTTTGGGATTTGTAACGTGCACACAGATGTTGATGCATGCAATGGCACACGGGGGCTGTACGGACACCGTAATAGGGTCTGCACCGGAAGTTGACTCTGGGAGAAAAATCCCTTGCCGCACCGGGGACTCGAACCCGCGTCGGTATTGCGCCTGGCTTTTCAGTCGGACCGCTCTGTCCACTAAGCTATTCTCGCCCTTTATTATTGTTATTAATGATCGCTTTTATATAGCGCTATTCTCCGCTTTCGAGCAGACTCACTGCGCTCACATGAGTGAATAGCTTTTTATAGCGCGTTTTTGAATATCCACCGAAGTGGTGTACTTACAGCGCTGGCATGGCTGATGCCACCTGAAACTGCTGCCATCTCGGCGCGTTCTGTGTACACCATACAACCATGCACTGTGTCACTTCATGCAAGCCACATACGTAAGATGTATGCGTGTTTAGCTGTAACCTGCCACCTACACTTTTGGCAGAATGACCGGGGTCTTTTACGTGCTAATGCGGTAACACGGAGGTGGAACGGATACCGAAATGAGTCAGCACAGAAAGTTGACCCTGGAGAAGAAATTCTCCCGCCGCTCCTGCAGGGATTCGAACCCGCGACCTTTCGATCACGAGTCCGGCGCTCTAACCACTGAGCTATCCCCTTTATCACGGGCCTTGATGCACGGGCGCAGCCTCGCTTTCGTCGGATATGACGTCATGGGGCAGAGCATTCTCTCCCCTAGCGACGCGTTAGTTACAGAGTTGTCGTTCTTAACTCGTCGTGTACTTTGGCCTTTGTTGTTGTTGCAAAATGTCGGAGAATGCTGTAAATCGCAGTGAGTTTGTGTTGACCAGAGAATAACGCTACACAACGGTTATCTGTTTTTATTATTATTGTTGTTGTTGTTTGTTTTTCTGTCTGCTTGTTGAACGCTAGCAATGTCTTTTATTTATTTTTTATTATTTGATTTTATGTTGTTTATTTGTTGTTGTTTGTCTGCTTGTTGAACGCTGGCAGTCTTTTTACTTTATTTATTTATTATTTATTTATTATCCTGTCGCCATTAGGAACAAAACAACCATGTCCTTCTTCTGGTAGATGCCTTCTTCTGGTAGATGCCTTCTTCTGGTAGATGCCTTAAGTGGTGTGACAGAGCAGAGAAGTCACCCAATGAGTTCCGATTCTTCTTGTCTGAAAAAAAGAAGAAGAAAAGGGGAAAACCAAAAGAAGTAAACGAACACAGAGTTACTATTTGAAACAGAGACATCCAATATTGAACGGCCACCACCACCGTGGTTGTTAATTTACTGAACACAGAGCTGTATCATGAGACCACGATCCCAGGAGCTGTGTGTGTGTGTGTGTGTGTGT
>CAUZXP010000005.1:21097-28597 GCA_963584105.1 Alviniconcha strummeri
CTGCTCTTTTTTTCAGTGTTGGCCACCCTGATATAACCACACTGGTTGACTGGTGTAAAACACCAATTTATTTACTTACGTACTTCCAGTATTGCCAGACTGGCAGTCCATTGCAGGTCAATGCTAATGTTCACCCCACCAGCGCCAGACTGCCAGCAGCTTAAGTTGCATGTTGTGTTGCAGGTTTGCTACCAGGGGAGGGAGGAGTATGTCCCGCGAGCAAATCTGTCCACCATCGAGGTGGAAGCGCTGATGAGGGAGAAGGTCCGCAGCAAATATGACAGTCTCAAACAGGTATTTCTGTTGTTACCTGCGCTGACCCTGTTTTGCAGCTGTGTTTGTGCTTGCGCAGGGCCATGGTCTGGTATGCTGCACTGTATAATGTAGTGAAAGCAGCCAGCATAGGTCCCTCCCTATGTTGAGGTTAGGTGAGGGTCCTTTTCATTTCTTCCCAGTCAACACTTGTGCAGACCCATCAGCGTCTGTCTCCTGTTCTACTATGTTGCTCCCAATCTTTTGTTTGAATTTATTGATGTTTTGGTTTCCCCGGTACACAATGTTGAAACTGTGAAGTGTAATTATCTCTTGTTGTTGTTGGTGGTGGTGGTGGCAGTGGCAGTGGTGGTGGTGTGGTGTGTGTGTGTGTGTGTGTGTGTGTGTGTGTGTGTGTGTGTGTGTGTGTGTGTGTGTGTGTGTGTACATGCATGCACACATGTGCGTGTGTGTTGTGATGTGTGTGTGTGTGTGTGTGTGTGTGTGTGTGTGTGTGTGTGTGTGTGTGTGTGTGTGTGTGTGTGTGTGTGTGTGTGCATGCACACATGCATGTGTGTCTATGTGTGTGAACATAATTGCATGTGTGGTGTGTGTACATGTGTGTACATATATATGTCTCTGTGTGTATAGGCATTCCAGACATATGATGTGGATCAGAATGAAACAGTGACAAAGGGAGAGTTCAGGCGTGTCCTGGAATCTTACTGTTTCCCTATGACCTCTGAGCAGTTTGAAGGCATCACAAACAAGGTCACTTAGCTCTTTCTCTTTTTTGTCTTTCTCTTTTGTTTTTTTGTTCCATTCTTTTCATTTGTAATGTTTCTGCTACTTCTTGGGTAGCTGTGTGTCTTTTAATGTCTTTTTTTTTCTTTCAGTTTCTTTTCTTTCTGTCTGTCTCTTTTTTGCTCTTTCATACCTTTCCGTTTTTTGTTGTTTGTTTTCAATCTTCTCTTTCAACACTGAGTTCAACACAGAAGGTACTACTTCCTGAAGGAAAAAGTAAATCAGTTTGTCACTTTATGATCTTTTGGTGTGTGTGTGGGGGCGGGGGGGGGTTGCTGAGTTCAACACAGAAGGTACTACTTCCTGAAGGAACAAGTAAATCAGTTTATCACTTTATGATCTTTTGGTGTGTGTGTGTGTGTGTGTGTGTGTGTGTGTGTGTGTGTGTGTGTGTGTGTGTGTGTGTGTGTGTGTGTGTGTGTGTGCATATGTGTGTGTCTGAGTGTGTGCGTGCGTGCGTGCGTGCGTGCGTGCGTGCGTGCGTGCGTGCGTGCGTGCGTGCGTGCGTGCGTGCGTGTGTGTGTGTGTGTGTGTGTGTGTGTTGAGGACACGCCCTTCTTTCGACCGAGAGTTTTAACCTATCCGACAGTTGAGACTCGTTTCCTTTTGCTGAAGGCTCGCTAGCCGAATGGAAGAGGCTATGGAGAAAAAGGTTCATATCTAAAAATCTATAAACCCATTGGCCCCGATTTGTTTCTTTTGATTGTTGTTGTTGTTGTTGTTGGTTGTTGTTGTTGTTGTTGTTGTTGTTGTTGTTGTTGTTGTTGTTGCTGTTGTTGTTGCTGTTTCTGTTGTTGTTTGTTTTGTTTGTTATGGGTTGTTGTTGTTTTGGGCGGAGGGTTGTGGTAGTTTTGTTGTTTGTTCGTTTGTTGTTGCAGCTGCTGTTGTTGTTGTTGTTGCTGTTGTTGTTGTTGTTGTTGTTGTTGTTGTTGTTGTTGTTGTTGTTGTTGTTGTTGTTGTTGTTGTTGTTGTTGTTGTTGTTGTTGTTTTTACCTTACGTCAGTTGGTGGACCTTTCTATCTCTTTATCACATGTAAATTGTCGCTGCGTCATTTTTGGTGATAATTATAAGGCCCACTGGAACATTTGTTTTTCTGTGAAACTTTGTTGACCTCTTTTATTGATTGGTTTGATTGTCAGTGCGAATTTTAGCTGACGGTTTTACAGTTGTCTGTCTCAAGTATGTGATCTTCTTTAATAAATATGATATGCTGTGTTTTGCAGGGTAGGTGCGGTATTCTGGGTGCGTCGAAAGGTATATACTTTTTTCTTTTCTTTTTTTAATTATACACCTTATTTAATTATATACTTTTAAATTCCCCACTTCCCTCCCGTGTAGGGATAGAAGTGTTATGGCATTGTTTTCCCCCAAATGGACAGTCCAGGGGAGACAATCCATTCAGCTGGGGAAAATGACCTTCTCTAAGCTAACCAGTTACAAAAGTGTGAAAGCAATGCTCTTTGTACATATTAGTTTAGAAAGGAAAGAATGGATCTCAAGGAATAATGTTTCCTGTATTATGTAAACTTATGTATCAATGTGTAGGATTCACCGGGGCATGGCTTATGCCATTCACATTGAGAGCTTTATAATCATGCTATTGATTACATGTCGCAATACGTGGACTGAACTGCAACCCCAGTGTCGATGTGAATTTATGGAAGTGTATGAGAATGCGAGTGGAAATGACATATAGGCAATGGGATGGTCCTATATCTTAGCACCACTGGGCTGGCGCACACACATACTTTTAAACTATCTTTTTGACTCAAAGGAAACAGAACCGAAGAGACATCTCAGGCATTATTGTCATTGGTTTGTCTTTCGCATTACGCTGCAGTGTCATGTTTGGTTGTGGGTTGTGAGTTTTTATCGTTGTCTTCGACATCACCTTGCATTATATTACTGTGTTTGGTTGAGGTTTGTGGGTATTTATCGTTGTCTTTTACATCACCTTGCATTATATTACTGTGTTTGGTTGTGGGCTGTGAGTTTTATCGTCTTTGACATCACCTTGCATTATATTACTGTGTTTGGTTGTGGTTTGTTTGTTGTGGTTTGTGGGTTTTTATCGTTGTCTTTGACATCACGCTGAAATACATTACCCTATGTTTGGTTGCGCTTGTGATAAATAGCGTTCTTTTGAATCTTTTATGTGTGTGTGTTGTGATAAATAGCGTCCTTTTGAACCTTGTATGTGTGCGTCTGTTGTGATAAATGCCGTTTAAAAAGTATTTTATGTGTGTGATTTGTGAGTAACAGCGTTGTTTTGAACCTTTTATGTGTGGGGTTTTGATAAATAGCATTCTTTTGAACCTTGTGTGTGTGTGTGTGTGTGTGTGTGTGTGTGTGTGTGTGTGTGTGTGTGTGTGTGTGTGTGTGTGTGTGTGTGTGTGTTGTGATAAACAGCGTCCTTTTGAATCTTGTGTGTGTGTGTGTGTGTGTGTGTGTGTGTGTGTGTGTGTGTGTGTGTGGTGTGTGTGTGTGTGTGTGTGTGTGTGTGTGTGTGTGTGTGTGTTGTGATAAACAGCGTTCTTTTGAGCCTTTTGTGTGTGTGGGTTGTGAGTTTTATCGTTGTCTTTTTCTGCGCAAGCACGACCCTGTGTCTGTTGGTGCTGTGTCTGCTCGGGGCCACCACGCTCCTTTTCACTGTTCACCGGTGGTCCAGCGGACCCGCCGTCTCAGCGCGACCAGCAGAGACCGGACACTGCTTCAGGCTGGCAAGGCCGGAGCCGTCTTCGTGCAGGAGGTCGGTGCCGCCAGCATCCCATCGCGGATCCGAGCGACACTCCTCCAGAGCCAGCAGCGGAGCGCTACGTGATCTACGACTGCAAGTCCTTCTGCGGCGGCTGGGCCGACAGGCTGAAAGGGATCGTCTTCGCTTACGTCATAGCCACGCTGACCAATCGCACGTTCGGGATCCGGATCACCGACAACCCGTGTCCTCTGACGGACTTTGTGCGGCCCAACGAAGTGAACTGGTCCCTGCCGGAAACCGTGGACCTGGAATCCGGAGCTCGGGCGTACAGGAGGTTGGATTCCGTGGGTTTCTACAAAGCGTGGCCACGTCGGACTTAGAGGACCTGTTCCCTTCCAGGGTGGCCCTCTTGACGGCGAACCTGGACTACTTTGACCAAATCAAGGCCAACGAGGCGGTACGGGAAGCAGCTAGAGTGGATGATGTCGCTGTCCAGGGACCGGATCTTTTCCCGCATTTACCGGAAGCTGTTCAGGTTCTCCCAAGCGTGCAGCGGGCCGTGGACCGCGCGCTCAGCTCGGCTAGGCCTCACAAGACTCCTCCGGAGGCTCGTGTGCGCCCATCTGCGCTTCGCCGCAAACTCCGAGACGCTGCGCGACTCAGTCAAGCGTCACACCCAACGCCCACGGAGAAACCCTGCTGACGTTCCTGCAGAAGTTCGACCCGAGCAGCCCAGTTACGACGAGGTCGAAGCGAGGAGCGCCTTCCCAGACACCACCACCTCCTCCGCCGCCGTCGCCGCAGCCGAGGCGTCTCCGAGGGCGCGTACGTCCCCGGGCGAGCACGTGCGCTTCTTCGTCGCCTCGGATTCCCGAAGGTTCAGCGAGAGAGCTAGCGAGCTGTTCGGGGACAGGTTCGTGAGGACGGAGGGCGAGGTGGTGCACGTGGACAAGCCCGGCAAGGACCGGCGGGCGGCCTGCGAAGGGTTCACCAAGGTGCTGGTGGACCAGCACCTGCTGAGCACGTGCGACGTTCTCGTGCTAAGCAAGAGCGGGCTGGGCAGGCAGGCGGCCTACTGCGGGGCACTGACCGCGGCCTCTTCTGTCTGCTGATGGATGGGACCTTGCGCAAGTGCTCTGCCAGGCCGCCTGAGGAACTGTACGGAGTTCTGGGCTGACGTACGTTAGTCGGTCGGTGCCTGACCTGGTGGAGAGGTTCGGCGGGTGGGTCAGCAGTGGGGTGGGAGGTTTGGGGTGGGTTGGGTAGAGGTTGGGGGCTGTGGGGGACAGACAGATTGACAGACAGACAGTCACACACACTCACACACAACACACACACACACACACACACACACACACACACACACACACACACACACACACACACACACACACACACACACACACACACACACACACACACCACACGTGCACGCGCGTGCACGCGCTCACACACACACACCTGCACGCGCGCGCAACACATATACATCATTATATATACACAAACACGCACGCACGCACACGCGCGCGCACATGCACGTATCACACACACACACACACACACACACACACACACACACACACACACACACACACACACACACACACACACACCGTATGCTCGCGCATAAATTGATGACAAGACGAGCGTAAGAACAAACGAAAACAAAAAGACAGCAGCAATTGAAAATGTACGAGTCGCCGAGAAACTCTGAAACAGATCTTCGTAGCTGAGTTGCGTGGCAGAGCCTCGATCGAACAAATTCTTGTCGTCGACTGCAAGGTTAAACGTGATACTGTCAGACCCGTGTTGCTGAGTGCATGACAGTTCATCGGACAGACTCTTGTTGCTGAGTTCCAGGTAGATACTGTATCGGACACAGACTATCGGAGAGACTCTTGGTGTGGATTAGAGACAATCGGAGAGACTCTTGGTGTGGATTCTAAGGTCGAGACTATCGGAGAGAGTCTTGGTGTGGATTAGAGACTATTGGAGAGACTCCTGGTGTGGGTTCTAAGGTAGAGACTATCGGAGAGACTCCTGGTGTGGATTAGAGAATGTCAGAGAGACTCTTGGTGTGGATTTCAAGGCAGAGACTATGGGAGAGACCCTTGGTGTGGATTGTGAGGGAGAGACTATCAGAGACTCTTGGTGTGGATTCTAAGGTAGAGACTATCAGAGACTCTTGGTGTAGATTCTAAGGTAGAGACTATCGGAGAGACTCTTGGTGTGGATTATAAAGTAGAGACTATCAGAGAGAGTCTTGGTGTGGATTCTAAGGCAGAGACTATCGGAGAGACTCTTGCTGTGGATAATAAAGTAGAGAATATCGGAAAACTGTTGTTGTAGACTGTAAGACAGAGACTGTGGGACACATTATTGTTGTAGACTGTAAGACAGAGACTGTGGGACACATTATTGTTGTAGACTGTAAGACAGAGACTGTGGGACACATTATTGTTGTAGACTGTAAGACAGAGACTGTGGGACACATTATTGTTGTAGACTGTAAGACAGAGACTGTGGGACACATTATTGTTGTAGACTGTAAGACAGAGACTGTGGGACACATTATTGTTGTAGACTGTAAGACAGAGACTGTGGGACACATTATTGTTGCTGTGTACAAGGCAGGGACAACTTAGAGATTATTGGACAGCTGTAGCCTACTGACCTCTAACACTGGCTGACGTCCGATCCTGCTGTCCTACACTGGCCACTCTGACGGACATTCCAAACAAGGTCATGGTGTCAAGATCGGCGCCCAGGGCCCGGATGTTGCCCTCGACCCGTCATAGGGCGCTGTTGTGGTTTGGTTCTGGAAGTCGAAGTGACCGGAAGCAACTGTGTTGTCACAGGAAAGGAGCAATCCCAGAATACCGACCGATGGAGTCCGTACGTGACCAGATTGGTGACGACAGCTATGACTTCATTTTAAATGACGAGTTCGGTCGAGGTACTTGGTGGCTCCGTTGAGGATGAATGCACCTCACCCCCCCCCTCACCCCATACCACACCCACACCACCACACCCCACCCCCTTCACCCCCCCCCCCCCCCACAAAAACACATTGATACACACACAAGTGTGTGTGTGTGTGTGTGTGTTAGTGAGAGAGAGTGTGTGTGTATGTGTGTGTGTGTGTGTGTGTGTGTGTGTGTGTGTGTGTGTGTGTGTGTGTTAGAGAGAGAGTGTGTGTGTGTGTCTGTGTGTGTGTGTGTGTGTGTGTGTGTCTGTGTGTGTTAGAGACAGAGAGTGTGTGCATGTGTGTGTGCGTGCGTGCGTGTGTATGTGCGTGCGTGCATGCGTGCGTGCGTGTGTGTGTGTGTGTGCGTGTGTGTGCGTGCGTGTGTGTGTACGTGCGTGTGTGTGTGTGCGCGCGCGCGTGTGTATGCGTGCGTGCGTGCGTGCGTGCGTGCGTGCGTGTGTGTGTGTGTGTTTGTGTGTGTGTGCATGCGTGCGTGCGTGCGTGAGTGCGTGTACGTGCCTGCGCGCGCGCGCGCGCCCACGCATGCGTGTACGCGCTTAGAATAGTCTCTGCGGACAAAGAGTTCCCGCTTAATAAATATTTCAGTTGTTGAACACTACTCACTGGTTGTCGTGTGCTTACAGGTGGTGCTAACTGTCCCGCGGGCTGGTCTGACTTCGATGGCTCTTGCTATGTGATCGTTCAGAAATACCTCCACTGGTTTGAGTCTAAGGCAAACTCCATGCACTTGTTATCTATATCCTTCTTGTTATCTAT
>CAUZXP010000005.1:33597-38597 GCA_963584105.1 Alviniconcha strummeri
CAGCCAAATCCGGATTTTGGCCCACAGTGCTGTTTATGTTGTTGATGCTGTTGATCTTCTCCTCCTTTTGTTGTTGGTGTCTCGTGACGTTGCTCTCCCCCTATCTCTGACCCCCCCCCCCCCCTCCTATTAACGGAACATTTAAATCACACACACACACACACACACACACACACACACACACACACACACACACACACACACACACACACACACACACACACACACACACACACACACAAAGGTAACCGCACTCACAATTTAAAACGGGCAGAGACTTGAGATGGATGAAGAAACGGTAGAAGACAGTGGCTCAGAACGGAAAACATGGCGCGCGCACACACATCCACACACAGACACACAGGCACACACACACACACACACACACACACACACACACACACACACACACACACACACACACACACACACACACACACACACACACAGCTCCTGGGATCGTGGTCTCATGATACAGCTCTGTGTTCAGTAAATTAACAACCACGGTGGTGGTGACCGTTCAATATTGGATGTCTCTGTTTCAAATAGTAACTCTGTGTTCGTTTACCTCTTTTGGTTTTCCCCTTTTCTTCTTCTTTTTTTCAGACAAGAAGAATCGGAACTCATTGGGTGACTTCTCTGCTCTGTCACACCACTTAAGGCATCTACCAGAAGAAGGCATCTACCAGAAGAAGGACATGGTTGTTTTGTTCCTAATGGCGACAGGATAATAAATAAATAAAAAATAAAAAAAGTAAAAAGACTGCCAACGTTCAACAAGCAAACAACAACAACAAATAAACAACATAAAATCAAATTAAAATAAAAATAAATAAAAAAGACATTGCTAGCGTTCAACAAGCAGACAGAAAAACAAACAAACAAACAAGCAACAACAACAATAATAATAAAAACAGATAACCGTTGTGTAGCGTTATTCTCTGGTCAACACAAACTCACTGCGATTAGTGGACAGAGCGGTCCGACTGAAAAGCCAGGCGCAATACCGACGCGGGTTCGAGTCCCCGGTGCGGTAAGGGACTTTCCTCCCAGAGTCAACTTCCGGTGCAGACCCTGTTACGGTGTCCGTACAGCCCCCGTGTGCCATTGCATGCATCAACGTCTGCACGTTACAAATCCCAAACCCTGGTAGTCATACCATGGTTTGGACACAGGAAACTACTGCACACACCGATAGGAATAAACAGCGCTGGCGGTCATACCATGGTTTGGACACAGGAAACTACTGCACACACCGACAGGAATAAACAGCGCTGGCAGTCATACCATGGTTTGGACACAGGAAACTACTGCACACACCGATAGGAATAAACAGCGCTGAACTACAGCACACACCGATAGGAATAAACAGCGCTGAACGACTGCACACACCGATAGGAATAAACAGCACTGAACGACTGCACACACCGATAGGAATAAACAGCGCTGAACTACAGCACACACCGATAGGAATAAACAGCGCTGAACGACTGCACACACCGATAGGAATGGGTAGAGCTGCTCGTGCGGCTGCTGTGTTTTACCAGGTAAGCGATCCAAGTTTCCACCAAGGGACAATGAAGTACTAAGAAAAATGTATGATGAGCGAATGAAGTTGAAAGTGGATAGCCCCATATCCCGATTTGCTAAACAGTCCGTAAGTCCGGCTCTCCTTCCACACGCACGAGTGGTCACTAGCCTCAGAACAAGCTACTGGCTTGTGTTTATTTTTGGAACTGGGAAGTCCCTTGGCTGAACAACAAAGCAACTTGCGTAACGTCGAAAACTCTCAAACTGACTGGACACCGCGTGACAACAGCTCGGGTTCAAAGTCAAATGAAAGTTCATCCGATTGTACCAGATGCCAGTGACCCCTTCGTGCTCAAGACTTTCCTGTCTCCTCTTCGCCGTCTGTGTTGACTGTGATGTGCGTGCCAACAATCTTCCCAGCACCGATCAAAATAAAAACTCAACCGAAACAAAATAAGTCTTTTTTTATTTCATTTTTCTTCGTTTTTGAGCGTTTATCTGTTGTTTAAGTGTCGTCTTGTGGCTTGATAAAGGGAATACCCCCGAAAATTGACATACTGCGTGTCCGTGTTAAAATAAATAAGCGTTCGTTTGAACCTCTTTGTATTTGGATGTTGTTTTAGAACGCGAGCAGTCATTCTGTTTCAAATTTTTGATTGTGATGTGTCTTGATACGTACGCTAAAATCCAGTTACTGCTAATTAACATGAATTCCTCAATGGTAACGTGTGCGACGGCGTCGGTCAGTACACGAGTTGCTTTCTCCTCAAAAGTAGCCTTACATTCGACAAAAGAGCCGCCATTTTATAGGGTGCTTATTGGGCGGTTCTGGAGGGGCTGTTAACTCCCATCGCTTAAGTCCCTTGGCGGCTTTTTCTTCCGGTGCGTATTTTCTTCACAATGGAAGGCGGTGACAGCGAATTTGCGAATTTTACACTGCCAACTTTAAAGGCATTTTTGGAGGCCTGTAGTCAGAATGTGCCTGGCAACAAGCAATAACTTGTTGCTCTTGCTGTAGGATGCCCCAAAACGCTTTTTTTTTTTTTTTTTTTTCCACGAAATCGCGATCGCGATCTTCTGGTCAGGAGAAAAACAAAACGATGCAGAGACACTTTTTTTCCCCCACCCTCCATCCCCTTTCCCCGGTAAATTTTGCAACTGCAACAGTGGTGGCATTTGTACTGCTTCGCAATTCTAGGTTCAGCTTCCATCGTTATACACAGCGTGAAGCAACGCCTACTCAGAAATTGGCCCGGAAGTGACGCTGCGACCACTCGCGACTTCTTGCGCGAAAGATTACAAAGGGCATTCACTGGTGCAAACCAGCTTCACTGCAGCGCCCACTAGGTTGCACATAGAAGAAGGGAGGGAAACGTCTGTTGCTTTAAACGCAGTTTAACCGACCGAGTTGTAGGGACGTTGTACAATGGACGCCTCCCAAGAAACAACAAAAGGAGCAGTGAAATCACGAACAGCAAGAAAAGCAGTGACAACAAAACCTGCAGTAACATCATAAACAACAGGACGGCAGTAACATCATAAACAACAGGAAGAACAGTAACAACAAGAACAACTAGAAGGGCAGTAACGTCAAGAAGGGCAGTAACAACCAGAACAGCCAGAAGGGCAGTAACGTCAAGAAAAGCAGTAACAACGAGAAGAGCAAGAAGAGCAGTAACTACAGAAACATCAGAAAAGCAGTAACAACAAGAAAAGCATGGACAGTAACTGCAGTAACATTATTATATCCAGCTTACTACTGCTGCGTGTAAATGAACTATGAAGAACGGTTATTTATATCATGCCGCTTGACAGGTCAGTGCCGACTTATGTCTATCGATATTGTATGCTAAAGCCATTTTACCATAGTTTGACATGTGCGGTAGTGGAAGGCCAAACAGAACATCTTTGTAGTTAAAAAACAAAAAACAAATCACAACAACAACAACCACACACGCACGCACGCACGCACGCACGCACGCACGCACACACACACACACACACACACACACACACACACACACACACACACACACACACACACACACACACACACACAAACAAACAAACCAGCAGCAACAACAACAAACAAACTAACAAACAAAAAACAAAGTCGATAAATCGTATCCCGACAAAGCCGTTTTCTAGAGAAGTTATACAGTCTGTGTACGATGATGAAGTGGAGCTTCATGTCCTCGGATGTCGGTTGACATATCAGGGACACACTGTGATAAATGCCGAAGCATGGTTCAATGTTGCTTTACGTCCACAGAAACCGTAAGGCTCATTAGGACGGAAAGCCCAGGACGGCCACTTCGACTTTCACACAGCTCCTCAACCTACGTTAGCTGCAAATATAGACATCATCATCATTATTTTTGTCGTCTGAATCAGCGACTACTGACCACTCCTTTTGTTTTCAACATCAAATTGTATCCATCACGGTCCTACGGGAAGGAAGGAAGTAAGCATTACACTCAAGACATAGCAACTTTTTCTCCACTCCATATAATAGTCTAGTTTCTTAAAAATCGACGATTGAAAGTCGAGATCATACGCTGTCATTTTGTCCCAGGTCAGTGCATTAGTAATGTACGTGTGTCATCCTTGTACATTACGCCATGTGCTTATCTTTTTCTGCTTTTCATTAATAAAAGACCAACTAACATGATTGTGGCCCGAGGAGCTCAAATGCCAGTTTTTAAAAAGCAATTCTGCGCCCTTTTTCATTAAAAATAAATAAATTGTTTAAGCCTTTTCAGGCTAAACTGCAATGTTTGGTGTCCCCTTTGATTAGCGAATTACGTGCATGATAGTAAGGGAGCGAGGCCGCTCGAAAGGGGTTTGATAGCGAACTTGAATTTTTTCCTCAGTGCATTTTATATTCTGTGTATTCACAGAGTCATCAACAAAATCAATCGCGCACGCTGCTCCCTCCGTGTTGTCGAGCAAAGCAGTTCTGCTCTCTCTCTCTCTCTCTCTCTCTCTCCTCCTCTCTCTCTCTCTCTCTCTTCTCTCTCTCTCTCTCTCTCTCTCTTCTCTCCTCTCTCTCTCTCTCTCTCTCTCTCTCTCTCTCCCCATATATACATATATGCGACCTTCTTAACAGAGCGCCTGCTCGATATGAGTCAAAAAACTGTCTTATCGCGCGCACTCGCATTGACCTATATGAGTTTTGCGTTTTCTGGTTCATCTGTGTGGAACTCTCTTCCTCCGAAAATTAAAGCGTACAAGTCTGTGCGTGGCTTCAAGGTAGGCCTGCGTAAGATCCTGATTGACAAGTGAAATCGTGTTCGGGGGAATCTTTGGTATAAACTATGTTTGTTAAATTTTGTGCCTGTATATTTACTGTTCTTGTTTTCATTATTGGTTGTTGTTGTTTTAAAGGGGAGGGGGGCCTGTACATGCTTGTAAATGCTTTTTTGGGGGTGGGGGGTGGGGGTGCGTTCTTTCTCATTGTTGTTATTTGA
>CAUZXP010000005.1:43597-51097 GCA_963584105.1 Alviniconcha strummeri
AATTCTAACAACCAACCTCTCCAGAAAATTCAGAACTTTGCTGCAAGACCTGTTCTCTTGGCACCCCGTCACCACCACTCAAAACCTCTCTTGGAAATACTGGTCTGGCTTCCCATTTCAGAACGTATTAAGTATAAAGTCGCTTGTATGTGTTTCAGTGCTATAGGTGATTCTGGTCCTGATTACCTCTCTGAACTACTGCATGTCTACACTCCGTCTCGTACACTACGTTCCTCTTCTGACACCCGCATACTAGAAATCCAACAATACAAACGCAAGACTCGTGGCTTTCGCACCTTCTCTTGCTTTGGACCCCACATTTGGAATTCACTCCCACAAGGCCTTAGACACTGCTCAACCCTGTCATCTTTTAAAGCCGAACTGAAAACCTTTTTGATTGATGATCGCTTATATAGCGCTATTCTCCGCTCTCTTGAGCAGACTCACTGCGCTCGCATGTGATTCTACACGAGTGAGTAGCTTTTTATAGCGCGTTTTTTGAATATCCACCGAAGTGGTGTACTTACAGCGCTGGCATGGCTGGTACCACATGAAACTGCAGCCGTCTCGGCGCAAGTTCTGTGTACATCATACAACCATGCTCCATGTCACTTCATGCAAAGCCACATACGTAAGGTGTATGCGTGTTTAGCTGTAACCTGCCACCTGCACTTTTGGCAGAATGACCGGGATCTTTTACGGGGGTGGAACGGATACCGAAATAAGAGTCAGCACAGAAAATCGACCCTGGAGAAGAAAATTCTCCCGCCGTTCCCGCGGGCATTCGATCTCGCGACCTTTCAATCACGAGTCCGTCGCTCTAACCACTGAGCTATTCCCGCCTTCCTCTTCTCACAGTATTTCGATCCTAACTAATATCAGTACCCAGTTCTGCTACAGTCAGTGTGTGTGTGTGTGTGTGTGTGTGTGTGTGTGTGTGTGTGTGTGTGTGCGTGCGTGCGTGCGTGCGTGCGTGCGTGCGTGCGTGCGTGCGTGCGTGCGTGCGTGCGTGCGTGCGTGCGTGCGTGTGTGTGTGTGTGTAGTGCTTTT
Source organism: Alviniconcha strummeri (assembly GCA_963584105.1). Classification (NCBI taxonomy): domain Eukaryota; kingdom Metazoa; phylum Mollusca; class Gastropoda; family Provannidae; genus Alviniconcha; species Alviniconcha strummeri. The sequence goes on from CAUZXP010000005.1 coordinate 44,648, forward strand.
TTGTTGTTGCTTTTTTCCTTTTTTCTTTTTGTGTGTGTGTATAATGCTTTATGTAAATTATTTTGGTAGGACTATGCTCTACATGTGTATAGAATATCATATTTAGGTTAATATGTATCATGTGAGCGCTCAGGGCGTTGATGAGCGCATGATAAATGTACATTATTATTATTATTATTATTATTATTATTATTATTATTATTATTATTATTATTATTATTATTAAATGTGTTATCTTTCAGACACCCAGCGATTTGATGACTGCATTTTTTCCTAATGGTGTAAGGTGTCGCTTTGACCAAGCATTTAATGGTTTCTGAATCTCAAGTAGTTTACATTCATAATTAACAGAAGGGATGATTTCTATATTTGTAGAGAAGTGAACGCCAAGGACTTTGAATGTGGCAGGATTCCACTTAAACTCCAAATGTGGTAAAAATCTAATTTTTGAATCTCTTTGCTGAGGCAATCATTTGTTTGCAACCAACCTGCACTTGTTTTATCAAAATTGATCTTTAAGCCTGACACTGACGTAATTCTCACAAGCATATTTACACTCTCCCTGAAGGACTCCTCTTTACCATCGAGCTAAAGTGTTGTATCGTCTGCAAACTGAGACAGGAGGAATGAATTATCCTTCACAAGAATTCCTTTGATTCGTGAATTTTGTCGAATCATTAGAGACATAATTTCTGCACAGATCAAGTATAACTAAGATGAAAGCGGACCTCCTTGTCGCATACTCTTTCAGTCTGAAACCAACTTGTATATTGGCTGTTTACAGCTACACTGGCTTTAATATTGGTGTAAAATGTCTGAACCCATCGTTTTATATCAGGACCAAAATTTAACCTATCAAGAGACTTCTTAATGAAGGACCAAGCAACACTATCAAATGCTTTTTCAAAGTCAACTGCCAGGAGAAGACCTGGCTTTTAGTAGAAGTTTGTATAGACAAGAACATCATACAGTAGTCTTAGCTTCTCCCCTATATATCTGCCTTTCGTGAAGCCCTTTTGGTCGTTGTGGCTTATCTTTGGGACTACTGTTTTAATTCGAGCTGCAATACACGATGATGCTATTTTGTAGGACGTATTTAACAGTGTTATAGGTCTCCAGTTTCTGAGAAACTGCTTAGGTTTACCTTCCTTTGAAAAACATATTATTCCCTCTTTTTGTGTGATTGACAGTTCCCCTGATCTAAAACCATAGTTAACACATCTGACTTAAAACTGTCCTATGTCCTTCCAGAAAATGTTATAGAATTCTGTTGTGAAGCCATCAGAGCCAGGGCCTTTCTGATTATTCATGCGCTTCAACACAGTCAAAGCCTCTTCTTCAGAAATAAGTCTGTCTAAACTCTCTTTTTCCTGAGTTGGTGCTTCAATCACTGTATGCAAGTCGAAATCTACAACATCATTTTAAGACTGATTGTGTGTAAACTCTTTTCAAGAAATCAAGGAACCAAGTCATTTCACAAAAGAGCAATCTGCCGTCTCGGAAGAAAGGTAGTTGGGGGGGGGGGGGGTGGAGGGGGGGGTAGGAAAGGCACACAGATCTAGCAACAGAAGAAAGGAGACAAAAAACGTAGAGACGGAACTGAAAACCGATGCTTTTTTCGAGTGCCGTGAAAGAGAAAGGATGGAAATGGGTACATAAATGTTAGTTTTGTTTGTTTGTTTGTTGTCTTTTAATGGGAGAGGTTGGGACGTTAGTCGGGGCGAGACAGAAATTGGATTTTAATATTCTGTCAGTCCCTAACAGGGTTGCTTTAGGATGAACAAAAAGACAGAGAAAAGCAGAGAGAAATACGACGTGACCAAGAAGTGATCGGATACATTCAAGCGGGTGCGTTTTCCATTCTTAAATAATATTCACGATGGAGGTCACGTCAGGTCACGAAATCTAAAATGAGGTTGGGTTCTGTACTGGCATGAGATAATTCTTAATGAGTTAGGTCAAGGCGGGTCACGAGATCGACTCCGTTCCCTATGTGTTCCTTCATCTCGCCAAATCTCGACTAACCCCTCTTTTTTCGTCTGGCCATTTTGTTGTCTGCAAAGAAGTACAATTCAACCTCGCTTTCGGTCTGGTGACCCGCTGTGACCTAGCTCATTAAGAATACGTTCCCATGTGAACAGAGAACCCAGCCTCGCTTTCGATCTCGTGACCCACCATGGCTATTTCACAGAGTGGCCCATAGCTACCATGAACGTTGTACTTACCTTATTTGACCCAGTTGTTGACATAGGTTATCCAGCCTTCATTACGTTTCAGGTTATCAATTTTGACGTACTCAGCATACCACCAGTCTCTTCCAGTTATCATCGACCAAGTACCACCACGGACAGCTACCTCAATCTTAAAAATCTGCAATATGATCCAGTTCAGTTTAACATAGCAATTAAAGGACAAGTCCAAGGTTAGGGGTGATTTTTGACACGATTTCTGTTAAAGCTCGCTGAGAACGATGATGTAGGTGAAACTGTGATCTGAGGGTTATAAATGCACGAAAAAAAGGCAGTTTCTGTCGTACCAAAAGCGTCGCCATGACGCCCAAATCACGTGACCATATGCCTACTACGTCACTCTGGGGAGTCGCTGCAAAATGGCCAACTCGAACTCCGAAGACGAAACTGATACTTTGCCCGAGAGACCCACAAGGATACAGCCGTTTCAGTTTGAGCCTGTCAGGCAGGATTTTGAAAGAGTACCGGAACATCGTGTCAGCTTCGAAGCAAACCCCATGCGGTATTCCATGGGGTTTGCGAAATCGCACTTACTGAAGTGCTCGCTGCACAAATGGGCGTGATGCGGAGCAGCAAGAAAGTCAGCTCGTTTGAATTGTATAAACTTAATCCACTTTCGCCTCACTGCGGGTCGATTGCGCGGGAGCTCGTGCATTGTTATACCTCGGGTCGTCTGCGAATTGTTACAGTTCGCGGCAACACAGTAGGCCGACATAGTTAACTTTTTTGTCGACCACACGCATACACAGTTTACTGAAGAATCTAAGATAGCAACCGCACTGACTCCCCAGACTGACGTCACTTCCGGGGAAGCCTACAGAAAATAAAATCGATTAAAAACCCAATTAAATATTTTATTTTTATTTTTTATTTCATTAAATCTGAAACTAGTGACTCTTTGTCAATCATTTCGATGGTCATTTTGCATACTTAAAAATATTGGACTTTTACTTTAAGCACTGTGAAAAGCCTGTATATATCCACGCTATACTTTTCGCCGCAGTTTACCCAGTATTGCTTTTGATTCGAACTGTAATTATAGGAAAACCGAACAGAGGAAGCATTACAGGCCCTATCCATAGAAAATGATACACACACACACACACACAAAAAAAAAAAAAAAAAACGTTTCACTGGATTTCTCCTGTTTGTTAAATATCGCTTTTGAATGTAGCGAAAACACGACCGTGGGTTCGCACCTTAAAACGGTTGCTGTAAATTGACTTGTTCTGACTTGTCTAATTCCATACGCCATGAGAACAGAATGACTTACGTCCCCCAGATATTGATGGTCATACCAAAAGGTATCTAGGTGACCACGTTCGAAGTCATTTCTGTTTGGATTATCCAGTTCGATTTTTCCGGAGCAGCAGTATGTGCCATAAAGAAAGATGTATATGTCATCATCTGTTTCCGAATTTGGGCGGGTTCCCGTTTTCGTTGTTATTTTGTAGAGCTCTGGAGAAGAAATAAATGCCCTGCTATATAATTTTAAAAGCGGTCAACATTAACATCAATACGTCAAAAGAATAATTCAATTGATTCAGTAGGTTTAATGGGGAATTTGGCCAAAGAAGCGCTGCCAGAATTTTTCATGCTCGAAAAGCAGCCACCACTATCGTCATAGAGCAAAGTGGGTGATATGCGGACAGGCTAAAAGGCAAGACTTGCTGAAGTGTCTTGAACGCTCCCTCTTGGATCTGGGAATGCTGATGAGGAAGAAGCTCAGGTAGACGAAACAAACAACACTGATTCTGAAGAGACGGTTGACCCTGTCACCGATGATACCGCCAGTGAAGATCTTTCTGATTTATCAATGGAACTGAGCTTGAGCCCTGTACGCAGGAAGAGGAACAACTGATCAGCAAAGACACTGCTGCATACATTGCTGTAGACTGCTCACCTCAAGCAGATGTGAAGATCCTTCACGGTGTTTTGGTTGTTCAAATGCACTCCCCCAGGACACCAAACACTTCCCAGGACTACAGCAACCCCTATTTGACGGTTGGATATTGTTTGGGACGTTTATTTCACAGACAGCTTGAAGGCCTGGACAAGAAGCAAACGGGGCCACGGTCAACGTCGTAAGGTGTTACCTTTGGCACCATTACCTTCCACACGGAAGACAAATCAAGAGCCTTGCCTGTCTTTCACGCTGTAACTGATTGCGACACGGTCTCATTCTTTGGCTGGAAAGGAAAACTGAAGGCCTGAAACACACGGACTGCATGCCCTACAGTGGCGTCGGCTTTTTCAGAACTTGGTACTGAGAAATCAAATCTGTCACAAGATGCATTTGAGAAGATTGAGCGATTTGTTGTGTTCCTGCATGAAAAGAAGAGTACAGTGACAACAGTGAATGCAGCAAGGCAAAAGCTGTTCTCCCAACGGTGCAAAGCCATCAACACATATATCTCCACAGTGCACCAAGGTTGCCATCTCCATCCGCCTGGGGATGGACCAAGGACAACCACGGAAGCCACTATGGACAACACTTCGTCAGGCTGAGGACTCGTACCACGAGATGACCCACTGTGGCTGCAAACAAGGCTGTAAAACAAGATGCAAGTGTGCAGCTGCCAATGTCCCATGTATGCCTTATGTTACTTTGAAGGAGACTTCAATGCAGACTAGCTTGATGACAGTATTCGAATCTTCCAGCCAACTTTGTGTGAGTTGTTGCAACTTCATTTCTGTTCAAATTAATTTATTGTCCTGTCGGAACACTGGATTGCGACTTCTGAATTGATAGTTTGCAGATTTTTCGAGGGTTCCATTGAAACATATATCACTATTTCATACATCCACCACCCGTCCATAAGGTTCACAGTGAACGCAATCAACAAGATAATTATAAAATATAAATCTGCTTTTTCAGTTGACCTGCTTTTACACTTTTGACATAGTTCCGGATTTGTTGTTTTTAACCGTTTCACTGTTGCTTAAGTGTCGTTTTGTGGCCTGAAGAAGGGGATTTCCCTGAAAATTTGCATTGTGTTGTCTGTGTTATAATTAACATGCGTTCTTTTGAATCTTTTGTGTGTTTGGATTTAGTTCTGGATAACCTACCGAAAGCACATCTAGGTCAACATGCTTTCAAAATGTGACGTAAAATACGAGAAGCTAAAGAATAATTGTGACGTACTGTGGCTATTTTTGTGACGTCCAGCGCGAGAGACACAGAAACAAAAGACAATCTACTTACCGCAGGCCAAAATGGTCTGAATATTATGAGGAGAAATCTTTACAGCTTCAAATCGAAAATTATACATGTTCTAATAGGCTTTAATACCAGAGCACCAGAGACCACTCCATGCAATCAAGCAAAACGTGGAACTGTTCTTCATTTCCGCCAACAGCCTTCAGCTTGACGATAGCACAGTCCCTCTCGCGTTCTCCTCGACACCACGCTGACCATGGAGAACTTCATCAGTCAAACCGCCAAATCCTGCTACTACCAGCTCCGTCCAATTAGCTCTGTCCGGAAGTATCTTTCCACCGACGCTACAGTGAAACTGGTCACCTCACTCGTTCTGTAACGACTGGACTACTGCAATTCTCTCCTTTCTGGTATGCCTGCTGCTTCTGTCCATACACAGTAAACATGCCCGTACAGGGCCTGTACGGGCATCGCAAGTACGGGCAAGTAAGGGCTACGTAGGGGCTACGGGCATGCCCGTACTTTGCCCTTACATTGACCAATGCGCTCCCCCGTCAACTTCATGTTAAAAAAAGATGCAGTCAATCGCCAAAGCAGATGCCTTGAATGTGATGCCTTCCGGGTATTGTTTAGTTTGGTAAGCGTGTGTCATGTGATCAGGTTCTAGAAAGCATTAATCCATGAAGGTACCTCAAAGCCAATCTTTGCTTTTGGAACACTTGTGGAAACTCAGCTACTTAAGGTCTCTCTCACACGTGTCCTTTTTTTCTTCTTCTGTGATCACGTTCTGTTACCCCCCCCCCCCCCACACACACACACACACACACACACACACACACACACACACTCCCTGGTTCCTCTCCCCACCCCCACCCCATTTTACACTGTGTGTCAGTAACTCTTTTATTTGGACCCCACCATTCAGAAACCAACGGAGAAATAACACACCCAAAAGGCTTACCCTTGTCTCCCTCGCACTCGCACCCTCGCCGCTGACGTTGGAGATCTGATCTGTAATTATGCACATACAAAACACAGTCA
>CAUZXP010000005.1:56097-62992 GCA_963584105.1 Alviniconcha strummeri
CAACAAAAACCCTTTGAAAGGTGAATTCCTTGTGCCTCTCTGCTGGGCAACCTCGCCGTGTGTTTAACAGACAGGATATTTTTGCAAAGCAATGACAACAACAAAAACCCTTTGAAAGGTGAATTCCTTGTGCCTCTCTGCTGGGCAACCTCGCCGTGTGTTTAACAGACAGGATTTTTTTGCAAAGCAATGACAACAACAAAAACCCTTTGAAAGGTGAATTCCTTGTGCCTCTCTGCTGGGCAACCTCGCCGTGTGTTTAACAGACAGGATATTTTTGCAAAGCAATGACAACAACAAAAACCCTTTGAAAGGTGAATTCCTTGTGCCTCTCTGCTGGGCAACCTCGCCGTGTGTTTAACAGACAGGATATTTTTGCAAAGCAATGACAACAACAAAAACCCTTTGAAAGGTGACTTCCTTGTGCCTCTCTGCTGGGCAACCTCGCCGTGTGTTTAACAGACAGGATATTTTTGCAAAGCAATGACAACAACAAAAACCCTTTGAAAGGTGAATTCCTTGTGCCTCTCTGCTGGGCAACCTCGCCGTGTGTTTAACAGACAGGATTTTTTTGCAAAGCAATGACAACAACAAAAACCCTTTGAAAGGTGAATTCCTTGTGCCTCTCTGCTGGGCAACCTCGCCGTGTGTTTAACAGACAGGATTTTTTTGCAAAGCAATGACAACAACAACAAAACTTTGAAAGGTGAATTCCTTGTGCCTCTCTGCTGGGCAACCTCGCCGTGTGTTTAACAGACAGGATTTTTTTGCAAAGCAATGACAACAACAAAAACCCTTTGAAAGGTGAATTCCTTGTGCCTCTCTGCTGGGCAACCTCGCCGTGTGTTTAACAGACAGGATATTTTTGCGAAGCAATGACAACAACAACAAAACTTTGAAAGGTGAATTCCTTGTGCCTCTCTGCTGGGCAACCTCGCCGTGTGTTTAACAGACAGGATTTTTTTGCAAAGCAATGACATAAAAAAAAAAAAACTTTGAAAGGTGAATTCCTTGTGCCTCTCTGCTGGGCAACCTCGCCGTGTGTTTAACAGACAGGATATTTTTGCAAAGCAATGACAAAAAAACTCCCCTTTGAAAGGTGAATTCCTTGTGCCTCTCTGCTGGGCAACCTCGCTGTCTGCAGCAGCACGTCGCAAAACACCATGTTATTCCAGCCAAAAACCCGCTCTTTAATTCTTTCCATGTGGTCCACGAGAGAGTAGCTGAACTCTCCAACATGACGGACTGCTTGCCTCGTTCTGATCAACGCTCTCGATTGGTGCGTCGCTGTCCATGTACTTTTAGGTCGGTGGGTGTGTCGAGAAGATACCGTCACACACACGCGCGCGCGCGCACATACACACACACGCACGCACGCAAACACACACGTATACACACGCACGCACACACACGTACGCACGCACCCACGCAAGCAAACACACAAGCACACACACGCACACACACGCACGTACGGACGCACACACACACACACACACACACACACACACACACACACACACACACACACGCAGAGGCCACAAAGAATGAAACAACTTTATTGTTCCTGTCTTAACCTCCCAACGCAGAAAACAAAGACCGAGGTCAGTTTAACGGAAAGAGCAACAGCGACACACTCGCCGTCAAGTGCAAAACGACAGCAAGCAAACCAACCACAAACATAGAAAAGGGAACAGTAGTACCATAAACACAGAAAAGAGGGACAGTAGTATCGTAAACACAGAAAAAAGGAACAGTAGTATCGTAAAACACAGAAAAGGGAACAGTAGTATCGTAAACATAGAAAAAGGAACTGTAGCATCGTAAACAAAGAAAAAAGAAACACTAGTATCGTAAACCACAGTAAAAGAACAGTAGTATCGTAAACATAGAAAGAAAGAAAAAAAGAACAGCAGTATTGTAAACATAGAAAACATAGACAGTAGTATCGTAAAACACAGAAAAAGGAACAGTAGTATCGTAAACACAAAAAAGAAACAGTAGTATCGTAAACATTTGAAAAAGAAACAGTAGTATCGTAAACATAGAAAAAGACACAGTAGTATCGTAAACACAGAAAAAGGAACAGTGGTGTCGTAAACACAAAAAAGAAACAGTAGTATCGTAAACATTTGAAAAACAAACAGTAGTATCGTAAACATAGAAAAAAGAAACAGTAGTATCTTAAAACACAGAAAAAAGGAACAACTGTATCGTAAACATAGAAAAAAAGAACCACTGAGTGGTGTCGTATCTTACAGCAACAGTGCCGGCCATTGCAACTACTACGACAGTGCTGCCTCGGCTTCACTGGTAAAGAATTAAAATGTACTATAAAAAATTTTTTTTTTAAATTGATGAAGAAGAAGAAAGAAATCACGCCTTCACGGTCCCCAGTCACTGAAGTAAACAGTTCATAACATATCAGACGCTGTAGTCATTTAAAACAATATAAATTCTGCCTTCAGACTGTCAATTACGTCACCAGAACACGTGATAAGCATGACGTCAGACTGGGCAGCCACTGAAATGTACCGATGATGATAAACACACAACTATGCAGTCACCGACATACATAAAATTAATCGTGCGTTTAGACGTTGCAGTCATCAAAACATACGCACGTTAACATCAGGCTTAATACATAAACGAATCTTTTAGCTTCTAACGTCATCAATACATACTCACTTGCATTCATCGAAATGCATAAATCTCTCTTTCAGCCTTTCGAGTCAAAAAGCATTTTGGGGTCACAAAAACATATCCATCTCGATTTTCAGTCACAAGTTGAGTGCAAATCGTTTTCAACCGTTCGGGTCATCAAATCAAAGATCATACGCCTGTATGCCTTAATATCACACTTAATCGTAGTCAGGGAAACACAAAACTCTTTCTTTCAGCTATTCGAGTCATCAAAACATACCCATTTGCAGTCACAGACATGCATGTAAATCCTTTTCTAAGCCTTCCGAGTCGTCACAATATATGCATAAACCTTCCGACTTCGCGAACATTCAAAAGCAATGATCACCCTTTTTACTGGTTGATGAGTAGTGGTGTGTGTATGTAGGCTGGGTGAGGAGTATGTGTGTGGGTGTCAATGCCCCCCCCCCCCCTCCTCCCCCGCCTAATCCCCGAACAGGGGCTGGTAACCGAACTACACACACACATACACACACACACGCGCGCGCATGCACACACGCACACACACACACACACACACACACACACACACACACACACACACACACACACACACACACACACACAGTTACTCCTGGTCGTAACAAAATTCTCTTCACGTCCATTCAGAGCACAGAAATGCATGACCTCTAGCGACTGTAGTGTATTTGAGAGAGACAGACAGACAGAGACAGAGAAAGACGGAGACAGACAGACAAACAGACACACAGGCAGACAAACAGACAAAGACATAGACCGACAGACAGACAGATTCTCGGAACAGTGGAATCTGTGGTTTTCAGATTCAGGCGTATGTGATTATTTTGCTGTAAGTCAGGTAATGGGGTGGGGTGGGAAGGGGAGGGGAGGGGTGGGGTGGGGGTGGGGGTATGGCAGTGGCTCTTGCGTCTAATGCAAGCAGCAAGCAAAGAGAAAAGTAAGTCCTGTCCAAGCTATCAGCGTTGACCCAGGGCAACTACGGGACTGCTCGATAAAAAGGGCCGGATCACTGCACCGCGAATAAGCTAGCTGCTAATAATGACGTTAGTGGATTGCTTAAAGCAAGTGCTTGATGACGTGAGAGGACTGTTTAAAGCGGAAGTGTATGATGACGTGAGTGGACTATTTAAAGCGGAAGTGTATGATGACGTGAATGGACTATTTAAAGTGGAAGTGTATGATGACGTGAGTGGACTATTTAAAGCGGAAGTGTATGATGACGTGAATGGACTATTTAAAGCGGAAGTATTAGCTGACGTCAGAGGACTATTTAAAGCGGAAGTGTATGCTGGCCTTGCGCGAGGGCCTTGTCGTCACCGGGGTGTACATTCACCGCTTTAAACACTCGCACACTCTCTTAAACACACGCACATAGTCTGTCCACCTCTCTTAAGCACACAATGAGTCTCTCTTAAACACACGCCCACTCTCCCTGCCTCTCGCACACACACACACTCTCTTAAACACACGCACATAGTCTCTCTACCTCTCTTAAACACACATAGAGTCTCTCTTCAACACACGCACACTCTGCATCTCTCTGTCTCTCTCTCTCTCTGTCTCTCCCTCTGTCTCTCTCTCTGTCTCTCTGTCTGTCTCTCTGTCTCTGTCTCTGTCTCTGTCTCTGTCTCTCTCTCTCTCTCTCATAAACATGCACACTCGCATTTTCCCCCCTCTAATTCCTCTCTGTAAAACATGCCCGCCTACAGTTGCTATATCAAATGCGCGCGTGCGCGCTGACACACACTCGCACGTACACATTGATGCACACTGCATAACAGGAAAACCGACGTACGATCCTGTAAATACTCGACATAAAGATCCACACACTTCCACTGACAAACCAAGACGGTACTGCGGTTACAAAAAGAAAAGCACGGAAAGACATGTTCAGGGGGAAGGGAAGGGGGTGGGCGGGAAGGAGACGGTGAACAACAACAACAACAACAACACCTAACCACCGACTGGGGGCATGCAAAAGCACCAATAAATAAACCTGCTCTGGCCAAAAATAAAAATAAAATAAAAAATAAACAAAAGCAAAAGCTATATATTAAAAAATACATTTAAAAAAGCTTTTAAAAAGCTTCTCTCTCTCTCTCTCTCTCTCTCTCTCTCTCTCTCTCTCTCTCTCTCTCTCTCTTTAGTTTTTTTTTCTTTCTTTTTTTTCTTCTTCTTCTTTTTCTTCTTCTTCTTCTTCTTCTAAAAACATTTTTAAATACAGAAAGGATCCAGATGCTTTGTTGGTCATACACTCTGCACGGGTCTGATTTAAAGTCCCAAATGAGTGCGAGCATACCCACACACGTACCTAAATTAACTGCTGTAGCCTTTTACTGCCCTCAAAAACAAAAGCAAAAACACTGACAATTATACAGGGACAAAACCGCTTTTGATTTGACGTCATTTACAAAATGAAAAAAATGAATAAAAACGAGGAGAAAAAAAAAGGGGAAAAAATATGTTGGGGAGTGGGGATCGGTGTAAATAGTCTCCTTGTTATAAGTGCTCACACAAAGCATGGCGACACTTCTCAATGTGATTAACGAAGACCAAACTCGTATGGCAACATTTCAGTAGGTCTAAAGCAGACCCTAGCCTCACCCACAAGCACGATATTTCAAGGTGACTACAGAAGACCAAGCTTGATCCAGACAATGCGTGGCAACACTTCTCAATGTGGTTAAAGAGGACCATGCTTGATCCAGACAATGCGTGGCAACACTTCTCAATGTGATTAAAGAGGACCATGCTTGATCCAGACAATGCGTGGCAACACTTCTCAATGTGATTAAAGAGGACCAAGCTTGATCCAGACAATGCGTGGCAACACTTCTCAATGTGATTAAAGAGGACCAAGCTTGATCCAGACAAAGCATGGCTACACTTCACTGTGTCTAAAGACCAAGCTTGATCCAGACAAAGCATGGCTACACTTCACTGTGTCTAAAGACCAAGCTGGATCCAGACAAAGCATGGCTACACTTCACTGTGTCTAAAGACCAAGCTGGATCCAGACAAAGCATGGCAACTCTTCTCAATGTGATTAAAGAAGACCAAACTTGATACAGGCAATGTATGGCAATATTTCAGTAGGTCTAAATCACACCCTAGCCTCATCCACAAACACGATATTTCAAGGTGACTAAAGAAGACCAAGCTTGATTCACACAATGCGTGGCAACACTTCAACGTGTCTAAAGAAGACCGTGGCAACATTTCAGTACGTCTGAAAGAGACCCTGTTGTTTGATCCAGACAATGCCTGGCAACATTTCAGTACGACTGAAAGAGACCCTGTTGTTTGATCCAGACAATGCCTGGCAACATTTTAGTACGACTGAAAGAGACCCTGTTGTTTGATCCAGACAATGTCTAGCAACATTTCAACTTGTCACGTGTCTGAAGCAGATCCTGGCAACATTTTAGCGTGTCTAAAGCAGACCATGGCAACATTTTAATGTGTCTAAAACGGACCATGGCAACATGTCAATGTGTCTAAACCAAACCATGGCAACATGTCAGTGTGTCTAAAGCAGACAATGGCAACATGTCAGTGTGTCTAAAGCAGACCATGGCAACATGTCAGTGTGTCTAAAGCAGACAATGGCAACATGTCAGTGTGTCTAAACCAGACCATGGCAACATGTCAGTGTGTCTAAAGCAGACCATGGCAACATGTCAGTGTGTCTAAAGCAGACCATGGCAACATTTTAAGGTGTCTAAACCAGACCATGGCAACATTTCAGTGTGTCTAAAGTAGACAGTGGCAGCATTTCAACGTGTCTAACACAGACCATGGCAATGTTTCCTTGTGTCTAACGCAGCCATACTTTGAAACACACACACACACACATTCTCACAAAGAAAAATCAAACACATCTCATCAGATCATTTTTCAATTACTTGGGCAGGTTTGAAAATACACAGAAAACTCCTCACTGCCCCCCCCCCCTCCCCCCAAGCCTACCCCATCCAACCCCGCCCCCCCCCCCCACCCCCCCACCCACCCACCCAAAAAAATCCAAAGCAACATGGACTATACAAAACGACAAGGATAAGGCTCCAGCAGAACAATTATGAGCTAAACAGAGTTACACTGGACAGGAAAACGAACATAGCTCAACCAAGAACAAATAAATGGCTTAGATTTTAACTGCATTTTTCATCGTTTTTGGCCGTTTAGCTGTTGTTCAAGTGCCGTTTCGTAGCTTGAC
>CAUZXP010000005.1:63192-70692 GCA_963584105.1 Alviniconcha strummeri
TGAATGAAGTGACCTTGGATCAGGCCGTTGGGCCAGGCAGGTGGTTGCCACTGGAGACGAACTTGACCTTCGGACACCACCTCCGCCTCCAGGTTTTCCGGCCGGGAGGGAACTGAAAGGCAGAAATAACTATACTTTATTCATCCCAGCGGGAAATTAAAGCTGTCATTCAACTGCACAACATAGAACATATAATAATTCTATGACAATAATGCAGGCCAAAAAAAAAAATTAAGCCAATCTCAGAGGCTCGTGTGAGCATGGACGGCATACATGGGTACAAGAATAGCCCACATGTGTACAAACATTGGTCTGCAAGCGTACTCATGTGCAAGTGGTTGCAGAGACCTTCGATCTTGACGTCCGGTCAACAACCACACAGGGTCACTCCAGGACGGACAACACATTCAAAAGAATTTAAGAGTTTTCTACACCAGTTCCAATGGGTCTCCACTGGCCAGCAAGTCTTCCTCAACATGTTGTAGCTGACTCAGCAACCAACGCAGTCACATAATTACGGTGTATTCTCGTGTCATCAGGACAAACAGTCATTATCACAGTGTATTCTAGTGTCAGTCGTAATTACATTATAATCTTGTCAGAAGAAACACAGTCACAATTACAGTGATTATAATCTTGTCAGAAGAAACAGTCACAATTACAGTGTGTTATAATCTTGTCAGGACAAACACAGTCACAATTACAGTGGAATCTAGTGTCGTCAGGAGAAACACAATCACAATTACAGTAGATTCTAGTGTCATCAGGAGAAACACAGTCACAATTACAGTGGATTATTGTCTAGTCAGGACAAACACAGTCACAATTACAGTGGATTCTAGTCACATCAGGAGAAACACAGTCACAATTACAGTGGATTATTGTCTAGTCAGGACAAACACAGTCACAACTGACGATTTCCGGAAATAACAGGCAAAGATAATTTGACAGTGTTTTCTTACTCCGGGAGAGTGAAGTCCCCTGAATGACGGCGGCAGCTGAGAAGAGCCGACCTGTGACAGTTTTAGATCTTCAGGCATGGACCTGTTATAATTTATGCTAGACTGGTTGGGGGAAACCTACTATCCAATCTGCATGTTCCCCACGAACAGTGAACAGTGAGCGCTTGATCGGCATTTCTGATGCCTTTTCTGCCTTTGTTTACGATTATCCGAAATCTTGCCCACATGCTCACTGTACCCCCAACAAAAGCGTGCCTACTCTGCGCTACACCCGCAGGCCTGGACCTGTATATACAGGCCATGCCTGTAGGCACTTACCAAGCGTAGTTCCCTGGATTTCCAAAGATCGTCTATTACAGTGGATTCTAGTCTCATCAGGAGAAACAGTCACAATTACAGTGGATTCAGTCTCATCAGGAAAAACACAGTCACAATCACAGTGGATTTAGTCTCGTCAGGAGAAACACAGTCACAATCACAGTGGATTTAGTCTCGTCAGGAGAAACACAGTCACAATCACAGTGGATTTAGTCTCATCGGGACAAACAACTCACCATCCTCTTTGGTCTGCACCAGAATGGGATGGCTGTAGGGGCCCTGGATGTCGTCGCTGTGCGCCGACACGGAGATGTTGTACAGCGTGAAGGGCTGCAAGTTGTCCACGGTGGCTATGTTGCTGTGGCTGAAACAACACCGCAAACTACCCGTTATCTTCATTCTTTGTAGCTCAGTGTTCAGTTCCAGATGAAACAACACCACAAACTACCCGTTATCTTTGTAGCTCAGTGTTCTGTTCCAGCTGAAACAACACCGCAAACTACCCGTTACCTTTGTAGCTCAGTGTTCCGTTCCAGCTGAAACAACACCGCAAACTACCCGTTATCTTTGTAGCTCAGTATTCAGTTCCAGCTGAAACAACACCGCAAACTACCCGTTATCTTTGTAGCTCAGGTTTCCGTTCCAGCTGAAACAACACCGCAAACTACCCATTATCTTTGTAGCTCAGTGTTCTGTTCCAGCTGAAACTACACTGCAAACTACCCGTTATCTTTGTAGCTCAGGTCTTTCGGTTGTTCCATCCCAGCTGAAACAACACCACAAACCACCCATTATCTTTGTAGCTCAGTCTTTTTGGTTGTTTCGTCCAACTGAAACATTACAAACCACCTGTTATCCTTGTAGTCCATTCAGTTCTATTCCAGCACAAACCGCTATCTTTGGAGCTCGGTCCTTTTGGTTCTTCTGTTCCAGCTGAAACACTGCCACAAACCACCCATTATCTTTGGAGCTCGGTCCTTTTGGTTCTTCTGTTCCAGCTGAAACACTGCCACAAACCACCCATTATCTTTGGAGCTCGGTCCTTTTGGTTCTTCTGTTCCAGCTGAAACACTGCCACAAACCACCCATTATCTTTGTAATTCAGTCTTTTCAGTTGTCCAGTCCTAGCTGAAACAACACCACAAGCTACCAGTTATCTTTGTAGGTTAGTCTTTCCATTTATTCCATCCTAGTGGAAACACCACAAACCACCAGTTATCTTTGTAGCTCAGTCCTACCAGTTGTTCCATCCTTGCTGGAAAAACACCACAAACCACCAGTTATCTTTGTAGCTCAGTCCTTCCAGTTGTTCCATCCTTGCTGGAAAAACACCACAAACCACCAGTTATCTTTGTAGCTCAGTCCTTCCAGTTGTTCCATCCTTGCTGGAAAAACACCACAAACCACCAGTTATCTTTGTAGCTCAGTCCTACCAGTTGTTCCATCCTTGCTGGAAAAACACCACAAACCACCAGTTATCTTTGTAGCTCAGTCCTTCCAGTTGTTCCATCCTTGCTGGAAAAACACCACAAACCACCAGTTATCTTTGTAGCTCAGTCCTTCCAGTTGTTCCATCCTTGCTGGAAAAACACCACAAACCACCAGTTATCTTTGTAGCTCAGTCCTACCAGTTGTTCCATCCTTGCTGGAAAAACACCACAAACCACCAGTTATCTTTGTAGCTCAGTCCTTCCAGTTGTTCCATCCTTGCTGGAAAAACACCACAAACCACCAGTTATCTTTGTAGCTCAGTCCTACCAGTTGTTCCATCCTTGCCGGAAAAACACCACAAACCACCAGTTATCTTTGTAGCTCAGTCCTTCCAGTTGTTCCATCCTTGCTGGAAAAACACCACAAACCACCAGTTATCTTTGTAGCTCAGTCCTACCAGTTGTTCCATCCTTGCCGGAAAAACACCACAAACCACCTGTTATCTGTGCAGCTCCGCATGCAATTTTAGTGGTCCCGGGGAAAAGAAATCTGAAATAAAGCTGACTGCATGCTAGTCTTCTGAAACAAGATGCCAGCACACAAAAGATTACACAAAAGAAGGCTGAAAATTTGCACATAATGTTATGCGCTGTCCTGTGAACTAAAACCAGCATTCTTTTGAACGCTCCGTGCGGTGGGATCTTACTCGTGACGGTCCAGACCGCTGGATCAGCGGACATTCCCAAGCCTTGGGGCCGTTCCTGCTCACTCTCTGACCCAAAGAAAAACCGCACATGCAACTGACCTGGTTTTGAGAATGAGGGACTGGGTGGCGATGCCCTTGCAGCGACCTTCAAGCACCATGGACTCCAGCGCCTCGCAGCGCACGGTGTAGTGCGTGACGGGCAGGGCCGCGCTCAGACCCTTGGCGGAGTACATCCAGGACAGGGCGACCGCATCCGGCTTCAGCGGCTGGGCGTCCAGGTTGTAGGGGGCCGCCAGGTGGCGCTGTGCGGCTGGCAGGGAGATGTTGCCTGGCAAACAGCACAGAGTGATTAAATGCCAGGAGACCTGCAGCCGAGTCAGTGGCGCACTCCAAGCGCAGTTTTAATAGTAATAATGGGTACTTCAGAGCACCTGACCCACACAGGGCCCCAAGTGCTTACATATTCTTTAAATGTACGTATCTCTTTCTCTCTCCCTTGCTGTAACCATCACCATCATCGTCATCATCATCAGGGGCAGGGATGGCTCAGTGGTTAGAGCGCCGGACTTGTGACTGAAAGGTCATGGGTTCGAATCCCTGCTGGAGCGGCGGGAGAATTTTCTTCTCCCGGGTCAACTTTCTGTGCTGACTCTTATTTCGGTATCCGTTCCACCCCCGTGTTGCCGCAGTAGCACATAAAAGACCCCGGTCATTCTGCCAAAAGTGCACGTGGCAGGTTACAGCTAAACACACATGCACCTTACGTATGTGGCTTTGCTTGAAGTGACATGGTGCATGGTTGTATGGTGTACACAGGACTTGCACCGAGACGGCTGCAGTTTCATGTGGCACCAGCCATGCCAGCACTGTAAGTACACCACTTTGGTGGTTATTCAAAAAAAAAGTAACAAAATGTGCTACAAAGCTAGAACCACATGCGAGCGCAGTGAGTCTGCTCAAGAGAGCGGAGAATAGCGCTATATAAGCCATCATCTATCTATCACCATCATCATCATCATCATCCTACTGATGAGGGTAGCCTACACAACACCATCATCCTCGTCACATTGTCGTCACTGTCATCACCACCACCACCACCACCATCACTGTCATTGTTATCATCATCATCTACACACCATCATCATCATCAACATCATCATGCTAATGAGGGCAGCCTACACAACACCACCATCATCATCATCCTTCGTCATCATTGTTGTCATCGTCATCATCCTCATCCTGCTGATAAGGACAGCCAACACGACCCCTCCTCCACGTACCGGTGCGGATGTAGCTCCAGGGCCAGCTCTCGTCGTGCACACCTGGTCTGTCTCCTTTGAAGGTGGCCATCATGCGGACCCGGTACTCACGGTTCTCCTCCAGGTCTGTCAACCAGCCAGGTATCAGTCAAACACTGGTGTGTGTGTGTGTGTGTGTGTGTGTGTGTGTGTGTGTGTGTGTGTGTGTGTGTGTGTGTGTGTGTGTGTGTATGTGTGTGTATGGGGGGGGGGGGTATGTGTGTGTGTGTGTGTGTGTGTATGGGTGGGGTGTGTGTGTGTGTGTGTGTGTGTGCGTGAGTGTATGCGTGTGTGTGTGTGTGTGTGTGTGTGTGTGTATGTGTGTGTGTGGGGGGGGGGGGGGGAGGGGGAGGATGTGTGTGTGTGTGTGTGTATGTGTATGTGTGTGTGAGTGTGAGTGTGTGTGTGTGTGTGTGTGTGTGTATGTGTGTACATGTGTGTGAGTGTGTGTATGTGTGTGTGTGTGTGTGTGTGTGTATGTGTGTGTACATGTGTGTGAGTGTGTATGTGTGTGTGAGTGTGTGTGTGTGTGTATTTGTGTATGTGTGTGTACATGTGTGTGAGTGTGTGTATGTGTGTGTGAGTGTGTGTGTGTGTGTGTGTGTGTGTGTGTGTGTGTGTGTGTGTGTGTATGTGTGTATGTGTGTGTATGTGTGTATGTGTGTGTACATGTGTGTGAGTGTGTGTATGTGTGTGTGTGTGAGTGTGTGTGTGTGTGTGTATGTGTGTGTGTGTGTGTGTGTGTGTGTGTGTGTGTGTGTGTGTGTGTGTGTGTGTGTATGTGTGTGTACATGTGTGTGAGTGTGTGTATGTGTGTGTGAGTGTGTGTGTGTGTATGTGTGTATGTGTGTGTACATGTGTGTGAGTGTGTGTATGTGTGTGTGAGTGTGTGTGTGTGTGTGGGTGGGTGTGTGTGTGTGTGTGTGCATGCATGTATGTGTGCCACAATCACCTGGCAAGCAAGTAACCGCCCAGTACACACAAGCCACCTAAAGGTATCGCTCAGTCCCCTGGCAAGCAAGAAACTGCACAGTACACACATTCCACCTAAAGGTACCACATATGATCACCTGGCACAAGGCTGTTCCCAGATGCCTCTTTAGTTAGAGCCAGTGCCCCATAATCTAGGTCAGCTACACAGGTGGCCCCACTTGAGATATCCGATAGCTGAGCGGTCCGGCCACGGACATGCTGCTGCTGCTGCCAGCAGTAAATTATAGCAGCCGTCTTTCACCCCCTCCCTTTCCCAGCGCCATCTCACCACACAGTTGTACAGCAGACCATTGAAAAGTTCTTATTTTGAAGTTTACACAGACACCAAATACGTTTGGTGCAATAGTTTTAGTTTTCATGCAGCAACAAAACCATTTCATGCAAAAATCACACAAAACATCACATTGTGCACAGTACACACACGAAAAGTACGAAACGTATGCGATTATTGAGGTGCTGCTTTTGTTCTCAACAAAACAACATATATACATCACAACATCAATATATCTGCTACAGGAAGCACTCATTTAAAATCAGGCCCAACTCTCAGAGAAAAACTCACAGGGGGTGTAAACTGAGTATACCATTTTGGCAAGAGGGCCTTTCATGCAAACTATGAAAATGTGCACAGTACACACATAAAACGTACAAAACAAAGCAACATTGAAAAACAGCAAACATGCATCACAACATCAATATGTTCACTACTGGAAACACTCACTTAAAATACAGAAAGCACCCTGTACACTCAGCTGCCCACAAGTTAAAAATTAGAAGCAGCCGGCTAGTACTGACCACTGCTGGTACTGACCTAGATTCCACTGATAGAGCAGCTATCTGGGGAGCTAAAAATAGCTCAGAGAGTGAGCCGCTAAAGCGCCCCCTTTTTAAGCCTGTGGAACAGCCGTGGGCAAGTAAGTAACTGCATGGTACACAATCGCCACCAAAGGTATCACACGCAATCACCTGGCAAGCAAGTAACTGCAAGGTACACAAACTCAACCTAAAGGCACCGCACACAATCACCTGGCAAGCACGTAACTGCCCAATACACGCACTCCATCTAACGGTACCACACCTAATCACATGGCAAGCAAGTAACTGCATGGTACACACGCTCCACCTAAAGGTACACACACAATCACCTGGCAAGCAAGTAACTGCCCAGAACACAAACTCCACCTTAAGGTACTGCACACAATCACCTGGCAAGCAAGTAACTGCCCAGAACACAAACTCCACCTTAAGGTACTGCACACAATCACCTGGCAAGCAAGTAACTGCCCAGAACACAAACTCCGCCTTAAGGTACTGCACACAATCACCTGGCAAGCAAGTAACTGCCCAGAACACAAACTCCACCTTAAGGTACTGCACACAATCACCTGGCAAGCAAGTAACTGCCCAGCACACAAACTCCACCTTAAGGTACTGCACACAATCACCTGGCAAGCAAGTAACTGCCCAGCACACAAACTCCGCCTTAAGGTACTGCACACAATCACCTGGCAAGCAAGTAACTGCCCAGAACACACCTGTGAGCAGGAGCCTGTCCTGATTGGCATCAACCGTGACCTCATCCACCTGCTCGGAGCTGCTGAGGCCGTAGTACACCTTGTAGGAGGCAATGTCGTCTTTCCGCCGGTGGCGGATGTGGAAGTCGGACCAGTCGAGGGAGATGGAGGAGTTGCTGATGTACGACAGAGTCAGGGCCGGGAAACCTGCCAAAAGAATATATATATAAAAATCAGCACACCTTCCTTCCCCCACCCTGAATTCAGCTTTTTTCCGC
>CAUZXP010000005.1:78077-88733 GCA_963584105.1 Alviniconcha strummeri
ACAGCACTCACCCAACACAACACTCACCCAAATACAGCACTCACCCAGATACAACACTCACCCAAATACAGCACTCACCCAGATACAACACTCACCCAAATACAGCACTCACCCAACACAACACTCACCCAAATACAGCACTCACCCAACACAACACTCACCCAAATACAGCACTTACCCAACACAACACTCACCCAAATACAGTACTCGCCCAACACAACACTCACCCAAATACAGCACTCACCCAACACAACATTCACCCAGCACAACACCCACCTAACACAACACTCACCCAAATACAGCACTCACCCAACACAACACTCACCCAAATACAGCACTCACCCAACACAACACTCACCCAAATACAGCACTCACCCAACACAACACTCACCCAAATACAGCACTCACCCAACACAACATTCACCCAGCACAGCACTCATCCAGCACAACACTCACCCAACACTCAACCAAAACAACTCACCTAACACAACATTCACCCAACACCAATCTCTCACCCAACACCACGTTCTCCCACAACACAACACTCACCCAACACCGATCTCTCACCCAGCACCTATCTCTCCCCCAGCACCGATCTCTCACCCAACACAACACTCACCCATCATAGATCTCTCACCAACACCAATCTCTCACACAACACCAATCTCTGACCCAACACTGAATTCTCCGCAGACAAACACAACACCGGCTTACCCAGCACAATCAACCTGCTGGACACGGAGACAGCCGAGTGAATGTGGCTGCAAGTGTACGTGCCAACGTGGTCCCTGGAAGCTCGGTGGATGCGTAGGCTCCCCCAAGGCAAGAGCGTAAAGTCGGCCGATGTCTCAATTGGCAGGACAGTGTTCGGATCTGACTCCGCTGGAAAAACATGCAGGAGCATCAGGCAATATTAAAAAAGGTCTTGTCGCTTTCAGAAAACATTATTCCAGGTAATTTTGGGTTTGCTAAGAGTTAGCAAACAGTGACCATTCCACAATGACATGCATGGCCTGCTGGCCCACTGTGCAGGGCCACAACTCGCTGAAAGGACTAAAAGCTAAACACCTGTGCAGTAACATCATCAGAACAGCTTCTTCTGCACCCTGGTTACCCATTTCAAACATTTAGCATATGCATCCTGTGCTGTCACCGGTGTACAATTGTACAAGTCAGAAAACAATGACCACAGACACAACCACACACACACACACACACCACACACACACACACACACACACACACACACATGCACACCACACACACACACACACACACACACACACACACACACACACACACACACACACACACACACACACACACAAAATGCATATTTAAAAATTCTTATCATATAATAATAACGGAAATTTGTAAAGCGCCTCCCTGCAGCTCAAAGCACTGAACAAGCATACACACGTATTGTACATCGAGATGGAAAATGTTATAATTTTTTTTTTAAAGGAATCAACAAGGGTTCAAGCATAACTAATCAAAAGATGCACACACACACACACACACACACATACACACACACACACACACACACACACACACACACACACACACATACACACACACACACTCACACACATACACACACTCACACGCACACACAAACACACACACGCACACAGGTACACACACACACACACAAACACACACACACAATAATGTAAACCCTTTCTCAAATCCAATCCAGAAACTCAGTCCACACAATATCAAGAGCAATGTCAGACTCTTCACCTTTCAACACCTCCGCCTGAGCAAATCCAGGAAACAGCCAAGCGCAATTCCCCATCAACGGCACAACATTAAACCATCCTCTTCGGTCATTTCCAAAAAAAATCACAAACTTTGAACTTTATAGCATAAAGACTATACCATCGATTCAAACTTGGTAAACATGAAAATGATACTATAAAAAGGAAGTAGCATATTTGAAATGCGCCATGGGTAAGGCTACAAGTGAAAGTATGCGACTGTGTGTTCAGTGGGCCATGCTGGGTGGTTCTGGGACAGCATGCACCTCATACTTCCGGAAGGCCAGCTCGGGTGGTTCAGTGTGGGTAATGGGTCAAGACACTGACCAGTCACTTAAAATACTGACCGGTTACTTCAGACACACTTAAGTCACTGATCAGTCCCTTATGACACACTTCAGGCACTGACCGGTCATTTCAGAAACTGACCAGTCACTTCAGACACTGACCAGTCACTTCAGACACTGACCAGTCACTGAAACCACTGACCGGTCACTTAAGACACACTTTAAGTCACTTGAGACAATGACCGGTCACTTAAGACACACTTAAGGTCACTTGAGACACTGACCGGTCACTTACAACACACTTAAAGTCACTTGAGACACTGACCAGTCACTTAAGACACTTGCCAGTCACTCAAAGACACTGACTGGTCACGTAAGACATTGACCTGTCACTTAAGACACTGACCTGTCACTTAAGACACTGACCAGTCACTTAAGACACTGACCAGTCACTTAACACACTTAAGACACTGACCAGTCACTTAAGACACTGACCTGTCACTTAAGACACTGACCTGTCACTTAAGACATGGACCTGTCACTTAAGACACTGACCGGTCACTTAAGACGCTGACCGGTTTAAGACACTGACCGGTCACTTAAGACACTGACCGGTTGCTTAAAACACTGACCGGTCACTAATTAAGACACTGACCAGTCACTACACTGACCAGTCACTGACACTAAGACACTGACCAGTTCGAGTCCAGCTGATAGTATGGGGGTGAAACACACGGGGCACGCACTGAAGGTCCACAGAGTCCCCCACCAGCACGGATGTCACGTTGCGAGGGGTCAGCAAGAAGTGAGCCACCTGCGGCCTGGTGTCTGAAAATAAAAACACTGGTCATGTCTTTTACCGTTGTCAGCCACAGACTCAAATCACGGCAATTTCTGCATGGCGCTTCTTCTGGGTTTGTTGCTATCACCAACTCAGTGATCACGCTGGACATTTTTCAAACCAGCGTGACATCTGTAAGGTGGTGAATGTGGTTCATGGGAAGTGGTTAGATGAGTCATAGTAACTGGTCAGATTCAGGGTTGTCCATATTACTGCTAGAACTGAACTAGCAAACACCCAACCTAGTTCCTTTCCCATCTACTGCACACACACGCACACACACACACACACACACAGAGGCACACACACACACACACACACACACACACACACGTACACACACACAGAGGCACACACACACACACACACACACACACACACACACACACACATACACACACACACACACACACACACACACACACACACACACACACAGAGGCACACACACACACACTACTCAAACATGCACACATACACACACATGCACACACACACATGCACACACACACACACACACACACACACACACACACACACACATGCACACACACACACACACACACACACACACACACGCTATATGCACTCCCTCAATATGCTGTGTTGTTTTCTTAGAACCGGTCAAACAAAACAACAACCAGTATGTGCTAATCTTAACCAGTAAAATAGCAAAAATTACCAATTAACGCAAAGCCTGTAACCGCCACAGGTAGTTACCTGCTCCCTCCCTCCAACCTGTAGCTAACTGTCAACAGATTACATATGTTCGTTCTACAAGCAAAAGTACTGTTTTGCTTCAAATTTGAGCTCCTGAAGGGTACAGTCATGTCGGTTAGCTTTTACCAATGAAGACCAGAAAAAGGTTGGCTTGTGACACAATCCACACTTCTGCCATGCATACAAGCCTTGTTCAGGAGGTCAGAGACTCCGTCAAAATGGCACTGCTCAGGGACGTATTTTCATGACAGATAAAAGGTAAAAAAATAAATTAAAAAAAAGCTACTTCCTAATCTTATTAGGACAAAACACAACATGCAAATTTTCAGGGTAATCCCCTTTATCAAGCTACAAAATGACACTTACACAACAGTTAGATACGTAATGCGTTATTAAATTAGGTTGTGTATTGTACTGTTTCATGTATGGCGCTTTGACAGTTTCAGCCTCACACCTGTACAATCACACAGGGATCTGGCACATTTATTCTTTTTTATTATCATAAAATCCACCAACTGGTTCATCGCGGAAGCAGGGTTCCAAAGATGTCTGTCTGAATGCTGCGTCACACACTTTCCAGCCATGAACGTGTCTGAGCGCTACTCACTGTTGGTGACGACGAGGGTTGCGGGGCGACTATTACGCCACTGTGGTGAGGATGGCATGTCGTCGTGGACAAAGTTGTAGAAGTTCTTGTTGGTGACCTGACACTGGTACGTCCCAGAATCCCCCACCTGCGCGTCCACGATCAGCAGGCCCCCGTCCATGGGGATGTACCGGGGACTGAAACAGTCAACCACAGTCAGGAAACAGGTCAACCAGTTAGGAAACGGTCAACCACAGTCAGGAAATTGTCAACCAATCTGGAAACAAGTCAACCACAATCAGAAAACAAGTCAACCCCAATCAGAAAACAAGTCGAGCACAGTCAGGAAGCACTCAATCAATCAGGAAACAGTCAACCAGTCAGAAAAACAAACAACCACAGTCAACCAGTCAGGAACCAAGTCAATCATAGCCTGGAAACAGTCAACCACTGAGGAAACAGTCAACCAGCCAGAAAAACAATCAACCACAGTCAGCCACAGTCAAGAAACAGTCAACCAATCAGGAAACAAGTCAACCACAGTCAAGAACCAATCAGCCAAACAGGAAACAGTCAACCAGTCAGAAGAAAAAGAAAAAAACGAAAGAAAAAAAACCCAGTCAACCCCAGTCAGGAAACAAGTCAGCTACTCACTTGTCATCGACCTTGAGCAAGGACGCGTCCTTTTCCCAGACCACCATCAGGTCGTGGGGAGAGGCCTGAATCTGACAGGGCAGGTAAAAGCTCTCGCCGACGTCTACCATGCCCCCCCTGGGCTCCACCGTGAAATTCCTCCCCAGACCTGAAGCAGCGCCAGTCACGCAGTCGTCACAAGGAGGAGGAGGAAGTGGAGAAATGATGAGCCTGTCCGCATCGCCAATCCCCCCTTCCTCCTCCCCCACCCCCACCCCCCCCCCCCCCAACCAAATCGGTACAAGTTACAGAATGTTATAAACTTTGGACGCCTCCAAATCTCTAACATCTGATGCATTCAGGATCAATGCTCATTTAACATTAGAGATTCAGGCCCATCCCTCACTAACACTAGACTGTGATTCAGCTTTATCCCTTGCTAACATTAGTGATTCAGTCCTATCCCTTGCTAACATTAGTGATTCGGCCCTGTCCCTTGCTAACATTAGTGATTCAGCCCTATCCCTTGTTGACACAAGACCATGATTCAGCTCTATCCCTTGCTAGCATTAGACTGTGATTCAGCCCTACCCCTTACTAACACTGGTGATTCAGGCCTGCCCCTCACTGAAATTAGACTGTGATTCAGCCATGCCTCTTGCTAACATTAGTGATTCAGCCCAATCCCTTACTAACATTAGTGATTCAGCCCTATCCCTAGTTAGCATTAGTGACTCAGCACAATTCCTTGCTAACGTTAGACTGTGATTCAGCCCTATCCCTTACTAACATTAGCGATTCAGCCATATCCCTTGTTAGCATTAGTGATTCAGCACAATTCCTTGCTAACATTAGACTGTGATTCAGCCCTATCTCTTACTAACATTAGTGAGTGGTTCAGCCCTATCCCTTGCTAACATTAGTGAGTAATTCAGCCCTATCCCTTGCTAACACTGGACCATGATTCAGTCCTATCCCTTGCTAACTTTCTAACATTAGACTGTGATTTGCTAACGTTCTAACATTAGACTGTGATTCAGCCCTATCCCTTGCTGACATTAGTGATTCAGCCCTATCCCTTGCTAACATAAGATATCCATTCAGCCCCATCCCTTGCTAACATTAGACAGCAATTCAAACCCAACCCTCACTAACATCAGACACCGGTCCATATGGATATATATCCCTCGTCATGCTAGACCTGTCTTTCCTCACTAATGTCAGACACCGGTCCATATGGATATATATCCCTCGTCATGCTAGACCTGTCTTTCCTCACTAACGTCAGACACCGGTCCATATGGATATATATCCCTCGTCATGCTAGACCTGTCTTTCCTCACTAACGTCAGACACCGGTCCATATGGATATATATATCCCTCGTCATGCTAGACCTGTCTTTCCTCACTAATGTCAGACACCGGTCCATATGGATATATATCCCTCGTCATGCTAGACCTGTCTTTCCTCACTAACGTCAGACACCGGTCCATATGGATATATATATCCCTCATCATGCTAGAACTGTCTTTCCTCACTAACGCCAGACACTGGTCCATATGGATATATATCCCTCGTCATGCTAGACCTGTGTTTCCTCACTAACGTCAGACACCGGTCCATATGGATATATATCCCTCGTCATGCTAGAACTGTCTTTCCTCACTAACATCAGACACAGAGTCTGGGCCACAGCACTAGAGATTTTGGCCCTCCCCTCACTAACATCAGACACAGAGTCTGGGCCACAGCACTAGAGATTTTGGCCCTCCCCTCACTAACATCAGACAGATTCAGACAGATAATCCCTCACCACACTAGAACTGTTGGCCCTTCCCTCATTAACATCAGACACAGACTCAAGCCCACAACACTAGAGATTTTGGCCCTTCCCTCACTAACATCATACAGATTCAAATAGCTATATGGCTCATCACACTAGAAGTGCTGGCCCACCTGTCAATATAACATCAACAAAGATTCAGGCCCGCAACACTAGAGATTTTGGCCCTTCCCTCACTAACATCAGATTCTGATAGCTATATCCCTCATCACACAAGCACTGTTGGCCCTCCCATCACTAACATCAGACACAGATTCAAGCCCGCAACACTAGAGATTTGGGTCCTTTCCTCACTAACATCAGACACAG
Organism: Alviniconcha strummeri; assembly: GCA_963584105.1. Classification (NCBI taxonomy): domain Eukaryota; kingdom Metazoa; phylum Mollusca; class Gastropoda; family Provannidae; genus Alviniconcha; species Alviniconcha strummeri. The sequence continues at coordinate 85,061 of CAUZXP010000005.1, forward strand.
ATCCAGGCCTACAACACTAACAGATATTCGCCCTTCTCTCACTAACATCAGACAGATTCTGATAGATATATCCCTCATCACACTAGAACTGTCGGCCTTTTCCTCACTAACATCAGACAGATTCAGGCCCTCATCTTACTTGCAATGAACAGCTGCAGTCTCTGGGCAAGCACCGTCCCGACTGAGTTGGTGACGTAACACTCATACATTCCTTCATCAGACATCTTCAGCTTGCCCTTCACGCGATGCGCAATTTTACGGATGTGCAATGTCCCATTGGGATGGACATAACGTCGACCTTTGGGGGACCTGTGGGACACAGCAGAATGCAGATATAACTGTACATCGACCTTTGGGGGACCTGCGAGACACCGGAGAATGTGAATAGAACCATACATCGACCTTTGGGGGACCTGCGAGACACCGGAGAATGTGAATAGAACCATACATCGACCTTTGGGGGACCTGCGAGACACCGGAGAATGTGAATAGAACCATACATCGACCTTTGGGGGACCTGCGAGACACCGGAGAATGTGAATAGAACCATACCTCGACCATTGGGGGACCTGCGAGACACCGGAGAATGTGAATAGAACCATACCTCGACCTTTGGGGGACCTGCGAGACACCGGAGAATGTGAATAGAACCATACCTCGACCTTTGGGGGACCTGCGAGACACCGGAGAATGTGAATAGAACCATACCTCGACCTTTGGGGGACCTGCGAGACACCGGAGAATGTGAATAGAACCATACCTCGACCTTTGGGGGACCTGCGAGACACCGGAGAATGTGAATAGAACCATACCTCGACCTTTGGGGGACCTGCGAGACACCGGAGAATGTGAATAGAACCATACCTCGACCTTTGGGGGACCTGCGAGACACCGGAGAATGTGAATAGAACCATACCTCGACCTTTGGGGGACCTGCGAGACACCGGAGAATGTGAATATAACCATACATCAACCTTTGGGGATGTGTGGGACACAGCAGAATGCAGATTATATATCAACTGAACTTGGTGTACACATAAAAATAATAATAATAATAAAGAACACTTAGAGCACCTAACCTGCACAGGGCCTACACATGCGTTACATGTACATGTTGTCAAAATTCAATGCACACAACACAATCATGCACACACACACACACACGCATGCATGCATGCACACACACACACACGCATGCACACATGCGTACCCACACACACACACACTCATATAATTATCAGGGCAATGGGACTGAAGAAAGGTTTTTAAAATTAATAAAAAGAGCAAGGTTTTCAAGGAAGAGTTAAAAGAACTGACAGACGTGAAATGATGGACAGAAACAGGGGATAATTTTTTTTAATAAGGTTGAGAGCAGTTCCTAAAATCTGGTCCCTTCAAATTTCTATCTTTTCTGAACTGTTCAAGACCAGTTTTGTTTTCAAATTCATAAGACCAAATTTAGACATCTGATTTTGAAATATCTGTTTTAATGGTAATTCATCAATCTGTTAATTATGACCAAAACGTTGCCCTAGAAATTACTCCAACACAGTTATACTTGTACATTTCTCTCTTAATAAGACTGACCCCTGCTACTCTTAAACTGTGGGAATTCCAATTTCCATCCACTGACCAAAATATTTTTATGCCTGAAATTCCATCATGATCACTCACCTAATTCACCGTACGAGATGCATACATGTACTCTTCAAACTTCATAGTTTGGTTACCACGGTACAGCTATTTCATGATAGAACTGACATCAGTCAAAGTATGAAGCTGTCTAGCCAGTCGTAAGTAAACGTGGTGCTTAACATCCAAAGAAATCTGAAACAAGAACGACTACAGGTTAGTGATGTAAAACAAGATCCACACACATAAAAGGTTCAAAATAATGCTATTTATTGGGACGAAACACAACATGCAAATTTTGGGGGTAATCCATTTTATCAAGCGACAAAATGACACTCAAACAACTTAACAATCAAATGGTGAAAAATGATGAAAAATGACATGGAGAGTTAATCCACCGATCATGTACGTGCTTCCAAGCACCCGACATAGCTCAACCAAAACCGGAGAAGTGGATCAGCTCTCCATCTCATTTTTCACCATTTAATTGTTGTTTAAGCATTGTTTTGTAGCTTGATATAGGGGATTATCCCAAACGTTTTCATGTTCGTTTTGTCCTAATAAACAGTGTTATTCTGAAGATTTTATCCGTTTGAGTCTTGTTTTAGAACACTAGCAGTCATTCTTGTTTCAGATTTACAAAGTTATCTAGCTAGTTGCATAGCTGTCAACCCCTTTTGGGAGTAAACCTTAGTCCAGAGTTTGTGAACCTGGATTTCCCTTATGCAGGCCAGGGTCTTTGGTTTTGTTTTTTGCTGGTGGCAGTGGCATTTTGAATTCCAACTGGCATGTGGTAGTGGAAGGAAGAAGCAATGTTGTGTGAAATACACACATATATATATATATATGACTTCAAATCTCACTTCTGGTGAGATTTCTTGCCTATTGCACTAGTGCCTAGGCCAGTCAGCGTGCATTTGGTGATGGTGTGTGTTGGCTGCTCGTTCAACAGTTTTTCAATCTTTTCGCTCAGTTTAAAACAACAACAATATCTCATGAAAAGTATGTTTTCCTGTATCCATTTTCCAACATGGCCATATCCCCCAAAACTCATGATTTTTTTTATACCAGTAAACTGTACGGGTTGACTGGTACGTAGTTGTAAGTAAACATGGTGCTTAACATCCACAGAAACCATAAGGCTTATTAGGGACGGGGAGAACGGGGTGGTCATCCTGAGCTCCCCATCCCTAATAGTCCATATGGTCTCTGTGGATGGAAAGCAACACTGAACTTAATAATAATAATAAATAATTATGTACATTTATCATGCGTTCATTAATGCCCTGAGTGCTCACATGATGCATATTAACCTAAATACAATATTCTATACACACGTAGAGCACATATTTACATAAACGATTATATAATGGACACACACACACACACACACACACACACACACACACACACACACACACACACACATGCGAGCATACTCTCTGACTGTAGCAGAAACTGGATATTGATGTTAGCTGGGGCAGAAATACTGTGAGAAGAGGATGGTTTTCAATTTGGCTTTAAGAATGACAGGGTTGACGAGTGTCCTAGATCTTGTGGAATTGAATTCAAAATGTGGGGTCCAAAGCAAGAGAAGGTGCAAAAGCCATGAACAACTGTCTGACCTTGAGTGGATTTCATCTCCTCTTAACCTCCACATGTAGGTCAGGTTGCCGAGCTGGGGCTCCGAGGCTATGGCGCAGTCAAGGGACAGTGACGCTCGTCGGACCGTGACAACCACTCTGGGCTCTGCCAAAAGACCCAGGCCGGGGTCAAGGTCATCCCTGAAGTCACCATGGCAACAGTCTTCTTCTGCCGGACCAGACGCTTCTGTGGAGAAAAAGCAGAGCTGCTCAGTATGTGGGCCAATCAGCCATAAGACCCAGACCACGGTCAAGGTCATCCCTGACGTCACCATGGCAACAGTCTTCTTCATCTGGCATGCATGTAAATACAAGGTACATGAACTCCACTAATGGGGGGGGGGGGGGGGGGGGGTGCGTGTGTGTGTGTGTGTGTGTGTGTGTGGTGTGGTGTGGTG
>CAUZXP010000007.1:0-11251 GCA_963584105.1 Alviniconcha strummeri
CGCGCTGTCACCAGCTGATTCCTCAATGGCAGAAACCTGCAGGCAATTAAGTAATACCAAACGTACCCCCACCACAGCCCTCCTTCTACAATCCCCCCTCCCCCTCCTCTCCACCCTTCCCCCCTCCATTGCACACGCCACCTCCCCACACATGCACTTCACTCCTCCTCCTCTTCCTTCTAATACTGGCCGCCTCATCCGTCTTTCTCGTTTCGGTCTTCATCTTAAGAGATGGCAGAGCGCTCGCGCTCTTGTCGACCCCTCCAGCTTTCATCTGTTCCTGATTGCTTATAAATATTTGTGTATTATTTGCCCACAGATAGCGGAGGGTTAGTGAGTGTGATGAAGGGTAACCCGAAGGCTACATGAAGTAGGTAGGGGAGAGGAGGGGAAGAGAGGGAGAGGGTACTTACAGAGAACGGTGCAGATGTGGGGAGCAGGGAGGTGCGAAAGGGATGAGGTGTAGGGGTGTGGGGGAGGATGGTGGTGTTGATGGTGGTGGGGTGAGGGGGGGGGGGGGTTGCTATGTAGTTGAAGTTTCTCCATTTTCTGATCCCGGTTGTGGGGGATTGTTCGGCACTTGATGATGATGAGCTTGCTAGCTACGACCTCCTCTTTGATGGCTTTCTACTTTGTACACCTGCCTTCATTTCTACCCCCACCTCCCTTTTTCCTTCCTTTTTTTCTTTTCTTCTTTTTTTCTTCTTCTTTCCTTCCTTTTCTTTCCTCCTCCTCCTTCTTGTTCTTCTTCTTGTCCTTCTTCTCAAATCGAAGGCGTGTAGGTAACACGTGGAGGTAGACAAAAGTGGAGAAAGAAGTATCGCTATATTTTGATGGTTATTGTTAGTACATAGATGACTGCCTTAATTACAACAAAATCTTCTTCTTCTACTCACTTCTTCAGTTCCCGTTCTTCTTTCTCTCCCCCCTCTCTCTGTGGATTCCTGCCTGGGTGCGTGCGTGCGTGCAAGCGAGCGTGAGCGTGTGTGTGTGTGTATGTGTGTGTGTGTGTATGTGTGTGTGTGTGTGTGTGTGTGTGTGTGTGTGTGTATGTGTGTGTGTGTGTGTGTGTGTGTATGTGTGTGTGTGTGTGTGTCGGGGGGGGGGGGGGGGGGGATGTCCTCGGCAGTTGTGAAGGGGGTCATTGATGGTTGATGGTAAGCAAAAACGCTTACGATGGTCGCTTGTATTCTTTCTGCCGAGTTTCAGAGGCTTAGAGAGGAAATGCAGCGGTACCTGCCGGAGCACCATAAAACAGTTTTGCACGTTCAGTGTCCATCAAAAGTGTTCTGTTGTTGTAGACATCATTGTGCGTGCGTGCGTGCTTGCGGTCCTAAACACTGGGACTGGAATATAGAATATGATTTGTTTGTGGGGTATGGAAAACAGAAACAGTTTCAATTCGTTTTTCACCAAATGCAGGCACACCTGTAGGCCTGGCACTATCGTGTAGGTACTAGTCAAAACACGGTCGTAGCTTTCTTCGGACGCCACCCGGATTTAAAACGTCCACTTGTTATATGAACTCAGCGACCGTGAATCGAACTTGTTTGTTTGAATGTTGCTTTACGTCCACAGAAACCATAAGGTTTATTAGGGACGAGAAGCCCAGGATGGCCACCTCGACTTTCACACACCTCCCGAGCTCTGACTCGAACTCGACTCGTTACAACAACGTACATTACATAGCAAAGCAGGAAGAAGTGTGTTACTTGAAAGGTTTGTGAGGAATCCGTATGCACCCGCCCCTCTATTTTAGCCAGGATACTTATCGGTTTATCCCTACCTCGGCGCCAGATGCGATCAATCCTGAACCAACTTCACAGTCAATTGCTACACACCCTCAAATCGTTTCTGCGTGAACGCAGAGATAAAAACGGGCCATCGGCAAGGAACCGAAATCCTGGAAACATTAAAGTCATGTCAAATTTACAACACTAATGGGGAAAGTCTGTCTTATACGGGTCTCGTAATGCGCCTTTTACCTATTCCGGCAGCGGAAGGATGGTGGCGAGGAGGGTTGCGGGAGAGAGGTGGTGGTTGAGAGGATGGGGGAAGGGGGGTTTGGGGGAGAACCGGAGGAAAGGCTGGAGAGGAAGGCTGGGAAAGGGAGGGGGTGGAGGCAGGGTGAAGCTGGGACTTGGAATCAGAGATGGAACGTCTTGGGGAAAGAGAGAAGAAAAGTAGTAATAAACATAAACCGAAAGCACCTTTGTGTTTTACCATACATATGCCGTTTTGTGTTTTACACTTTTGCCGTCAAATCTGCTAGAAAACTTTCACCTCGAAGACGGTATCAGAATAACGATAGAAGGTGTGCGTGGAACAACTATGCGAAGAACCTGGACTTTGGGCTTTAAAAGCAAGGCATAGGAGACACAACACAGTCACTTTTCATTAATTAATGGTAAACGGTGAATGCCATGGTTACTTTACTGATCTCTTTCTGCCTTCGTTTGTTTCATGTCGAAATCCACCCCACAGACTTAGTAGACCCCTTGAGCAAATAATTATATCCATAAAACCAACATTTAATAAAACGTCTTGCATCCGGGCCAACACAAAGGGAGTTAATTAGCTCTCGAAAGACCTCACACAAACACGTAACAAAGACCTGTCACCTACGGTAACCGTCTCACCTGGCATGCAAGTCAATGCAAAATATCTAAACTCCACCTAAGGTACATCCTCCTTCATCCGTATCAACCACCACATTATCGATTTTTTTCCTGGAAGATAGAAATAAACAAAGTACCTCAGTTAGTGAGCTTAAATGATGGTATTTGTCCGTCTCTGATAATTAGAGCTGTTCCAAACTACCCTCTACCATTATACAGGAGAAGGAAAAGAGCCAATAACCCACTACAGACTTGAGGAGTGTACCGTGTATGAGTCACTCGCATGACAGGTCAGAGTTACCGTTCGCGAGACAGGTCTTTGTTGTGTCTATGTGACGTCTTTCGATGGTTAGTTAACTCCCTTTGTTGATCCACTTTAGCATTTTCCTCTTAAAATGAGAAACCTTTAAAACACACACACACACACACACACACACACACACACACACACACACACACACACACACACACACACACACACACACACACACACACACACACACACACACACACACAACAACAATAAACTAAAGAAGCGTTATCTGACAGCAGACCGGGTATGTCGTCATGCTAATGAAACTGCAGCGCATTATTAGTATTATCATTTTTTAAATACCCTATTGCCATAGATAAGCTAATATTTGCACAGGTTCAATATCTACTTGTCATGATAGTGGAGGAAATATCGAAGCCTTACTCCGAAGAAAGCTTACACAAAAAATAAACGAAAACATATTCATGAATTCATTAAGCAAACCGTCAGATTTTAATTGGACTGATTATTTGTTTGCTGTGTAGAAGTGTATTCATTTGCTAATGACGCGCTTTATGTTATGGTGACATTTCACTTGTAACTATGTATAACATACAGCTCTCTCTCTCTCTCTCTCTCTCTCTCTCTCTCTCTCTCTCTCTCTCTCTCTCTCTCTCTCTCTCTCTCTCACGCACGCACGCACGCGCACACACATACACACTCACACATGTCCTGTGTTGATTTGTTTACTTGAGCGTTCTTTTCGTTCCTTTAATGTAACTGCCAGTAAATATACACAGCAAGATGTAACAGAGCAATACCTGAACAGGTTTTTAACCTTTTGTGCTACCCAGTCCGTAGTCGGGTCGTGATGACATGCAGCACTTTCACTACCGTTGTTTTTCTTGATATTACTGTTGTTTTGCTTAAACTCACCACTTAGACGTTTCTTTAACATTGGCTCATCATCTGTGGTGGAATTCCGGCGTACAAGGGTACATACTGAAATCAACGTTTCAGAGGGCGGGGAGAGAGAGAGAGAGAGAGAGAGAGAGAGAGAGAGAGAGAGAGAGAGAGAGAGAGAGAGAGAGAGAGAGAGAGAGAGAGAGAATCAGGAAAGAAGTGTTTCTCAAGTAAAGTTCTTTGGCTTTTATTTGTTGCAAAACTGTCTCATTCAGCTGCACGATAGGTACAACAGCACACACAGACACAAGCTTGACAAAGAAGGTGCGCGTGCACTATACGACTAGGCCTGCAACTGAGCCACACTTGAAAACGACGGACCTCAGCCAACCAACCAATCAACCAACAATGTACAAAAACCCGAAAACTCGGGCCATGAAGTACTTAAAGGCTAGCCTCAGCATCCGTCCATGCTTTGCGTTTCGTCCAGATCTGATAGCCTCGGCATTAACCTTGTTTATTCCCATTGACTGCTCAGTGTACAGAACTCTTCCTCCGCAAGCAACCACTGATTGGTCAGTGTACAGAACTCTTCCTCTGTAAGCGACCACTACTCCCTAATGACCAGCCTAGCCGCTTACACAACCGCCCACAGGGCCGCCAGGGCTATCGCTCTTTATATCAGACAGGCCCAAATAGAAACATGGAGAGGGGTCCCGGAAGAAAGCAGACGAAGCACAATTAGATAACGTCTGCATCCCCTTGGTAGATTAAGCAGGATATGCAACTCCCGAAAACTAGATACTGCCAGATTTTCTCCTGGCCAAATTGGAATAACGCTGAGATTTGGAGAGTAAGCGAGGGCTGATGTCTTCGCTCTCTGGAACCGTATCATTGTCTTGCATTCCTTAACCGAATTATTAACATCACTGGATCTGCGGTAATGAGCTTCTGGAGATAGCTACGCGATACACGCATCGTCGGTAGGGCGAAACGGTTACCTCTGTAATGACGACTGTGGGGCTCGCGCTACTGTTCCGGTAGCTAGAATTATGTATTCGTCCATCTGTAGCTTCACCAATCCCTTGAGGTATTTCCCAAATGTAGCATGTTGTCCTTAAAACAAATCATTCCCTCACCGCCCCTCCCGACTTCTCCTCGCTGTCCATCAGCGAATTAAGTATTGACCGGAAAGTGCATTTTTCAGTACGTGTAATACTTTGGTGTGTGTGTGTGTATGTGTGTGTGTGCGTGTGTGCGTGCGTGCGTGCGTGCGTGCGTGCGTGCGTGCGTGCGTGCGTGCGTGCGTGCGTGCGTGCGTGCGTGCGTGCGTGCGTGCGTGCGTGCGTGTGTGTGTGTGTGTGTGTGTGTGTGTGTGTGTGTGTGTGTGTGTGTGTGTGTGTATCTGTGTGTGTCTGTGTGTTCGTTCGTTTTCTGTGTTCACTTTGTTGTTTGCTGCTTAGTTTCCCGCCGGGTCCGGAACTTTGATTAGAAAGAAAACCCTACACTATGCCACGGATCTATACCTACCTATAAACCACAAATGCACTGCTCCCAAACTGTACAGGAATTAAAAAAATAAAAAAATAAAAGGGGGGGGAGGGTATTCACACATACACCAACAAAATAACAACAGCAATAACTCTTAGGGAAGCTAAGCTATTGTAGCTTACACCCCCACCCCAACCCCACCCCCAGCATCCGCCACCCCCACTCCCCCCCCAATCCCCCTCCCACCACCAGCCAACCTCCGTCCTTTTTCTCTGCTCCCCCCCCCCCCACCCCCCTGATAATTAAATCTCCCAGAGTTGTGAGAATGCTAGATACATTGAATGAATCCAATACCCACAGAGAAAAGGAGTTATCAAACAGTGCGATGGACGATCTCAAAGGCAAGCGTGTTTGGCAGCGGCCTAGTCTGATTGGAGGGTGTTTAGACGCAGCTTACCAATCAGCTGGAGAAGAGCAAATATTTGGCGAGCCTCGTCCGAGAGGCTTCGGTGGCAACGTGTGAAGCCTCTCTACAGAGGCAGCGCCAATGCGCCGAAGATCTTGGGCAGAACTTTGGGTCAAGAGAGAGCCCAATATCAAGGCTTTGATCGCTGCCTCCCCGAGGGAGTCAGACTGATGTAGGTTAAACATCAAAACTTTTTGACTGCTTAGTTGTCTTCAGAAGCCCCGCCAACACAGGGCAAGGGTCGGGGTTGGGGGGAGATGGAAGATGGGGGCTGGGTAGGGAAGGGGGGAGGGGGGTGACCCGTCGAGGTCAAAAAGCCAGAAGGCTGGTTTGTTGTCCACCTCCCCTTTCTGAGTGAGGACCTGTGGTGTGTGTGTGTGTGTGTGCGTGTGTGCGTGCGTGTGTGTGTGCGTGCGTGCGTGCGTGCGTGCGTGCGTGCGTGCGTGTGTGTGTGTGTGTGTGTGTGTGTGTGTGTGTGTGTGTGTGTGTGTGTGTGTGTGTGTGTGTGTGTGTGTGTGTGTAAATTTGCACCCAAAAGACCCGCCCTTCAAAGCTGAACTGTTGACGAGAACACATTACGTCTTATAAATTTATACAGTATGTCTAACACCCGTCTTATAATTTTATACAGTATGTCAAATATCCGTTTTCTGACAACAGCTGAGCTTCACCATGCAACCCAACAGTTATACTCCAGTCCGAAAAATCCCACCGACCATCTTCCTGTGTTTGGGAACGACTGGACTGAATATCATGTCTTGCTGAACCAAAGAAGATCGTGATGAGGTCTAATAATCGTCAACAGGAAGCTTCACAAAAATGTATAGCCTAGAGACTATATATGGCTAGCCCTCATCAACATTCAGAAGTTGGGGGATGGGAGTGGGGAAGGTGGGTGGGGGAGGTTGGGGGAGACACAAAAAGCCCCGGCTTCCAGTCCTCAAGGGAGTTCGAGTGATTTACAATACCGACCAAAGTTCACAGTCTTTTCTTTACAAACCTTCGATGAATATAAATAGTCTCCATTACGGCATCACGGGTAAAACATTAGTGCAGAGAATTCCGCTCTGATTGCCTCCAAGTCTGCAGTCCAATCCAACAAATTGCCACCGTGAGCAACCCGTTCGTCTTCCGGTGTCCCCTGTCGCGCATTGCATGACGGGACTCTTTGGGAGGTTCGTGCCGGCGCAGAGGACGGGGTCTGTGAGTCGACGAGGGTTCCTAGCAATCGGAGGGGCCATTACATTTGTGTCGAACAATTCCGCCGGAGAAAAATAGACCCCCCCAAAAAACAAAAAAACTCACGATCAAAATATTCCCTCTTAGCCAATGGGACGATTTAGTGGATCGTTATGAGAGAGACGCTGTGGTGTCGGTGCATGGTTTGGTATATATATATATACGGACAGTGTGGGGTGGGGGTTGGGGAGGTTGGGGTTTGGGGCGGGAGGACTTCGGGCGATCCGTTGATTTCACCGCAGCACGCTAGTCCTGGGAGAATGAGACAGACGATACATTTTAAGGTAACTGACACTGCATATATTGCACACACTCCCAGCATCGCTTTCAGGCACCCTGCTCCAAGGAAGGAAGGATGTCGTAAAGCAATGCTAGGAGTTTGCATACATTGTCTGGGGGGTGGGCAGAGTGGGCGGGGTGGTAATGGCGTGGGGCGGAGAACGGCAATCATTTTCCCTGTTTCCTGATGGACCTGCCCGCCAGCCTGTCTTTTTCCTTGACTGTCCTTTTCCTCATTGATGAATATGACAGCATGTGAATTTCCTTGACTGTCCTTTTCCTTGATGAATCCGACAGCATGTGATTTTCCTTGACTGTGTTTTTCCTTAACGGCTCCGGCAACCTGTCCTTTTCCTTGATGACTCCGACAAGCTCTCTTTTTCCTTGATGAATCTGACAGCCTGTCCTTTTCTTTGACTGTCCTTTTCCTTGATGGATCTGACAGCTTTTCCTTTTCCTTGACTGTCCTTTTCCTTGATGAGTCCGACAGCCTGTCCTTTTCCATGACTGTCTTTTTTCTTGATGAATCCAAGAAGGTGTCCTTTTCCTCGATGAATCTGACAGCATGCAATTTTCCTTGACTGTCCTTTTCCTTGACTATCCTTTTCCCTTTCCTTGATGAATCCAACAGCCTGTCCTTTTCCTTATTATTGCTATTAACATTAAAGCCTGGTACCAGGTGAGGATATATTGCCTTGCATGTTTTGGCTGCTGCTTTTCTGTCCGGTCCATCGGACTTTTTTTTTCTCTCTCCCGAAATCCCCTTAAAACAGAAAGTAAAGTTAAACAAACAAACAAACAAACAAAAAAGTAACGTGTTCATAACAGTGAATTAGACTTTTATTTCCGCTGAGGCATTTTATTTCACCTTTATTTGACCTTCACGACTGACTGGTCGTTGAATTTAACGCTAAATAATCCGACTCTATGCAATTTTGCACCCCCGTAATATTATCCATAAATTCCAGTTTGGTGTTGCTTTAAATTCTGCTGATAATGAATGTGGTGAGTGACAGTCAAGACAAAAACGACTTGGAAACGAAACAGAAAAAGTAGTTCGGTTGTAGGCCCACCCATGACTGTAGCTATGACATTAACTGCACTGGGACAAGACCATTGCTACCTCAAAAACAACTCGAAATAAACTCCGTGGGGTTTGTAATTCACTTCCAGGAAAACGGAAATAAAACAAAGGAAGAAGAAAAGAGAAGGTGACAGGGGAGGTGTGTGTGGTGGAGGGGGCACGAAAAAAAAGAAGAAGAAAGAATGAAAATCGAAAAACTCCGTTACGGGAAAAGCTTTTTAGAAAGAAAAAGGGGAGAGAAGAAGAAGAAGAAAAAAGAAGAAGAAAAAAACCAGCAACAAAAACGGACGATACCTTTCAGAGGGACAGAAATTCCCAAGGAAAAAAAATAATTAAGTCCTCTCCATGAACTATTCAGCATCTACCACGAACGTAATAACCTTCCTGCCCCGTCCACCCTTCCAGGAAAGAAGGAAGAAGGACAAGAAGAGGAAAAACAACAACAAAACAAAAGAGAGAGAGAAGAAAGAAAGAAAAAAAGAAAAAAAAGGAAAAGAAAAAGAACTTGAAAGCCCACTAGCTATTTGAGCCGAACTTCATCTTATAAAGGCGAACTCACTCTCAGCCCGCTATAGACCGCCAGCGGAAAGCGAGCAAAGACGAAGGACCCAGCTGGAATGACCCGCGCCAAGGTGTGAAGCAATTTCGGAACTGCAGCAACCTGGGACCTCGCCGGGCCAGCCCTCATCTGATATCATCCATTTTACACCGTCCTCCGGCCTCCCAGGAGAACCCGGCAAAACCCGCGGCTGGATTTCCTCCACTTGATTGAAATCTCATAATTATTTGGAGTGTAATTAAGTTTTATGAGCTAATTGTGCCCCGCCAATTCAGGGCTTGACTGGGGAGCGATTAGAGCAGCGCGGTGGAGGCATCCCTGGGCAAAGTGTCGGTGGAGAAAATGTCTTCGGGGAAGTCCCTGCACGGAAGCGGGGCATCCGAATGGACAGCTCGTTGTTGAAGGGTTGGGAGAGAGGGACGAGGAAGCCAACAGTGCAGCCGAGTCGCTTTTGGAGGACAGATGCTGAGTGTGCGTGTGTCTACACGTTAATTCTCCAACTGGGGGCAGGATAACTCTTGACGGGGCTTGGAAATCGTGGTCTCGTAATTTGCGAAGGAGACGCGGAGGAGCGGAAAAATAGACCCATCTAAGATGTTTTCTTCAATTTTTTTTTGTGCTTTGCCTTTTTTGTCTTTTTGTATTTTATTTTTTACTTTTTTCTAGTTTGTGTTGAAATTAGCCTAGAGGAATGTCAGTTACTCCCAAGATTTTCGGTTGTTCTTTCTTTTCTTGGTATGTTGTTGTTGCTTTTATGGTGGTAGTGTCTGAGTAATCATTGCATTCTTTGTTTTTCTGCGCAGGACACATTCTTTATTATCGGAAACTCTACAATTGTGAAATACAAATTGTTCAGGATGCTTGATAGTTGTTTCATACTGATTTTACATCCCCGTAGCGGCTAGATCCGTCTGAAGTTCAACTGAATCCGTCTTTTCGCCCGGTCAGAGACAGACAGACAGACAGACAGGCAGAGACAGAGACAGACAGGCAGACAGAGACAGAGACAGACAGAGATAGAGACAAAGAGACACAGAGACAGAGACAGAGAAACACAGATGAAAGCAACTCCACTGATGAGCACAGACTGAGAGCAGCCAACCTAAAATATTTGCAGTCAGCCGAGGGAAAAACTCAGATTTGCATATCCATATTAATCCACAGACATGTCCGAATAAAAGAGCAGGGATTAGCATGCTAAAGGTCTGACCGACGCCGGCAGTCGTTGCCGTCCCTCTCGCTGCAGTCGGTCAGTTGATTCAGCATTTTGCGCGGGATGAGGCCAGCTTCTCTCCACATTCTTAGGGCGAGGTTTGACAGCAGATCATACACACAGGGGTGGTCGACAGGCTACGATCCGACCACCGGGGCAGCAACTTTTGACTGACAATGTTGAGTCAAAGATGCAGGGTTGTGTTGCTCCTCTTTTCTTTTCTTTTGTTCCTTTTTTGTTTTTGTTTTTGTTTGTACCTTTTATTTTGTACCTTTTGTTTGCACGCATGCCAGGTGACAGTTACCGTAGGCAACACAGGTCTTTGTTGTTGTAGTGTTTGTGCGACGTCTTTCGGGCGCTAATTAACTCCCTTGTTTGATATAAAACAGTTTTATTTAAAACTAAAATGTCCTCGCTGAAAGTGATTTTATGGCTTTGTATAGCCAGAATGTTCGTGTGTGTATGTACCTCAGTGTGTGTGTGTGTGTGTGTGTGTGTGTGTGTGTGTGTGTGTGTGTGTGTGTGTGTGTGTGTGTGTGTGTGTGTGTGTGTGTGCGTGTGAGGGGGGGGGTGCGTGCGTGCGTGTGTATGCGCTTAGAATAGTCTCTGTGGACAGGATTTTGCGCTTTACTAATACTTTTATTATTATCATTATAGATATAAAACACACTTTTATTTATGTCATCAATTTTTACACTAGATAAAAGCGGCCTTCGAGGTTCTTCATAGACAAGACTTTTATTTTATTTTTCACCCACTACTCCCTTCGTTCCTGAAAATGTCCTTCCAATTTGCAGTAGTAACTAATTGAACGAGAGGGGAATGCGCGTTTAAAAGCCGGTGAAACAGGCTCTACGGCACACAAATCAAATGTCTAAACTTCGCGGAAGAAATGCGGGGAGAAAAAAAGCGGAGTGGAAAAGAGCAAACATTTTCCCCTCGCCCCTTGCTCTCCCGAACTATTTTGATGTCCGTCTCCTGATCTGCTCGGGTTAGAGCCGGCGGTTTTCTCTGCCAAGATTTTATTCCCGAAAATTGATGAAGGGGTGTTGAATCTAAACATTCCACGGCCGTTTGAGTGCGTGTCTGCGTGGTGACTTCCCCCGTTGCTGGCGTGTTAGAGTGTCTGATGTCAGCTCCCGGAAT
>CAUZXP010000008.1:0-2500 GCA_963584105.1 Alviniconcha strummeri
TGTGTGTGTGCGTGTGCTGTGTGCGTGTGTGTGTGTGTGTGTGTGTGTGTGTGTGTGTGTGTGTGTGTGTGTAATAGTGTGCAATAGTCAACAGCATAATAATTTGCTGCTGGACAGTATTCCCAGGACATA
Organism: Alviniconcha strummeri; assembly: GCA_963584105.1. Taxonomy (NCBI): domain Eukaryota; kingdom Metazoa; phylum Mollusca; class Gastropoda; family Provannidae; genus Alviniconcha; species Alviniconcha strummeri. The sequence goes on from CAUZXP010000008.1 coordinate 133, forward strand.
GATTAATAAATGTGGAAATATTACCGAAGGTCTTTGCTCGTGTGCGTTCATGCGTGTGTGAGTGTGTGAGCGAGCGAGAGAGAGAGAGTGTGTGTGTGTGTGTGTGTGTGTGTGTGTGTGTGTGTGTGTGTGTGTGTGTGTGTGTGTGTGTGTGTGTGTGTGTGTGTGTGTGTGTGTGTGTGTGTGTGTGTTGGACATTGTTTGCGATGGCGCTGCATGAAAAACGTCAGACACTCGAAACACATGCCTTGATCAGGCTGGCTCCTTGAATCTGACCAGTAGGCAATGCTGAAGCTTTGATTGAAAACAAAACAAACAAAAAAGCCTCAAAACGTCTGCGTACACTTTCAACACTGCAAGTCACGTATTCCAAAATGGGAACAGCCCACTTGGTAGAGCGATCAACTGGAAAGTCACACGCAGTTCTGCGGGTTCGAGTCCCCGGTGCGGCAAGGGATTTTCATCCCAGACTCAGCTTCCAGTGCAGACTTTCTTACGGTGTCCACACAGTCCTCGTGTGCAGCCGCATGCATCAACATCTGCGTGCACTTTGAAGATCCCAAACACTGGCAACCATACCATTGTCTGGACACAGGAAAATACTGTACACACTGACAGGAAAATACTGTACACACTGATATGACCGGAATGGGTAGCGCCGCTCTTGCGGTTGCTGTGCCTTACCCAGGTATGGCGATCCGAATTTCCCACAAGGGAAAAAGAAGTACAAAATAAGATTTTTTAAGTTGGCTGATACAGCTGATTACGGGATGGATGAACAGCTGCTGTATTAAGTATTATGTCAATGCTTAGCGTGGTGAGCTTATCAGTAAGATGACCCTCGAGGACATAACAAAACAAGTGACCTCTCGCCACCCCTCTGACTGACAGGTCAGCTCTAGCCAGTCAGCGCCCGCGTATAGATACACCCAAGACAATCCTGCGGGCTGTCCCATACCACACTGCAAACAAAACACGCGCCTATGCTGTTTGGAGATCAATGTCCAAGGGACTTGAGTCTGTGCTGTTGGAACGTTATTTAAATGGACAGAGCTATCTCAGCTAAAATCGTACTGAAGTGACCCTGCGCGGTTGACAGGACGTTAAAATCCAATGACGAACTGACTAAATCTGGCTAAAAGCGAGAGGTCAGTTAGAGTACGTGGCCCAGTAATGTGTCCATTAGACCAGCTATTTATTACCCAAGCGTTTGATTGGAGGCGTTTGAATTTGCATACAGGGTCCCATAATTATACAGAATGCAAAGTACTTTATGTGTCAATTAATTCATCCGTTCAGACTCACAAGTACGGGCACATACTTTTGTGCTTAACGGTCATTGAACAGTGCGATGCACAGTTTCAGAGACAAGAGCATGGCAGGTTCAAACCCGTTCAATACAAACATCCCAGTAAGAGAGTTCACGCGAGCCTCCCAGTACGTGGCATTAACACTGAACTGCATGAACTGTTTATTTTCTCTACGAATCAATACCGAACCGACTGTTCTGCCTGCACTGGCGAACTTCTCGCTTTGGAATTCAGATTGACAGAAGCGATTACCAGCACTGACGCAATGTCTCTCTCACCAAACACGGAAAGAAGGCAAAGCCAGTTCACTGATTTTAGGCCATACCTGCAAATGGCTCGATGCTTTTCGCCCCCACCAACGCTGTGTTGTTCCATGATACCTTACGTCCACAGACACCTGTTACGGTTTATTATGGATGGGCGAGGGAGAAGGGGGGGTGAGGGTGGAGGGTACCTATACAGTGTCACTTGCTTGGCGTCCTACCAGAATAATAGATGTTACGGTTGGCAGCAGTATATTTTCCACTTTGTTGTTTCAACCCGGTTGTAAGGAACAGAGTCACAGATAGTGTGACCACAGAACAGTTGCTGAGAACAATAATAATGATAATAATGTCTTATTTTATGTGGTGTTTTGCCAGATTGGTGTATATGGCTCAGATTGGTGTATATGCTCATTGCAAAGCAAAGAACCAAAACATAGTCAAATGACTCTCTATCTCTCCTCTCTCTCTCTCTCTCTCTCTCGCTCTCTCTCTCTCTCTCTTCTCTCATCTCTCTCTCTCTCTCTCTCTCTCTCTCTCTCTCTCTCTCTCTCTCTCTCTCTCATAACATTTCACTGTGAATGTCTTGGTTATTAGTAGTACTGTAGCAACGGCAGATATGTGAGTCGGCCTTTGATCTAATATCTTCAGCGTTGAGAAATAAAGTTTAATCAATCAATCTCTCTCTCTCTCTCTCTCTCTCTCTCTCTCTCTCTCTCTCTCTCTCTCTCTCTCTCTCTCTCTCTCTCTCTCTCTCTCTCTCTCTCACGCACGCACGCACGCACGCACGCACGC
>CAUZXP010000008.1:7500-10000 GCA_963584105.1 Alviniconcha strummeri
GGCTGTAAAAAAAAATCGGATTTGAGACAATAGAGTACGCAAACTGCACAATCTAAAACAAAAACAAATTAAATGCAACAAACCCTACTGCAGTAATAAACCGTGTACCAAAACCACTAACACCAACACCACCACCAACAACAACAACGTCAACGACATCAGCAATAACAACAACATCAACAACAACAACACACGGAAGAAGCCAAAACGCCCCCACCTCCACCCCCACCCCCCAAAAAAACTTCTTCTTTTTTTCAAGAGTTGCCCAAAATAGTTCAGACACTGACTTCACCCAAACAACCCTTCCCGATCCGAGTCCCCTTCACGCAGATGGCGTCCACGAGAGAGAGAAACAAGGAAGGGGGCAGACAGCAAAATGATGAGGTAAGGGAACAGAGAGACAAGATGGGGGTGGAGGGAGGGGGTATACATAAAAAAAGAAGAGGAGATGGGAAGAAGGGATGGGGAGGTACGGAGGGAAAGGGATCGAAGGAGCGTCCAGAAAGACAGACAGAAAGACAGACAGACAGAGACATATAGAGACACAAAGACAGAGACAGAGAGATACAGAGACACAGAGACAGAGACACAGACACAGACACAGACACTGACACAGACACAGACACAGACACAGACAGGCAGAGACAGGCAGAAAAACGGAGAGACAGAGAGAGGGAGACAAAGAGAGACAGACATAGACAGAGAAAGAGACAGAGGGGAGAAGGTGGAAACGGAGGGGGTAGACATAGAAAAGAGGAAGAAATGGGAGAAAGGGAGATAGAGGAGGGAGAGGGGAGACTGCACGGAGGGAGAGGGGAGACCTGTACGGAGGGAGAGGGGAGACCTGTACGGAGGGAGAGGGGAGATTGCACGGAGGTAGAGCAGAGACCTGTACGGAGGGAGAGGGGAGACCTGTACGGAGGGAGAGGGGAGATTGCACGGAGGGAGAGGGGAGACCTGTACGGAGGGAGAGGGGAGGCCTGTACGGAGGGAGAGGGGAGGCCTGTACGGAGGGAGAGGGGAGGCTGCACGGAGGGAGAGGGGAGACTGCACGGACGGAGAGGTGAGACTTCCCGGAGGGAGAGAGGAGACCTGCACGGAGGGAGAAGGGAGACTGCACGGAGGAAGACGGATCGAAGAAGCGCGCCGAAAGGGAGACAACACCTTCCAAACTTGACTCAAGGCTATGGCTTCCGATCTGTCACCCTGCATGCTCGTTCCGCCCTCGTCCTCCCTCTGGTGCCAGCAGACGCTGGCTGGCTTCCAGACTGCGGCAGACATGCAAGACGTCGGAGGCGGCGTGCAGAGGGTTGCTGGACGTCGGTGGGTCAGGGATGACAGCTTGTTTACTACACAGGAGCTGCACTATTTTTTATTTTTTATTTTTTTACTTTTTCTTCTGGTTATATGGTCTTGTCCCTGCATATTTGATTATCGTGTAAGAGTGCAAAAAAACACAGGCGTTTGGAGACCTCCAGAAACTGCTCTCTCTCTCTCTCTCTCTCTCTCTATATATATATATATAAACACGCACCAGCGAATACTATTACTACTAGTGGAATTTCCCCAAATGACTTAAACAACCATTTTTGCAATGTTGCCAGTAAAGTGATTAAAACAGATAATTCCCCCATCAACCAACTAACTCAGCTGGAACAGTATTGCACAGAAAAGATTAGCCATGAAGCCAGTGCGCTCCCTTTTATGACAGTCAGGGAAGTGTATAAATCTTTATGTCATTTAAAGCAATCAAACACAAAAGGTACTGATGGTTTAGACGGGAAAATACTGCGTCTCTCGGCACCTTTTATTGCTGAAACTCTAACCTATATATATAACCTTTGTATTGACAAGAACACTTTCCCCCAGGTATTTAGTGAAGCAAAAGTTATCCCCCTCTTCAAATCTGGTGACAAATCGGATCCTTCAAACTTTAGACCCATTTCTATACTACCTATTTTGTTAAAACCGTTAGAAAAATATATCAATGAACACGTTATGAAGCATTTTCTTGTTAATGACTTGTTTTATCAAAAGCAATCAGGATTCAGACCAAACCACTCCTGCCACAGAGCCTTAACAGAACTGATCGACACCTGGCTATCTGAAATCAACATAAACAAATTGTGTGGGGCCTTGTTCATTGACTTTGCTAAAGCCTTTGACGTAATCAGTTATTACCTACTTCTAAGAAAACTAACCCTCTACGGCCTATCAGTGAACACCCTTAGTTTAATTTGCTCCTTCCTCAACAGCCGCCTGCAGACGGTTTCACTGAAAGACAATCAGTCGGATTTTAAGACAGTTTTATATGGAGTTCCCCAAGGATCTGTCCTAGGACCTCTCCTGTTCTCCATCTATATAAACGACCTACCTTTACATGTCCCTTCTGCAAAATGTGTCATGTTAATATCAGATGACACAACAATTCACACCTCTGGACAGGATGTACCTGCAATAACAACTGTTCTCCAGTCATGTCTCTCTGATGTTGTTGAAT
>CAUZXP010000009.1:5000-22500 GCA_963584105.1 Alviniconcha strummeri
CTTGACCTTAAGATAGTATCTTAATTCCCGCCCTTCCCCCCACCCCCCCACTCCCTCCCCGCCTATCTTTAGGACAAAGCTCGGACACACGGACATGCAGACAGACAGAGAATTTCTAACGCACACGGTTATACCAGCGTGAAACACATTAACAATAATTAAGTCAGAATATCAATACAATACATGCTAAAATATCTACATGTTGCAAACTAGAACATTGTTGATTAAAAACACAGGTAAAAATGCGTGTAAAAATAAAAAACACATTCAAAACGCAACAACAACAAAAAAGAGAGAAAAAAAGGAGACAATTTTCCCCGAAAGGTTGATCGATTTCAGACGATCCAAGATGCAGCCCAAAGCACACCTCTGAACAACATGCATCCTCGACGTTCGAGCGGGAAAATGCCGCTCCCTCTGCTGTCAAACAAAGCAGAACAAACAGAAAAGCAACATATGTTCTACAGTAAGTAACAAGTCACATGAAATACATGCAAATGCCCCTCTCCCTTCAGTCAAAAATAGCGAGCTGTACCAATGACCAATGCCGTGTCACCGTAGTAGCACAAGTAATTCTGCCAAACATGTGCAGGTGGCAACTTTCAGCTAAACACGCATGCACCTTAGGTATGTGGCTTTGCATGAAGTGACATGGTGCACGGTTATATGGTGTACACAGAACGCGCCGAGACGGCAGCAGTTTCATGTGGCACCAGCCATGTCAGTGCTGTAAGCACACCACTTCGGTGGATATATATATATATAAAATTATATAAAAAAATAAAATAAAATAAAAAACGCGCCACAAAAAACTACTCACTCCTGTAGAATCACATGCACGCGCAGTGAGTCTGCTCGACAGCGAAGAATAGCGCTATATAAAAGCTATCAACAACCAATGCGTAGTCGAAAGATAAAAGGTCTTTAGTACGGGTTCAAGAAATACAATCATTCGGTTTCTTGAAGATTTTTGTGCCTTTTCACCTATATTTCATTCCCCAAACGCTTCCAACGATGTCTCTGTTTTCAGTTCCCTTCTTCTAGCTGATTTCTGTCTAACCGGCCATTCTCCTGTATTTGCCTGCATCACAGCTCTTCTTTATATAGTACTTCTCTCACTCTCTGGACCAACTGCCATAACAAAACACGAGCAGCAAACGATCAAATGAGTGACAATCAAAACGGGGGAAACAAGCGTAACTGTCTAAATTTCGTCAGACTCCCTGTGACCCCGAAAACGGTTCCAGGTCACGAAAACTGACCACAAGCTTAAGGTTATTGTCAGTCTGATTTTAATAGGTCTCACGTACATGCATAAAGACCCGGCAATATTAAATGAGTTAACTTTCTTAGGTCCAGGAGGAAAAAGGAAAAGAGAGGAAGACTTTTTTATTTTTTTAAATTTCATTTTGGTACTTTTTCACTATTTTAGTGTTTCTCACTGTCTAAAAATGACCATAGTGAGCGAAAACCAGCTTGGGGTTAACCCAGTTGATCATTCCGTTTCTAGAAGGCTGCCAGGCGTTATCAGACGTTCATTCCACGGAGATAAAACACTACAGAATAATAAAACATTTCGTCTTTACTGCGGATCGTGTTCGTTTCGTCGGTTCCAAGCACTGAAGGAGTTACTTCCCACTGGCATCCGATAAGACTCTGGTTCCGGTTCCGGTTCTGGTTTTGTACGTTGCAGGGGCCATTAGTGGTCATTTTCGCAACGGACCAGGGAAACTAGAGCGCAATGCGAAGTAAAGCCTTACGAGGAATAATCTGTAGTTTGTTATTGCAACAGATCTTCTAAAATCTGGTTAAAACGATTACCTCTGATCTGGAGGAATAATCTGTTGAGTTTGTTATTGTACAGAGCTTCCTAAAAACTGTCTAAAAACCATCGCTTCTGATCTGGAGGAATAATCTGTAGAGTTTGTTATTGTACAGACCTTCCTAAAAACTGTCTAAAAACAGTCATTTCTGATCTGGCTGCCTATGCGTGGCTAATTTTTGTTGTTTTGTTATTGTTGAAAGGTTCGCTGAAACCGGAAGTGCCTACTACTCTTTTGCTTCGCTGTGAACGACAACACTCGAAACGCAACAGGCAACTGTAACAACGACCTCATCAAACGTACTCCATCGGCTTGTCTTCCGACCGCGTTCCTGGCCTGCGGGAAAGGATACGTCAACGTATTAAAACAATAAATGATGTGATTTTTTCTTTCTCTTTCGTTCTAATGCATCAAGAATATGACTGGCTCCTTTAAATGTGCAACGCGGTCAATTAGAATTTTAACGCTTGTAGTATTATATTCAGAAAGCCTATCGTCAAGATTCTGGCAAGTGTGTGTGTGTGTGTGTGTGTGTGTGTGTGTGTGTGTGTGTGTGTGTGTGTGTGTGTGCGTGCGTGCGTGCGTGCGTACGTGCGTGCGTGCGTGCGTGCGTGCGTGCGTGCGTGCGTGCGTGTTTGTGTGTGTGCGTGCGTGCGTGTTTATTAGAGCGTGCTCCCCGCTGAAATTTCTACCGTATGAGCCGAGCTTAGAGAGGACAGAGCGAAGGAAGAAGACGTGACACTGACCCGCATTCCGATCCGTCAGGTCGTAATCGCTGCCCTCCGTGTTGTCGCTATCACGTTCGGTCGAGTCTTTAATTGAAAAACCGCTCGTCTTTCATTCTCATTTAAGTCAAGGGATGAAACTTCAACCCCCCCCCCCCCCAAAAAAAAAAAGAAGAAGAAGAAGAAGAAGAAGAAGAAGAAGAAAAAAACAAAAAACAAAAACCCACCATTATGTAACGATGTTACTGACATCACACGTACACGACTCGCTAACCAGAACTTAAGGCGGCCGTAACGGTGTTACTAAGGAAGGAGAACACTGAACATTACACCCACTGAACGAACATAAAACGTTCCAGAGAAAACGGAGATTGGAACTGGCATACTTACACAGATCTCGCAGCATGAATTAACGTTTACTCGGAAAACGTTCCAGAGAAAACGGAGATTAGCACGGGCATACCTACACAGATCTCGCAACATGAATTAACGTTTACACGGAAAACGTTCCAGAGAAAACGGAGATTAGCACGGGCATACCTACACAGATCTCGCAACATGAATTAACGTTTACACGGAAAACGTTCCAGAGAAAACGGAGATTAGCACGGGCATACCTACACAGATCTCGCCATATGAACTAACGTTTACACGGAAAACGTTCCAGAGAAAACGGAGATTAGCACGGGCATACCTACACAGATCTCGCAACATGAAATAACGTTTACACGGAAAACGTTACACAGAAAACGGAGAAGGCACGGGCCTTAGATTTACTTTGTAAGTATTTACACAGATCTCGCAACATGAAATAACGTTTACACAGACAACTGCGACGGCAACCCCTTCGCATTGCAAGGAAGATCACAGAACAGTAACGTTAAAGAGAGAACTCGGCAACGCAACACATCACAGGGACGACAGAACACTAACGTTACGGTGAGAACTCGGCTACGCAGCGTATCACAAGGACAATCACTGAACGTTAACGTTACAGAGAGAACTCGGCAACACACCACAAGGAAGAAGAGAGAACACTAACTTCACGGTGAGAACTCGGCAACACATCACAAGGAATAAGAGAGAACACTAATTTTACGATGAAAACTCGGCTACGCAGCGTATCACAAGGACGATAACAGAACACTAACGTTACAGACAGAACTCGGCAACACATCACATCACAAGGAGGACAGAACACTAACGTTACAGAGAGAACTCCGCAACACATCACATCACAAGGAGGACAGAACACTAACGTTACAGAGAGAACTCGGCAACGCAACACATCACAAGGAGGACAGAACACTAACGTTATGGAGAGAACTCGGCAACGCTGCGTATCACTAGCAACCCCCCCCCCCCCCCCCCCCCCCAAAAAAAAAAAGAAAGAAAGAAAGGAGAGAACACTAACGTTGCTGTGGAAACTTGGAAGATCACAGAACATGAATGCTACAGAGAGAACCCTGCAACACTACACGCATTACAAGGAAGATCACACAGAACATAATTACAGGAACTGCAAAGAAAACTTGGGAACAGGTAATGCACGCAAAAAGGCGAGTTTCTATGTTATTCGCAGACAAGAAAGATTCTGTACTCTGTATTCCTTTCACGGAAGATCACAGGACATTAACGTTACGCAGAAAACTGCAACGGCGACATTTCACATACAAAGAAGATCACAAAACATTCACGTTAGAGTGTTCAGCTATAATCATGAGTACACTTCACACTCAATCAATAATCACCAGCTGCATAGCAAAAACAACAACAACAACGCAAGCATATTTTGTCTTGTTTTTCATGATGTTGTCAATGTGAAATGCAAGAGAACCTAAATCACGCATTTTCCCTGAAGAAATAACATTTTACATATATATATATATAAGCATAGCTTTGTTACCAGCTGAAGAGTTCTGAAACCAAGTGTAAAACGGGGCCTTATTTGTTGCATGCTGGCATCTGCTTGTTGCTTTGTTGTCATCACAAAAGGTATAAACCTTGAGTAAATTCACCAAATTATTACACAGACTGATTGACCTGCATCTATTCTACATGTTTACACAGCATCTGAATCACAGACTTCTGTTTCCATGACTTTGTGCTCTTTGGAAAGTCGTTTTCCGCACCTAACTCGTCGTGTCCACTCACGCGCATTAACGAGCAAGAGACCCTGTTTGTCCTATTCAAAAGTCGTGTCACGCCATAGCTGAATGAAATGAGCACAGATAAAAATTTCATCACCTCTGCAAGTGAGTGGGAAACTTGTTTTTACGCACACTTTCACTATCAGCAGAAAATACCGACACCGATGATCAGAACGTTACATACGGAAGAAAGTTACGTACAGATCCAGTGTTGCGATTTTCTTGTGGTTTAAAATCTGTTTCAGCACAGTCTTGCTCCAAATGGTCATGCATCCCATCACATACTGATCAAAGCGTCAAATAAAGGAGCTTTAAAGTCTGTTTTACCATTTTTATGTTTCACTTGTCATCAACATTTTCTGTACCCATGACCAGAGCTGAACACTGAATCACAAGAACAATGAGCATAACACGGTTGACCACAGAACATTAACGTTACAGAGAAAACCGCGACATCACAAGAACATTGCGCATAACAAGGCCAACAACAGAACATTAACGTTACAGAGAAAACCGCGACATCACAAATATAATGAGCATAACAAGGCTGACCACAGAACATTAACGTTACAGAGAAAACCGCGACATCACAAGAACAATGAGCATAACAATGAGCATAACAAGGTCGACAACAGAACATAAACGTTACAGAGAAAACCGCGACATCATAAGAACAATGAGCATAACAAGGTTGACTGCAGAACATTAACGTTACAGAGAAAATCGCGACATCACAAGAGCACTGAGCACTGAGCACATGGAGTTCGATCACAGAACACTAACGTTACAAAAAAAAAAAAAAAAAAAAGAGAGAAGAAAACTGATCACAGAAGATTAACGTTACAGAGAAAACCGCGACATCACAAGAACACTGCGCACAACAAGGTCGATCACAGAACATTAACGTTACTGAGAAAACCGCGACATCACAAGAACGTTGCGCGTAACAATGTTGATCACCGAACATTAACGTTACCAAGAACACTCCGACAGCAACAGTGCGTGTCAGAAGGAAGATCAAAGAACGCTGACGTTACACGGACAAAATTGCAACATTACAACAACAACAACAAAACCGCCGCACATCACTTGGCGGCTCACAGAACATGACCGCTGCAGAGAAAATTGTAACACCACAAGCACACTGTGCGTTAGAGGGAGGACGAGGGAACATTCACGTCGCAGACAGTCTGTAAGGACACTGCGCATAACAAGGAAGATCACAGAGCACTAACGTTACCGAAAACGCCTAACATCACAAGAACACATGCGCATTAGCTGAAAGGTCACAGAAAGTTAACGCTACAGAGAAACTGCAATTATTACCAGGCCACAGTGCATTTCAAGGAAGATCACAGAACAAGCGTTACACGGTAACATGTGCCGGCAACACTGGCCTGTTACGAGGAAGACCGCTACGTCATAATTAATAGACCAGAGAAGGAAGCCGACCGACAGGACAGATTTGTCAGGCAGAGAGAGCCCTTGTGAAAACAACAGAGACTACTCACCTAAATACGTGCTACATATGTATTCTGCTATCTGATTGCCGGATTTGCTGGACTCGGCGAAGTGACTCAGCTCTCTGTTCAGCATTCTCTTGAACTGGAACCAAAAAGATCAATGTATTTATTCTCTTCTGCAAAACGAAATGATTCTCTCTCTCTCTGTCTCTCTCTCTCACACACACACGCTCACGCGCGCGCACACACACACACACACACACACGCGCGCGCGCGCGCGCGCACGCACGCACGCACGCACACACACACACACACGTGCACACGCACGCTCACGCACACACACACACAAACACACACACAAACAAGTACGCACGCACGTGAATTATCTCGATTAACAAGTGCCAGAGGTATGAGGCAAGGAGCGTGGCACCGTATGAATGAGGAGCTTTGAATTAGCCCCATTGACCGTGTAACGGTGACCACACTGGAAAAAACAAACAACACCCCTCCCCCAAAACAACAACAACAACACACACACACACAAAAGGAAACAAAACAACAACAACAACAAAACAACCCTGTGTGGCGCGAAAACTGGACTAGCCGGCCGGCCTAAACGTGTTTAAAGTTACTGACTCATTTTTCGACGTTTACGCAGCAAGAGTCCTGTTTTAAAATGGCGGCGCCGATGCTGCCGTTACCGCCCAACCCCCACCTCTTTCTTCCCCGTACCTAGTAACCGTTAGAGGTTTCTGTGGGCGTTAACCCCTTCGCTGCCATGATGTCACTTGAAAACGACCAATAAAAGGGCAAAATTTGAAACCCTTAAGCCTCATAGTTCAGGAGCTGTGTGAGAGTCGAGGTGGACGTCCTGGGCTGTCCGTCCTAACGAGCCTTCTGGTTCCGTGGACCTAAAGAATTACTGAACCGTGCGTCGGCATTGGTCACAACTTGTCCCTAATATGTCAGCTAACATCTGAGGACATTGAGCATCAGCTCATCATCACCCTTAAGCCTTGTGCCTTCTTTTTCACACTGGCATGTGAAAAGATTTAAATCAAAACGCACAGCATTGAAAGTAGATGCGTTATAGGACCGGAAAATATACCGTTTGCGGCCCCGTCCGTGCACCTTTCAGACCAGAGATTTTACATGCTGGGCAGTGAAGGGGTTAAGCCTTGTCCCCAACAGAAGGAAAGCTGCCGTTACGGCCAGAGAGAAAACGAATGCTTGTACGGAGCGATGCCATGCATTAAATCAACACAGGCGGCGAGGAGGAGATAAGAAAATCTCGAATGTGAAGGTCATCGGGTCAATGGACATCCGCTACAATCGAAACGAACTTTGAACCTGAAGCTGACATTGTCATGCGGTGCCCAGTCAGCTTCGAGATTTCGACGTCACGCGCGCTGCATTGTAATTGTTGATTAAACAATGGACTTTCCCGATCTAATAATAAACACCAACTGCTGTTTCGGAGCCTTCTGATGATTCATGTAAGCGACCAGAGTGTCGGAATTATTGATTCTTTGCTCAATCAGAAATAGGGGCTATCCGCCTTTGATTCCATTTGCTCATCATACTTACTTAGGGACGCGGGGGACACCACTCTGCCAAGGCAGGAAACACGTGACGATATTTCCGACGTGCAGTCCCACAGAACATTTAAATGCGTGTGGCCCTGACGATCAATCATGCGAGCTTCTAACCTACATACAAATATGCACCCCCCCTTCTCTCCTCCCCCCCCCCCCCCCACGCCCCCAAAATGCAAGTTTTCAGCGGAATTGAGTTAGCCCCCCGCTGTGACCTTCACGCTGCGTCAAGGAAAGTGCTACGAAGGGGTCAGAGCGTACGTAGTAAGTAGTAGTAACTTGGTGTTTTACGCCCAGTCAACCCTTGCGGTTATATCAGGGCGAAGCAGAGCGTAGTAAAGATACCACTACGCATTGGGGTTTCTGAAAGAAATGACTATTTGACTATTTATTTGCACAGTGCATGTGTCATTACACTCAAGTTCCCCCCCCCCACTTCTTTTCTTCTTCTTCCCTCTCTTTTTCTTTCACGGCTGAACAGCCAGCCAATCAGTACCCATTACAGGGACTCCCATCTTTTGGATGGGGAAACAAGCTCGCTACTATGACACAAAGACCAAATTCATGTCCTTTTGCGATTTGAGCTAAAGCTGAGCGTGCCGTGCGAAAGGTCCAAATTTCCCGCCGTCACAGTGCACAAGATAAGCTGGTCCGTGTTGCTACAACTCAGCCTTCCCATTCATAAAACCAAAGTAACACCAGAGTTGTAATCGTGCTGAAAAAAAAAAAAAAAAAAAATCCAAGCGGACGAAGCGACAGACTGATAGTTTAGTTTTTACGCCAAGTCAACCATGACGGTAATATTAGAGCGAAACACTTTGTCAGACCACAATACACGCTAAAAATAAAGAAATAAAGTATACGTTACCAACAGAGCATTGCCCAATTAAAAACAGCAGTAAAACGTGGGTAAAAGATCATGTCCAAAATGTAACACGAAAACCTAAGTTAAAAATAAATAAATAATGGTATCCCTTTTAGATAATCAAAACTGCAAACCAAAGATACAGCTCTGAACAATATCTTGAACAACGTCCTCAGCTACATCTCTGAACACCGTCCTCAGCTACATCTCTGAACACCGTCCTCAGCTACATCTCTGAACAACGTCCTCAGCCATATCTTTGAACATGGTCTTCAACTACATCTTTGAACAACGTCCTCAACTACATCTTGAATAAAGTCATCAGCTACATCTCTGAACAACGTCCTCAGCTACATCTCTGAACAACGTCCTCAGCTACATCTCTGAACAACGTCCTCAACTACATCTCTGAACAACGTCCTCAACTACATCGTGGACAACATCCTCAACTACATCGTGAACAACATCCTCAACGTGCGCGCGGCCAAAGCCGTTCCCCTTACGTCAATCAAATCAGACCAGAAGAAGAACACACACACAAAAAAGAAGGAAAAAAGCGACAGGTGTCCGGCTCACCTTGCTGGAAGCCATGTCGGACACGGAGCGGTGAGTCTGAATGGTCTCCAACTGCTCCATGCACCAGTCCAGCTCCTCCAGTGTGTCCATGGCTAGCTTCATGTAGGCTTCGTCTGCAAACATAACAGACAACAGACGGGTCAGAGGGTTGATAGCCAAGGCCCAGCCAACCATTGACTGACAACATTTGATCATCTATAATGCGCATTAGTAAACAACTTCCACGCGAGGATAATATATGCATGTTCACAGCGAGGGCTATGGAGAGAGAAGAATACATTGTCACACACGCACCCCCCCCGAGAAGGACAATATGTTAAGCACGCGCGCACCCACGCACGCACGCAGTCACAGACAGACAGACAGACCGGCAGGTAGATAGGCAAGCAGGCGGACAGACAGACAGACAAACAGACACACACACACACACACACACACACACACACACACACACACACACACACACACACACACACACACACACCACACACACACACACACACACGCACATATATATATGATCATTGTGGGAAAATCAATGCCAATCAATAATTATGAACAATACAAAAGAGTAATAAATCAAATCACTGGGAGACTATATATATATAAGAAACCAAGAAATTGATTAAAAACAAAACAAAAAAACAATTGGTGTGTGTGTGTGTGGTTATTTATAACAATCTGCTTCTGATCCATTTATAAAGTTGTGTTTTGAAGCTGGTTAGTGAATTGCATAATTTTATTTGATTTGGGATGGTATTCCACAAGGATGCGCCTGAAAATATGAGAGAGAGAGAGAGAGAGAGAGAGAGAGAGAGAGAGAGAGAGAGAGAGAGAGAGAGAGAGAGAGAGAGAGAGAGAAGAAGAAGAAGAAGAAGAAGAAGAAAAACATCGATAACAAGAATATTTCACAAGAATGAAATATTACACTGAGGCAGTCGGGAATAGCTTTGTTTAAAATGATACACCTGCCGTGCACAATGCGTTGGAGGAGTTATTCTGAAAGTTCAACCTGTATAATTGTTCCATCCCCTTCCACACACACACACACACATGCACGCACTCACACAGAGCCTGCCCACGCGCGCGCGCGCGCGCGCACACACACACACACACATAAACACGCACGCACTCACACACACACACACGCGCACGCACTCACACACACAGCCTGCCCACGCACGCATGCACACACACACATACGCACGCACGCACGCACGCACACACACACATACACAGCGTATTGTCCCACACAAGAGCCATAGAAAAAATAATTCGTCATAAAGAAAAAGAAATACTGAATACATTTGTGGAAAACAATCAGGAGAATGGGCCATTAGCATAAAAAGGAGTTACGCAGAAATAGCAACAGGGTTAGGTAGCGGGGAAAAGAGTCAAATGAGAGCTCTGCGATTCCAGACAGGGAGAAGGCATCAGACGCCCACTGCCTCTCTTTGGGTACGAGAACAGACCCCCCCCCCCCCTCACACACACACAAACAACGACAACACACATACAACAATGACAACACGCACACACACTAACAACAACAACAACAACAACAACACCACCAACAACAACAACAACGCACACACGTGCACACACACACACACACACACACACACACACACACACACACACACACACACACACACACACACACACACACACACACACACGACGTTGCTCCCAGCTCCGATAACTGAAAACGGACAACGAGTATCTACTGCGCACGTGCACTTGAAGCCTCCATCGACAAGCGCAGGCCAACACTCCAAAACAAAAAGTTTTCGTCTCAAGCGCATTACGTTAAGAAGTGGCCTACATTTTCTCAGGAAGAAGCAAACTTCCAAGAGGAACTTCTTCAAACTCCCATGTTCTGGTGCCACTAACAGCGCCAGTTTTTCGTGCAACACGCATGCTATACTCTTCAACCTCCCTGTCATCTCGCGCCGCCACTGAATTTCTCTCTACAGAGCTTCTCTCATAGAGAACGAAAAGGAGAACACGGTGACGCGTTTCGACCGTCATGTAAAGCTGTCTCACACGGCAGTTCGGGGCGCGTGAGACTATCACAGATGTCGTCGAGGGCACGGGAGAAAAAGGGAGAACAAAAAGAAGAGAAGAATTAGAGCTCACTTCCTCTGACCACGTACCCCTGCCCGACACGAGGGGATTCCAGTCTGTCTCTTGCAGTCTGACAATGGCGGGCTGCACGTAGGATCTCTGCCCCGCGTCGGTTCCGTGACGAGCAGGCCCCCGTGTCTATCCATTCATCCACGACAAGCATGCCATCGTGTCCCGCCATTCATCCATGACAAGCATGCCACCGTGTCCCGCCTTTCATCCATGACAAACAGACCCCGTGTCCCGCCATTCATCCACGACAAACAGACCCCGTGTCCCGCCATTCATCCATGACAAACAGGCCCCGTGTCCCGCCATTCATCCATGACAAGCAGGCCTCGTGTCCATCTCTGATAAGCATGCCCCGTGTTCTGTCGTTCATCCATGACAAACAGGCCCCGTGCCAAGCCATTCATCCATGAAATGCTGGCCCCGTGTACATCCATTTATCCATGAAGAGCTGGCCCAGTGTCCACCCATTCATCCATGGCAAACATGCCCCATGTCCATCCATTTATCCATAAAAAAGCTGGCCCCGGGCCCATCAGTTCATACATGACAAACAGGCCCCGCGTCATGCCATTCATCCATGACAAGCTGGCTCAGAGTCATGCCATTCGTCCATGACATGCAGGCTTCATTCACTCATCATAACAGGCAGGCTTCATTCATTCATCATGACAGTCAGGTTTCGTGTTGATCCATTCATCCATGACATGCATGCTTCATTCACTCATCATGACAGTCAGGCTTCGTGTTCATCCATTCATCCATGGCATGCAGGCTTTATTCAATCAACTCTGAGGCACTGAACTTCAGACAGAGACAGAGACATACAGAGACAGAGAGAGACAGACAGAGACAGAGAGACAAAGAGAAAGGCAAGGGAGAGAGAGGGAGATACAGCGATGTGGCGTGGGGAGGGGGTGGGGGGTGGGGTGGTGAATGAAGAGGCGCCCTTAACAACAGTTCTTAGTTTTCGTTTTATGTCTCTGCGGAATCTTGTTGGAATAATAAATGTCTGTCAACGCTTCCCCTTTCTGTCAGCTGTTCTTCTTCTTGTTTGTTTTAGTGCGTGTGTGCGTGCATACGTGCGTGTACGTGTGTGTGTGTGTGTGCGCGCGCGCATGTGTTTTAGAGAGAGAGAGAGAGAGAGAGAGAGAGAGAGAGAGAGAGAGAGAGAGAGAGAGAGAGAGAGAGAGAGAGAGCTGTGTAACGTAAAATGTAATTAGCTCATGTACTGTTTTAATCACCCACCTTCGATGTCTTGTTTGTTCATACTGTACTGCGCTTTAAGCCTCAATATACACATCACAGAAGAATGAATCGCATAAAAAATATATACAAAAGGTTAAAAAAGAGAGAGAGAGAAAAAAAAAAAAAAAAAAAAAGAGAAAAAGAAAGAAAAAAAGGCAGTCTCTCTCTCTCTCTCTCTCTCTCTCTTTTTCTCCAACAGTGACAGTGATGGGATGAACGGTGACACACAACAAAATAATACTGCTTAGTTTCAAACTATTTCATTTATTTATGTATCTGAGCGGTTTTTAGCTCCGTGTTTCATTGAACTTTTGATGTTTTATCGTTAAATGTATTTAATATTTTATGTAAATGACGAGCCAGAAGGTAAAATTTCTCTACACAGAGACAATAATATTGTATTGTATTCATTTACAGCAACAGCTACCTGACTCGGGACGGAACTAAAGAAACGACTTCTAATAGGCCAGCCAATATCAACACGTTGTCTCCAGCTAAGTGTTTCTTCTAATAGGCCAGCCAATATCAACACGTTGTCTCCAGCTAAGCGTTTCGTGAGCCGGTTTGGCCTAGCGGTAAGGCGTTAGGCTGGTAAGCGGAAGGACCTCGGTTCGATACCGCTTCGGCTCTCCTTTGTCTTCAGAAAGGTTGTGGTTTGTGGACACTGTCTTGTGACTTTGTCCGTCACTACCTACTGAAACATTAAAATGGCTCTCGTCGCTGCCCATCTTAATGCAGGAATCATTCTGGTGGTGACGGTGTAGCGATAGGTTTATAATCTCCCTCTTCCACCACCTCCATACCCCCTTCCTCCCCTTCTCCCCGTCCCTAATAAGCCTTATGGTTTCTGTGGGCGTTAAGCACCAGGTTTACTTACTTACTTACTAAGCGTTTCTTCTAACAGGCCAGCCAATACCAACACAGCCAAGTGTTTCTTTAACCCTTTTACTGCCACGCTTGCCACATCGCATCGTCACTCGGAAAACGACCAATTAAATTGCCAAACTTTTAATTATTTAAGGCGTTGCCCCCTTTGCATGATCACGTGAAAGAGCTATCAAAATGCACAGTTCTGAAAGTTGATTTGTTACAGGACCGTCAAATACACTCTTCGTAGTCGTGTATGTGAGCATTTTTCAGCCCGGACATCTTACAGGCTGATGACGAAGTGGTGCTTAATGTCCTCAGATGTCAGTTGACATATTAGGGACAAGTTATGACCAATGCCGAAGCATGGTTCAATAATTCTTTACGTCCACGGAAACCAGAAGGTTCGTTAGGACGGACAGCCCAGGACGTCCACCTCGACTCTCACACAGCTCCTGAACTATGAAAACGCATAGCTGATTAAGTGTTGCTTAATGTCCTCAGATGTCAGTTGACATATTAGGGACAAGCTGCGACCAATGCCGAAGCATGGTTCAATATAGCTTTACGTCCACGGAAGCCAGAAGGTTCGTTAGGACGGACAGCCCAGGACGGCCACCTCGACTCTCACACAGCTCCTGAACTATGTCTTTTACAGGCTGGGGCAGTGAAGGGGTTAAAAAGCCCCCAGAGGTGAGAAGGGCGCGTTGTCAGACAGCA
Source organism: Alviniconcha strummeri (assembly GCA_963584105.1). Classification (NCBI taxonomy): domain Eukaryota; kingdom Metazoa; phylum Mollusca; class Gastropoda; family Provannidae; genus Alviniconcha; species Alviniconcha strummeri. Next base: position 19,169 of record CAUZXP010000009.1, read on the forward strand.
TGCTTGTCAGGTTCGTGTACGCCAGGGATTTTTCAGTGTACACACATACAACATATTAACATGTAACAGTGACTACTCATAACATAGAATTTTAGTGGGCCTAACCGTACGCTAAAACCCTAAGCGCGTACAGACTCTTGAGAAACGATCCTACGGAAGGAGGCAGACAAGAGGGATATACTGCAACCGTGCCCGCGAGTGTGCGTTGGACTTTAAAAAATGTTGGTATTTTTTTTTTTAGTACTTCTTTGTCCCTTGCCAGAAATTGGGGTCGCCTTACCTGGGTAAGGCTGTCCCTTGCCAGAAATTGGGGTCGCCTTACCTGGGTAAGGCACAGCAGCAGCCGCAAGAGCAGCGCTACCCATTCCTACCAGTGTGTGCTGTATTTTCCTGTGTCCAAACAATGGTGTGGTTGCCAGTGTTTGGGGATTGTTGACGTGCGCACTGATGTTGATGCAAGCGATTGTACACGGGGGCTGTACGGACACCGTCAGAGAGTCTGCACTGAAAGCTGACTCTGGGAGAAAAATCCCTTGCCGCTACGGGGACTCGAACCCGCGCCAATATTGCGCCTGGCTATTAAGTCGGACGCTCTACCACGTGAACTATTCCCACCCCTACACTCGGCGGGAGAGATGCGTACTCATTAGTTGTTGTTGTTTTTTGCAGGGAAGAGCGTACTCATTTGTTGTTGTTGTTGTTGTTTTTGCAGGGAGGAGCGTACTCATTAGTTGTTGTTGTTTTTTGCAGGGAGGAGCGTACTCATTTGTTGCTTTTTTGCAGAGAAGAGCGTACTCATTTGTTGCTTTTTGCAGAGAAGAGCGTACTCATTTGTTGTTGTTTTTGCAGGGAAGAGCGCACTCAGCTGTTTTGTTTAGCAAGGAAGAGCGTACTCGTTTGTTGTTGTTTTTTGGCAAGGAAGAGCGTACTCGTTTGTTGTTGTTTTTTGGCAGGGAAGAGCGTGGGCGCGGGACGTGTTCCGGTCCAAGAGGTCAAAGGGCAGCTTAGTGGTTAACCCTTTTATACCCCAGAGATCGTTTGAAACACTAAATACCCTAATGCCAAGTCTCCCAGTTCTTGCAAATGGCGGCCTCCTCAATGCAACAACTGGGGAAAAATACTGAAACACCTTTTCTTTGTGCAAAGCAAGTCCCTCTTTATAATGGGGTTAATTCATGTCAGCCGGATGGCAAAATTACCCCTAGCTAAAAACAGACTCGCAAAACCGGCTATGCCTCTTATTAAATACGGGACGGTGAGTATAAAACTTAAGAAGTTAATAAGACCAGCACTGCAGCGGAGTTAGCTCCCTGCCTGCCAGTGGTATGTTTATAAATAATTCTAGCCACAGACGCAAGCCGTTGCACGGTGTTGCATTCGTGAATGCATGAATGGGTGAAAGCGTATTTTTGGCGCATAAAAACGTCCATGTAAAAAACTTGCGTGTTCCCAGCACCGGATGCACACAGTCCTGCTAGTTTCCTCCAACAATCGCTCAACCGCCATACATATAATTATCCGCATACACACACACACACACACACACACACACACACACACACACACACACACACACACACACACACATACACACAGACGCACACGCGCGCGCGCACGCACGCACACATGCACGCACGCACGCACGCACGCATGCACGCTCATACACACACACACACACACACACACGCGCGCGCACACACACACACACACACACACGCACGCACGCATCCACGCTCACACACACACACACACACACACACACACACACACACACACACACACACACACACACACACATCCTCCGTGCATGCTCGCATTTTTGGAGCGTATTTTTTGTACTTCATCATTATTCTGTCGACAGAGCTCCCCCACCCCCACCCCCCCACCCCCACACACACCGCCTTCCGCAGTTTCACCAAACGTAAGCCTGTCGACCTTTGGTCCGAATCCTGGCTGACATCCATGCCCGGCGTTCTCTCCTGGTTTATTTTTGCCTTTGCCCATTCGTTATCTTGGCGACAACCGAGAGATAAATCATCTTATTTGTTTCTTTCGTTCTACTTTTTTTTGGTGGTTAAGTAACGTTCTGTGTGTGTCCGTTTGTTGCTTAAAAAAGGTGCATCGCAGAAAATGTGCGCATTGTTTTGGACTTTTCCAATTTCAAAGAAAAACAAAAGCGTTCTCTTTAAGCTTTAGTAGGCTACCTTCTTTTTGGTTTAAACCAAGTTTATTCATTCATCGCAATCATAAGTTCAACAAATCAGTCCAGGAAACACAATAGCATTATGCTTATTTAAGTGTTACCCATAGACAAAACGATAATAATTAATGGCGATCATTTCACTCGTTGTTGCTTATTTTGGTTTTGTCTGTCTTGATAGATTTGTGTGTGTGTGTGTGTGTGTGTGTGTGTGTGTGTGTGTGTGTGTGTGTGTGTGTGTGCGCGCTATTTTGTGTGTGTTGTGTGTGTGTGTGTGTGTATGTCATATCATCTTAACTCTAAACTAAGATCCTGGTTCCAGAAGCCCTTTTGTCCCTACGACAAGAGTGTCTGGCACTAAACAAAACCAGGTCTGGCCCTGCCGGCCGGTCAACAGATACGCCGGTTGACCTGGCCAAGCGCCTGTCAAACATGGGCGAACTGTTTTGGGAAGTTCTAAACATGTACATCTGGATGCATGCGCTGCCTTTCCAGTGAGATCGTCTCTCAGTTTTTATTCAAGTTCCAGAAATTGTTTGGTCGGAACTCGCGTACAGCCTGTAGTCTATGTACACAACCGCCATTTGCAGTTGCGAGGTAACGCAGCTATCCTCATTAAGCCTTTTTCTTTTTTTACAAGCTTTAAGTCCGAACTCAAACAAAATATATATATTAGACTGAGAGATGTGCCGCTCTTCATCAGTTTATCCCTTAGGTGGCTACAGCCAGGTCGTTGCTTACACTGCCACTCTAAGGGTCTGATACAGGAGGAAAAACCGTAAAACAAAACAAAACAAAAACAAAACAACAAACACCACCCCGGCAACAGGCAACATTAACCTGTTAAAACTACTGGGAGGAGGGGGGGGGGATTACAGTGTGACACACAGCAAGTGTTAGGCGTATTCATATTAAGTTAGTGTTTATATATCATTCACTATGACTATGTGTGTTGTACTTCTAGTGCATATTATATCTAATGTAATATAACACAGACGAAGTATTTGAAATGAAATCAAACAAATCTTTGTTGTTCACATCTCTCTCTCTCTCTATATATATATATATATAAAACTAAAAAACATGCTTGGACTTTGTTATACCTTCTCTACATGACACCATACTAAGTCCT